>CM077005.1:113186068-113678568 GCA_039090855.1 Macrothele yani | reverse complement strand
AAGAGAAAAATTCAGCTGATGTTCTAGCAAGAACCTAAATTAAAAAAAAAAAAAGCTGTGTTTGAAGCAATGCCTTTTAAAATAATTTTATTTTGTTTTGAATTCAGTAATATTATAAAAAGACAAATATTTAAAGGACAAATATGGCCATGGAACTTGCTAAGAAAGCAAAAGAGGAGAAAAATTCAGCTAATGTTCTAGCAAGAACCTAAAAAAAAAAGCTGTGTTTGAAGCAATGCCTTTTAAAATAATTTTATTTTGTCTTGAATTCAGTAATATTATAAAAAGACAAATATTTAAAGGACAAATATGGCCATGGAACTTGCTAAGAAAGCAAAAGAAGAGAAAAATTCAGCTAATGTTCTAGCAAGAACCTAAATAAAAAAAAAAGCTGTGTTTGAAGCAATGCCTTTTAAAATAATTTTATTTTGTTTTGAATTCAGTAATATTATATTGTGAATGCAGTTGTGTGCTCTAAATATTTACATAAATAAATTGCAGTAAACAATTCCATCTTGCTGGTGCTGTGTTATATTCATACATTCTCGTCGCACGTTCTGATTTTTCAACCACAGTTTTAAGAAGTTTAGTTTTTTTGTTCCTTGGTCGGTCTCATATATGTTATATGACCCCCCCCCTCCTTTGGGGGGGATGGGGTAGCATGATAATTGGTTTCAAAAGTGATTCGCACAAATTCAGCTTCCAGGGCTGTTTAAGGACTGCTATTCCGCTACTGGAAGTGGTACAGATTTTGAACTTTAACCTTACTTTAAATGCATATTTTTCTATTCTTTATAATCTCTCCTTGTATTCAACACAGCCAGAATTTACGTACATTTTTTTAAAGCGAAATACAATGAAAGATAATAAATGTGATGCTTCTAATTTTTTTCCCATTTGTATCACTACCTTCAATTAAATTTATTTCATTCACTTTTCATACCAAATCTCATTGCAAGCCAGCCGACTTTTTTATAATTCCTATACCGGATGTATTTCTTCTTTCTTGTGCTCCCTGCCCACGCTTGGGTAAAGGAAACTAAGCAGATTTTTACTCTAAAAATAAACATGAGCATGCTGCTAACAATAAGACTGCTCAGAGCAGCCAGAAATACTACAGTTTCGCATCTGATCTGACCTGGGCGAGTTCGGTTTTTCGAAGGTCAAGGGTGAAATGGAAAAGCATAATTCATTCGTCTGCTGTTCCGTTGAAAGCAACATCTCCTTTATATAAATCGCAAGTGAAAAAAAAAAAAAGAAAAAAAAAAGAGCAATTTGCCTGGCTTCCTGCTAGAGAAACCGACCTTTCACCTTTCATTGTACTCAGGCAGGACACGAACTGGTTCATGCTTGTACTTTACAACACAGTTTCAAAGTAGGAGCGCTCAACATGTACGAAGAGCACTGACATCATTCTTATTACAGTATAAAAATAGTGGGACTACTTTACATGAGTATTTATGCTATGTGATTGTCAGGGCCGGCCTTACTACTTCGGCGGCCCTAGGCAAAGATTTATTTCGGCGGCCCCCTAATAGTATTTTTAACTGAAAAACGTGCATGATGCTTAAGAGGGGATTCTCATTTTTTACGTTAAAATTACCGCTTTTTTTTTGGAGTGTTTATTGACGAAACTATGCAATCAATTGATTCCAAAGCAAGGTACATCTATTTATCATCGTTTCAAATATTTACAAAACAATTTTTAATAAGTTTCATGAAGAATCGCGCCCGCAAATTCCCCTCGACCATGACACTGCGCGAAAATCCGCGGTCGCTGGTTGGCATGATTTCTCCTCTCCAGGTGGTCTGAAACAAAAATCTCGAACGGCGTTTTACTCTATATACACAAGTAGTTATCGTTTGTTGAACCAGAAAAAATAAATATATTTGAAGAAATGGTGACTCGTCAAACTCAAATTATCAATTTAGCTCAAAAATTGACAATATTTTTCGCTATTAAAAAAATATACATAACGTATCGCGTTTCCGGTTCATCAAACGATTAAAGAATGTTTGCTGAACACGCAGTTTTACATTTGAAGTCGATCGGTCCAATAGTTTTTGAAATATCATGCCAACCATTCGCGGAAAAGCTGTTTTGATTCAAACGCATTTTAAGTTAGTACAGTTTACGGAGGTATATCGAGTACTTACAGTGTTTTTCTGCTAATCTGCTTAACCAGAGCCACACAGTGTTTCTTCCTCTGCTTTAAATGTAGAACTCGTTTAGAGACATTTGCTCTCTTCTACGCCTTGTACGAGCCTCTTTTGTAGCTTCGAGGCTGAGTCTCGATGATCTCTGCAGACGCTGCTTGTCCCGCGCTTTGTCAAATATCTTCGTTTGCTCGCCAATAACAATTTTCATCATTGTCATCATTTTCAGGACGGCAGAAAAACCTTCATTAAAATGCCTGCTTCTACATAAGCTGCCATTTCGATGGTTTTTGAGCCACAGTGAAGATGTTTGGGAGCGAACCCCCAAACAGTATATAGAATTGAAACTTTCGTTGTTGTTTTGAGTGTCACCACCCAAACACCTTTCCAGCAACTCTCTTGATGACAAATCATTGTAAATCGGATTTATAGCATTTTCGACATCTTTATGAAGTGGAGGTTCGTGATTGAATTCGTCCAGAGTTTTCTCACCTTCGGCTTTGCGACAGTTGCATCAACTCTGTGACCCACCTCACTGGACAATAATAGATTATAACTTGGCCAATTTTGCGAATTTCGACTTGAAATTTGGTACACATATTCTTAAGACCTGAAATAATAAAATAACGTAAAAGACCTGAAATAATAAAATAATTTTCAGGTCTTTACGTAAAAATAAAATATAAAAAAGACCAGATATAATAAAATAACGTATTTTTTTTTACAAAAAAATGAGAATCCCCCCGTAATTGTTAAAATATCAGTTTTCAATCATATTTGAGTAACGTATTTTTTCCTTAATGACAGGAATCTAAAATTAAAAAAAATGCACAAAATTTCTATTGAATATATGAACTTAAGGCCTACCTGAAATTTTCTGAACTTCTCCGAATGCTGCCTACAATATGTTTATTTGTAAATGTCAATGTAGCTTGCTGTTTCGTGATTATTCCTGCATAAACTTTTGGGCACATAACTTAAGGTTTAACGTTAATCACACTGTTTACAACTGTTGTAGAAAACTCAAACGAGAAAAAAAATGCTTTCCTGGAGTGTAATCATTTTTATAATTTGCTAAAAAAATTACTCATATCTGAATTTTAGAGTATATTTTTGTGTGCACTGCCATACATATATTGTGAAAGAAATTTTATATGTTTAAAAAGTCACTTTTCTTGCTTTTTTAGAAGCAAAATCTGCAAGTACTTGAGATAGGTCTAAAGACGAAACAATATGATTTTCAACTGATAATAATGATAGTCCAACTAATTGTTCTTGAGTCACTGTCGATCTCAAATAAGTTTTGAGAAGCTTTAATTTTGAAAACTTCTCTCTCCTGGTGCAACGGTGACGGGAATCGTTAAAATTAACGGCACAGCAATCGAGACGTCGGGAAGTGTTTTGTTTAACCTGCTCTCATAAAGATAACGTAATAACTACTGTATTGGAGATAAACCTTCAGGTATAATGTTAATTAATGATTTTAATTCTGTTTGCAGACATGTATCATCTATATCACTCTCTGTTCCGTCATTTGCTCTGAGAAATATTTTCAATTTTCCGTTTATGAAATTTAGAAATATTTTCAATTTTCTGTTTTATATGTAAAGCCGGCGGAAAAGGAACTAAACTTCACTGCAAAGCATAAAGAAGGGGAACATCTGTTTTTATACAGATTCACTTAGCAGCATCCCCCAAAAAACTACTGGGGCAAGAGAAAAGACGTACTTCGACTGTTTATCTTTTTAGTGATTTTTTTTAAGATAATACAGATTTAAAATTGGATGGTGACAGAAAATCGATATATGATTAAAATCCACGGCCCCTAGAATTGGCGGCCCTAGGCAACTGCCTTGCTCGCCTATTTCAAAGGGCGGCCCTGGTGATTGTGATGTATGATGACACTGTCTAAGTTGCTTGCAAATTACTGGGTTGGCCAAAAAGTCATTGCGCTTTTTACACATAGATGGTGAAACATGTTTTGAAATGTAACTAAAGTCATTTGAAACCTCAAGTTCATTATGTAATGTAACCGAAGACCGTTCAAGCTTGTGTTAGGAACAGAAAGTGCACGATTTCGTTAACAAGTGTTTTTTGGCATTGATTTCAAAATGGACAATCAAAAGGAACATTTTCGTCAAGTTTTGCTGTATTACTTCCGAAAAGGAAAAAAAAACCGCTGTGCAACCTCATAAAAAGTTACGTGATGTGTATGGAGAAGATGCCATAAAACTACGGCAGTGTCAGAATTGGTTCGCGAAATTTCGGTCTGGAGATTTTGATGTGAAAGATGCACCACGCTCAGGAAGGCCAATCGAAGTTGATGACGACAAAATAAAGGCATTGATCGAATACAATCGGCGTTCAAGGACACGAAAGATTGCTGAGAACCTGAACATATCGAAATCGAGTGTTGAAAACAATTTAAAGCCACTGGGATACGTTAGCAAGCTCGATATGTGGGTAGCTCAAAGAAATTCATCTCACTAAGTTCGTTGACATCTGCGATTCGCTCTTGAAAAGTGAAGAAAACGATACATTTTCGAAATGCATGATAACAGGCGATGAAAAATGGATCGTCTACAACAACGTCGAACGAAAAAGATCGCGGAGTAAGCGTGATGAACCTGCTCAAAGCACTTCAAAAGCAGATATGCACCAAAAGAAGGTCATGCTGTCAGTCTGATGGGATTTCAAAAGTACTGTATATTTTGAATTGCTTCCAAGGAACCAAACCATTAATTTGGACGTGTACTGTCGTCAGCTGGATAAATTAAGTGACGCAGTCAAACAGAAGCCTCCAGAATTGGTGAATCGCAAAGGTGTTGTGTTTCACCATGATAACGCAAGACCACATGCAAATTTGGTCACTCGTCGAAAATTGTTGCAGCTTCGTTGGGATATGCTACCACATCCCCCATATTCGCCGCCAGACCTGACACCATCAGACTACCATTTGTTTCGTTTGTTGCAAAACGCCTTGAATGCTAAAATCCTTCACTGCTGATGAGGCTATCAAATCGTTCTTGGAGCTGTTTTTTATCGAAAAAAAAAAAAAACTTTTTTGAGCGTGGAATCATGAACTTGCGAGATGGCAAAAGGTCATCGAAAAATATGGACATTACGTTGTTGACTAAAGATTTTGTTTCCCATTCAAAATTCGCCTTTCATTTACACAAGAAAACAAGTTAGTAAAATCATGCAATGCATTGATTATGATACGCTTTCCAACATACCAGAAATCGCGCTCAGACAAACCCTCCTCCCTACTCTGACTATTAATTCGTTCAGTACATCTTCGGAACAACATACTAAAGTTTTGTCGCGATAGAAGCATTTTTACTCAAGTTATGAGGGTAACGGCTGTGGAATAAATCTCGCTCCCGTGCCCTGACCTCTGACCCCATTTCGATGATATTCAACAGAACTGGTTTAGTATACCTCCGGAACAACATGATGAAGTTTTGTCGCAATCGAAGCATTTTTAGGTAAGTGATGACGTATAAGGGCGATGGAATGGATCCCGCTCCTATGTCCTGACATTTGACCCCATTTCACCCATTTTCAGTAGGGTTCGTCCCCAGGTTGTCCCCTACTACAACTAAAATTCATCGTAATCGAACCATTTTTACGCGAGTTATCGTGCGGACAGACAGACACACGGACAAATCTGGAGCATGTACCCTTCTTCAACCTAACAAGTTAGTAAAATCATGCAATGCATTGATTATAATACGCTTTCCAACATACCAGAAATCATTACTCAAGTTATGAAGATAATGGCTGTGGCATAAATTTCACTCCTATGCCTTGACCTTCGACCCCCATTTCGATGTTATTCAACAGAACCGGTTAAGTATACTTCCGGAACAACATGATAAAGTTTTGTCTCAATCGAAGCATTTTTACACAAGTTATAACGCATAAGAGCGATGAAATCGATCCCGCTCCTATGTCCTTATACACCTTTGACCCCATTTTGCCCATTTTCAATAGGGTTCGTCCCCAGGTGGTCCTGTACCACATACTAAAATTTCATCGAAATCGAACGATTTTTACGCAAGTTATGACGCATAAGGGCAATGGAATGGATCCCGCTCCTATGTCCTGACCTTTGACCCCATTTCGTCCATTTTCAATAGGGTTCGTCCCCAGCTGGTCCCTTACCACATATTAAAATTTCATCGAAATCGAGCAACTTTTAAACGAGTTATCGTGCGGACGGACAGACAGACATACGGACAAAGCTGGAGCATATACGCTTCTTCAAGCTACTGTTGGAAAGCGTAAAAAACACAATTACTTTTTGAAAACGCAGTTACTTTTTGGCCAACCCAATATATAGGGAACCAATGTGAAACTTATAAGAGTGGCAATAGGAAAGTAGTGAATGTCAGGTAATTATTCTGTTAGGTAATAATCACGGAAAGTGGCTCGTGAATTTTTGAATATTTTTTGCAGTGTGGTGCTTTGTTCTTCGTACATTTGCCCTCTTTTTGTTTCAAATAGGGTATTTGTCGACGAAGAACCCATTGGGCACATCTTTTTCGTAGTCTAGATCTTTCAAATGTCCGGGCCGCGGGTGGCCTAGTGGGCAACGTTCGTGACTGCCGCGGAAAGGGCCTCAGGTTCGATCCCAGGCAGGTACGAACGCTCGATCCACTAAATATCCGCCGTGCGTCGGATGGGCACGTTAAGCCGTCGGACCCCGGGTACTGGCTCCCCGGTAATAAATAAGGGCGTCTTCCTTCCCCTTTCTACTTCCCTTCCGTGTGACTTTCCCATCGGGCACTCTAGCCCAAATCTCCTAGCTTCCTATTTCTAAGGGTTGTTTAAGACCTGGGGTCAGACACTCTCTTCCTAAAATCCTCTACATATGATCATCATGATCATCTTTCAAATGTCCCACCTATAGCACTGTGACCAAATAGCGAAAAAAGAGATAAGAAAACATGTATTAAATGATCCTTTTTTACGCTTTCCAACCGTAGGTTGAAGAAGCGTATATGCTCCAGCTTTTTCCGTCTGTCCGTCTGTCCGCACGATAACTCAACAATTTCGATGAAATTTTAGTATGTGGTAGGGGACTACTGGTGGCGAACCCTATTGAAAATGGGTGAAATAGGGTCAAAGGTCATGACATAGGAGTGGGATCCATTCCACCACCCTTATGCGTCATAACCTGCGGAAAAATGGTTCGAGTTCGATGAAATGTTAGTATGTGGTAAGGGACCAACTGGGGACGAACCCTATTGAAAACGGGTGAAATTGGGTCAAAGGTCAGGACATAGGAGTGGGATCCATTCCATTGCCCTTATGGGTCCTAACTTGCGTAAAAACTGTTCGATTTCGATGAAATTTTAGTATGTGGTAAGGGACCCCCTGAGGACGAACCCTTTTAAAAATCGGCGAAATGGAGTCAAAGGTCAAGACATAGGAGCGGGATCTATTCCACCACCCTTATGCGTTATAACGTAGGTAAAAATGCTTCGATTGAGACAAAACTTTATCATGTTGTTCCGGAAGTATACTTTATCGGTTCTGTTGAATATCATCGAGATGGTGTTAAAGGTCAGGTCATAGGAGCAAGATATTTTTTACAGCCATTAACCTCATAACTTGAATAATAACTTGAGTACTGATTTGTGGTATGTTGGAAAGCCTATCAAATGAATGCATTACAGGATTTTACTAAGTTGTTTACGCTTTCCAACCGCAGGCTGAAGAAGTGTATATATGCTCCAGCTTTGTCCGTCTGTCTGTCTGTCCGCACGATAACTCCCGTAACAATTGTTCGATTTCGATGAAATTTTAGCATGTGGTAGGGGACAACCCGGGGACGAACGCTATTGAAAATGGGTGAAATGAGGTTGAAGGTCAGTACATAGGAGCGGGATTCATTCCATTGCCCTTATACGTCATAACTTGACTAAAAATACTTCGATTGAGACAAAACTTTATCATGTTGTTCCGGAGGCAAGGGCGGTTCCAGAGTTGCAGTCTGGGGGTGGGGGTGGGGGTTAATGATATTTGATAAACTTATGTAAACCATTAACTATAACATGTAATAACTAATATTTAATGAAATTTAGATATTTAAATTAAAATTGTTCAATATATATTCTAATTGAATTACATTAATTAAACTAATATTAATTAATTCAATTAATGATTAAAATCATTACTATTTATTCACACAAATAAAATCAAATGACGAATTCTAGTCTTCGGTTCTTCATATTTGCAAATCTGTTAATGACATTGTCAACTGATATGAAGATATCTCGATGAACATGAAGAAGGACAAGGCCAACCAATCTCTCTTGCGTCATTGTTGTTCTTAGCCACGTTTTCAATCTTTTTAATGCTGAAAAACTCCTTTTACTTGAAGCAGTGCTTACTGGTAGGGTGCACAATAATTTCAATGCAGTGCTGATGCAAGTATATAAATCTTTATCGCAACGAGCAAAAGTTGCTACGGCATTACTTGGTAACTCTTCCGTTTTGCATTTTTTCCATTTTTCAACCCACAAGTCTATCTCTGACTTGATTTTGGACACTAGAATATCTTCTTTTTCTGCAACAATAAGGGTCAAATACTTAGAAATGTCTTCACCAATTGTCGATATTTCCGATCTTGACTTTTTCACGATTTCTGACGGTAATAGGGAATTAGATGCTAAAGAATTGAAAATAGTAGAGGGGAATCTGAAATCAAGGTCTTGAATCACGTTTTCTAACAAAGGGATGTAAATCGTGATTCCGAAGTAATAATCGGCACTATCAGTGATAGCGTTGCACCTATTTTTTTATTTTTGACTCTTCTAGGGAGGGAAACGGATGAATCCAACTTTTCATGTAGCTTTGTAATTTCCACATATAGATCGCTGAATGTTTGTTTTGCGTTTTCTCTCTTTTCCTTTAACACTAATATTACACTTTGGATCAGTTCTTTTGCTACTTTAGTGTCCAAATTTTTCTTTTGTAATAACTTACTCACACTCTGAGTAAAGTTGAGCGTAAAATACAAGCAATAGACAGCAACTATAAAATTTGTAGTAAACATAGTATTCAACAGGGTTTGCGCTGAAGATGACGACTGGCTATCTTTTCAGCTGGCCACCAATTCCAATGCGCTGACAATTTCGAGAAAGTATGTTTTAAATCTCAAAACCGCTTCATGCCTTTCTGTCCACCTAGTTATTTCTTCAACTGCTGGTGACCAGAGTTTTCGTCCATCATAACTTGTTTCAGAACTTTATTCCGCTTTGGCGAGACATTAAAGAAATTTATTATCTCTTTAATTGTGCCTATAGCATTGCGGACATCTTGGACGGAACTTTATTTCGAAAGTGATAAATTTAAAGCATGACTGTAGCAAGGGCATTTAACAGCATTTTTTAGAGACTTCTGCAATTCCAAGACAGCTCCTTTCTGATCTGAAAACATAACGCTAAAAGTGTCAGTGCCTATAGCAACACAATCTTTAAAATCGATGCCAGATTTTTGCAAAAACGAAAGTACAGTTTTTGCGAGTACCTTTCCACTAACAACAGGTTCCTCTTTGAAGTCTTCAAAATTTTCGTTATGAATATCAATAAATGATACAAAATCTTCCGAAACTTGATATGCTTTTTCATCAAAATATCTCACAATCATGGGCATCTGTGACCCCCGACTGATATCAGTAGTCTCATTAAAAATTATTCCATGGTATTTGTTTGCTTTAATTTTATTAAGAACAGAGTTCAAAATTTCATCTCCACAAAACTTAATTAGTTCATTTTGCGTGGTGCTGCTTATGTACGTTGCTCGCGAACTTGTATTTTCCATACATTTTTTTAGCTTCTCATCACCACTTGTAACACGATACCGTAATAATTCCCGAAAATTACCTTCATTCAGATTTAAGTGACTTTTGTCATTATCGTCAGAAAATTGGTCATCAACTGATAGAAATGACATTTCGCCATAATCCCCATGGCCACGCAATGCTAAGTTTTGACGTCCCAAAAAAATAATGGACTCGATTATTGGAATCAACCTTTCCCTGTTCTCCTTGTTTTGAAGCTCACGGGCTGAATCTAACTTCATCAACACTCCTTCCTGAGGAGTTTCATATATTTTTATAAAATCTGAAGCAAAAGAAACAGATTCTTTATGGTATTTATTTTGCTCGTGAGCAATTAAATCTCCATCTTTGCCTAGTAATTTAGAATATTTATCCAAAGGCACAGTAACGAGTTTTTTCTAATGGAGTGGCTTTGTTTATTCCTCCGTATTTATTGGAAAACAAGACAGTACTTGCAAAATAAAACTTTAAGTTCGCACGAATACGTTAACCAATTAAACGAACTGAAATGCTTTTGAGAGAGATAGCATTTCACTTCTTTATTATTTTTCTTATGCACTGAAAAAGGATAAACGAAATATTTACTTGGAGTCCACGCGCATTTCAGAATATCGAATTTTTCACGATCTGTTATTGAAGATATGCATTGCTTTTCAACGTAGAAACCCACATGAATTTTACCATCAAATAGAGCACGCTGAGGTCTATCTGTCTCCAGTTGTTCTACGAAAGCGACATTCTTTGCCACGTGCATATTTGACGTGGATTGAGCTTCACATGAATGCTGCTGTTGGAACTTTTCAATACTTGCTGAAACCGAAATTTCATCTTCTTCTCTGCCACTCAAGGTCAAACAAGGAACAGATTCAGTTTCACCACAATCTTCCTTCAACTTTTTGAAGAAACAATCTAACGTATTTTTTTGGCGTTTGCTCATTTTCTTTTCTAAAAGCCACCGGCGGTCAGGAAAACTAGCATGCTCATTCACTACGTGGGAACTGGGCTGGGAATGAAGTCAAAGGTCATATATGACACACGCGATGCAAGGTCTTCAGGTTCGAACCTGGGCAGAGATGGTGTGATTTACTAACAATCGCTGAATATCCACCGTGCATCGGACGAGCACGTTAAGTGACGGCCCCCAGGCTGGACCCACTGGTTAAATGGGTATCCTTTCCCATGCCCCCCCCCCCCTGAAATTCTCTTACCCCTCTGGGTGCAACATCATACTTGTACGGTGGCGCCATCTACTGTACTCTAATCTCACTACAAACTGTTCTGTCAAAGTCTCTAGACTTGCTCTCATTCCTTCCGTTTCTGTGTCCTGCCCAAAAGGCGATCTCGCTGTAGGTGGCTGGGACCTAAACTCTACTCACTGTGGACGGAAGTCCTACAAGAAAATGACAAATACTGTGGAAATGCCAAGAAGGGAAGCTTCGCTGCGTCGTAAAGGGGCGACCTCTGTCGGTAAACTTCACTTGGCAGTCCAAATGGTAGTACTGAGGAGCCCACAGCAAAGTACCAGTGCTTGTTGTTGGGCAGTTGCAGTCGGCAGTTGCAAGTCTCATTGTGTGCTTATTTTGAACAAAGAATGTATTTTTTTGAATTAACTCCATAATTAACGTCCGTGAAAGCGACAACATTTCTGTACTTGAAACCAAAGAAATGCCGTTGGTTTTTCCTCCTGTAATGCAGGCTTTCCAAACATACCAATTGGACCGTCAATTATGGCAGCGCTGCTGTCGTGCGTTTTACATTAGCCCTATTCCCTATGGAGCTGATTGGAGCCTTCTTTCTTCACCTCTTATACATTTCTTTTTCTATCTCGTTGGATTCTTTGTTGCAGTCAACCAACTCATCCCTAGATAAAAAGTATATTCTGATACCATCTTTTGGTTTAAAAAATATACAGTAAGTGGAATTAGAAAAACTGTCAAAAATTGTCCTTTATATCAGAGTCGTTCCGCATGGTTTATATATTTTTTCTATATATATAATAATAATAAAAAAATAATTTTACTTTCATTTTTACAAGTGGGGGGGGGGGGATAATTACCCATATTACCCCCCCTAAAACTGCCATTGTCCGGAGGTATATACTGAACCAGTTCTATTGAATATCATCGAAATGGGGTCAAAGGTCAGGGCGCAGAAGCGAGATTTATTCCACAGCCATTATCCTCATAACTTGACTAAAAATGCTTCTATTGCGACAAAACTTTAGTATGTTGTTCCGGAGGTATGCTGAATCAATTCTGTTTAATATCTTTGAAATGGGGTCAAAGGTCAGGGCACAGGAGTGAGATTTATTCCACAGCCATTATCCTCATTACTTGATGCTTCTATTGCGACAAAACTTTAGTTGGTTGTCCCGGAGGTATACTGAACGAATCAATAGTCCGGGTTGGGAGGAGGGTTTGTCTGCGCGCGATTTCTGGTAAGTTGGAAAGCGTATCATAATAAATGCATTGCATGATTTTACTAACTTGTTAGTTTTTAGTGGTGCGTCCTTTATCTAAACGGGAATTGAAACGTGTGTTTCACTCATTCCAGCCGCGTTCGACCTACTTCTTAGACAGCGAATATATTCGTTGGAGCTGATTTCAGCCCATTTTGCTTACCCCGAGTTAATTCGTTTCAGCTGGTTAAAGAATTAAGTAACCTAACTGGTTAATTTTGCAATAGAAGTTGAAAATGCTTCGAAAATCTGTGCCTGTGGTTATAGTGATCAGATGGGGCAGGGATTAAGAAAAGAAAAGGTATCTTAAAAAGAAAGCTTTTAGAAGCTCAGTTATCGTGAACAATCTAAATACCCTATTGCGCTTCCTAGTGGTAAAGCAGTGCATATGAAAAATCAGAAGACATGCGGATAATAATGGGATTGGAACTAGCCAGACACCCCCCCCCCTCCCCCTCCGACGTAAAGAAGTTATGACACAGCTGAAAAAAATATTGAAATTTGCATTATCTAGCTAAAAAGTTTTGCACCGTATATTCTCGAAAATAAATGGAAAAAGAGTAGTTCGGTGAAATCTGAATTTTTCAAATGAATGGAAAAGTAGCACAGATATACACTGAAGTACCAGAAAAACTGGTACATACGAGCTTATGCAAAATACATAGCAACGTCACCTATGCGCGTACTCGGTTGCGTCCGCCAGAGCGTATATAAAGCGATAGACATCCTTGCCAGCTGTCAGAGCTGTTTTTGGCATGAGAATGACAAGTAATAACGATTTAGGCGATTTTCAACGCGGTGTCATAGTTGGCGCTCGTGAGATGTGCTGTAGTATTTCGGAGGTAGAAACGAAGTTCGGATTTTCACGGACGACCATTGCAAGGGTGTACCGTTCCAGCAAAACCTCCAACCTGCGACACCAGTGTGGCCGTAATAGACATTGGGTGAACGTGACCATCGCCGGCTGTCAAGAATTGTTTCACCCGACACTCTCGCAGGTAACATCGGAATTCAATGCTGGAGCCTCAACAAGCATCAGCGTCCGGACTGTGCAACGAACTCTGCACGATATGGGCTTTGGGAGCCGATGCCCAACTCGAGTCCCCTCAATGGGTGCACGACACAGAGCTATACGCCTCGCTTGGGCACGGCAACTCCGCTACTGGACACTTGATGACTGGAAACAAGTAGCCTGGTCTGACGAGTCGCGTTTCCAAATGTATCGGGCAGATGGAAGGATTCGTGTGTGGCGCAAACCCCATGAAGCCATGGATCCCACCTGTCAACAGGGAACTGTACCGGCTGGTGGTGGTCCATAATGGTATGGAGTGTGTTTAGCTGGTCTTCACTGGGACCCCTGGTACGTCTACAAACGTCTGTGACCGGCCAACGCTATATGCGCATCCTTTCTGACGAGGTACACCCGTTCATGTCATGCATTCATGCTGATGGATTGGGCCTGTTCCAACAGGACAATGCAAGTGTCGGAACGCCACATTATGGTTAGAGGAGCATTCATCTGAGTTTGGGGTATTGCCATTCCCACCCAAGTCCCCAGATCTTAACGTGATAGAACACATTTGGGATTCAATGCAACGCGCTATCGAACACAGACCTCGGAATACACCCGAATTGTGGAACGCTCTGAAGGAAGTATGGTGTGCATTGCCTACAGCACATTTCCAGAAGCTAGTGGAGTCCATGCCCCATCGTACTTCTGCTACCAAGTATTATACTGAAGCACCAGTTTTTCTGGCACTTCAGTGTAGTTCCAAATGCAAATATTTGATAACCACTTTTTTTAATGCATAATACTTACATGGTTTTTGTTTTTCTCTCTTAGGTTATCCACCCCAGACCGTAGTTGTTCTCCAGCAACCAGTGTATGGAGAAGCTCCAGTTCAGACCACTTGTCCGAACTGCCACAACACAATCACTACAACGATTACCAAACAAAACGGAACGTTTGCATATCTAATGGCCGTGATTGTATGCTTATTATGGTGAGTTATGAAAATTCCCTTCAGTTTATTTTAAATGGCAACTTTTTGTTATTTAATGTTATATTCATTCATTTTTATTTACTTTAACAGAAAAAGGCGCGCTCGCAAATTTAAACGTACTTAGTGCGAAAAACTGGAAAAACTATTTCAAAATGCATATCTGAATATAATTCATGCCCCAAATACGTCTGCTTCTAAAGTGATTGATGTCCTAAGAAAGGCAAACACAGTTACATCCCTTACAGAAGCACAAAAAACTGAGCAAAAGGAGAAAAAAGCACGAAAAAAAAAACTTGTAAATGAGTATCAAATAAAAAAGAAAAGAAATCGAATTTTCTGTTGTAATTTGATAACAGTGAAGTTTTTTTTTTCCTGAAAAGAACTCTCGCGTTTCATGAAACGAGATCGGTACTTTAAGAAGTTGTTTACTTTTTCAAGTCCTAGTTTTGATAATCTTGTCTACGTTGTAATGGAAAGTTGGAGTTTTCGTCAGCTTTTGAAAATTTGATTCTGCTGGCAGAAATCTTTGTCCCATTCACCACCTGCCAGAAGGGGCATATTGGCCCAAATGACACCGGGAAATACCACTAGAGCAGTGGTTCCCAACCTGCGCTCCATTTTTTCACTTCCCAGGGGCTCCGCGGCTGCTCCAGGAAATAAAAAATGAATGAAATTAAAGAATAAGAAACACAAAGTAGAATCAAAATAAGAAAACTATGAAATTGCATTCTGAACGGAAATTTGCCAAGTTGAATTTCGCGCCTCCTCTAGTAGACTACGCTTGGTCATTCTGCTGCCACTAGCTCCACAATTATTGTAGCACGAAACGGACAGACCGAGGCTGAGCTTTGCGCCGACCTGTCGCGTGCCGCGTTTTAATAGCCCTTCCTGGAACTGAATGTCAGAGTGAGTTCTTGGAACTTCACATTCGAGAAGTTTCTCGCTCATCTTCGACCCTACGAGAATTCCTGGAATCCGCTCGAAGCTTCTCGAAACGTAGCCCCATATAAATAGAGGATGGCTAGTCGATTTGGTGTCATTGGGCCGCAGGTGGCCTAGTGGACAACGTTCGTGACTGCCGCGGAAGTGACCTCAGGTTCGATCCCAGGCAGGTACGAACGCTCGATCCACTAAATATCCGCCTTGCGTCGGATGGGCACGTTAAGCCGTCGGACCCCGGGTACTGGCTCCCCGGTAATAAATAAGGGCGTCTTCTTCCCCCTTTCTACTTCGCTTCCGTGTCACTTTCCTATGGGGCGCTCTAGCCCAAATCTCCTAGTTTCCTATTTCTAATGGTTGTTTAAGACCTGGGGTCAGACACTCCCTTCCTAAAATCCGCTACATATGATCTGATCTGATCTGATTTGGTGTCACTTCACAGTGAATTTTCAAAGCGATAACACATTTTGATTTCTTAGCGATTCTTCTGTGAGTTTTCTGTTCGTTTGACGTCTTTGTGACTATACATTCCCTTACTATCTATCTATCCCCTCTTCTTCCCCCCGTAACACTACTCCTAAACACCATTAACATGTAAGGCATAGGGTAGGCCTAAGGGGCTCCGCCATAGAAATTGATTTTAAAAAGGGCTCCGCGAGTCAAAAAGTTTGGGAACCACTGCACTAGAGGAATGGCCCATTTTTTCGCATTCTTTCGTCAGGATTTTTTTGGAAAGAACGAATAATTGTTTTGGTATTTATGAATAATGATCATTAACTTCATGTGAGATTTATTTTTGTCCGAAACGTCATCTCCATAAAAAAAAAAAAAAATGTGTCTGGGCGTTTTCTCTGAAATGACATAGCAAAATTCTCCCTACTTATGTGAGAAAAATGCCGTCGGACCAAGCACACTCTTATAAATTAATCAAGCTAAAGCTAACTATACAGTTAGACGTATGTCATTGGACTTGGAGGCCAGGGTCATTGGTAGCCCCTACCTTCCTTTTGAGATCTTGAAGGTGGCACTAGTATGCAATATGATGGCTAATCTTCTTCACCCTTATAGCCACTTGATGACGCAGTCTACAAAGGGATTCTCCGGCAGAGATACGGGTATGCTAACAAAAGTCCTGCACACTCTCCGTTTTTGAGAAAAGTGTGAAGTAACGGAGAAAACTTACCTTATTGCCTTTCAATGTACTCCCCACCGCAGCTAATGACAGTTTGTCATCGGCGAGGTGCATCCTAGAAACCCCGTAGTACGTCATTATTGTTCAGCTGTCGTATTACTCGGGTCACGTCCAATGACACTTCGTCCAGCGATTCGTAGCGGATGCCACGCAGCAGATTTTTTAACTTTGGGAAAAGATCAAAGTCGGGTGGAGTGAGATCAGGGCTGTATGGTGGGTGGGATAAAGTTCCCCAGCCATATTTCGACAAAAGTCCCCGTATCGACGCTGCACCATGACTCGATGCGTTGTCATGCAGCAAGATCGCACCCGCTTCCAACAATTTGGGACGATTTTGGAGAATTTTCGGTCTCAACTTTGTCCTCAGAAATAAATTGTGCTTCGATCAAGAGTTCCTTCACCACAAATTTCTTGCAAGGCAGGGTGGATCTGTGTCGGAGTTTTCCCCGCAGAGTTTCAATTTTCACGTACGAGCGCTGGTCTAACGCTGTGACTCGACCTGAGGAGCTGCACGCTTCCATTTCCAAACCCTCCGATGCCCAAACAGAAAATGGTAGCGCGTCGTTCTGTCACCACTGCGTTGCTAAGACCTTGACATAACGAAATCATTTTCCCGATTGCATCATCAGCTTCCGTTTTAGATTAACGTGTGCAAAACTTTTATTATGACCCTCGTATTCCGAAATCTGTGTCCCACCCACGTTTATCCTAAAGGAAACAATAATTTACCAGTACGAGTTCATATGGGTCAAAATAATGGGTAAACATTAAAAAGGTGTTTGCTAAAGGAGGAGATCGCATTACGATTTTACCAGTACTGGTTCACATGGGTCAAAGTAATACGTAAACATTAAAAAGGTGTCTACTCAAGGAGGAGATCGCAATACCATTGAGCAGTAGGGGATCGTAATATCATTGCGCAGTAGGGGTTCGTAATACCATTGCGCAGTAGAGGATCGTTGACCCAAAACTATGAAAATTAATTTCGTACCAATATTGCTGTGCGGCATGTGCACATTTCAACTCACTTTACATTTCACAGGGTTCCCACGCAACCTTGAAAACGGAAAATCTGGAATTTTCAGGGAATTTGAAAATGGTTCCAAAAATCAGGGAAAACTCAGGGATAGTTTCCGTGTTCTGTAAAAAATTCAGGAAAAACTCAGGAAATTTGTCCCTTTTTTTGTAAAAAAAACCAAGGGATACTTTGTTTTGCCCAAAAATGTTTGCTTTTTTCACATCTCAAACTTTTGTTTGCAATTACTGCCTACCTAGAATTTGGTAGATCTTACTTTCAGTTACATTACATTTTATCTTCATTCCCTAAAAAAAAAAAAAAGATGCAAAATGGAATTAATTGCCTGTTATTAAGTTTTTGTTCAATTTCTGCAGACAATTGCTGTAACGTGGAAGAATTAGACACAATGGCTTAACACTGGAAAAACATTTTCACAAGATGTGATGCCAACTCTATACGAAAGGGGAGAATATGTTTTAGCTCTTTGGGTAAAGCGCCAAAGCTTTCTAGCCCGATTTCCCTCCAATTAATCGAAATCTAGTGTGTTCCCCTTTAAAATGAATGCACCGCTTCCTCTTCATGCGCAGAGAAGAAATCCCAGAACAATAGAAAGTATTTTCATTTGCCTCAAACCACTCTGAAGCAGCATTTTTGATCTCTTCATTAACCAAAAAACGTCGTCCACGCATGTGTTTCTTAAGATATCTGAAGAGAAAATAATCACTTGGAGCCAGATCTGGGCTACAAAAAATGTTGTGGTAGGTTTCACCAGAAAGTTGCGCTACACCAGCTGCGCCACTTTGTGAGAAAATATACACTGTTGTACGTAACCTAACAACATAGTGCAAACTTGAACCATAATGTGTGCGAACCTTGTACCACGACATGATGCAAAGTTGCACCATGTTGTTAGTTTTGTTTGTTTCACGTAATGGTGTATCTTTTCTCAGAAAGTGGTGCAGCTGGTGTAGCATCACTTTTTGGCGCAACCTACCACAAAATTTTTAACAGTGATGGATGGGTGGGTCCGTTCTTGGAATCCGAGTCCGAAATTGTGGGACTTGTGCGCTGAAGCATTATCTTGCAACAAGAACACTCCGTTGCTTATCTTTCCTCTGCGTTTTTCCTTAATGGCATTCCGCAAACGTTTCAAATTCATATGCATTCCAAGTGATTATTATTTTGTGAGGAATGCCAGCAGAACTCCCTCGGAGTCACAGAAGAGTGTCGCCGTGGTTTTTCTAGTAGATGGCTGGGTACGTCATTTCTTGGGAGGAGGGGAACCATGATGTTTCCACTGCATCGACACCTATTTGGTCTCAGAATCCAAGTAATGAATCCAGGTTTCTTTCCTGGTTACCAGTTTTTTCCATTAATTTCTGCGGATCCTCTCGGTGTAGCTCCAAATTACCTTGCGAAACTTGCATCTGCTTTTGAAGAGGATTCATCAATCTGGGAATCCAACGAAAACAAACTCTGGATATACCCAAGTGACATGGAACAGATATCTTCGAAAAAATATGCATAGAACGAATTAACATTGCTGTTACGGGATGGAATTTCCTTTCAGGTCCCCCTTAAAATATTTATCTGTGAGTTTTTAGGAGATGTTTCTCTGTACTGATCTGTTTTTATTTTATTTTTTCAGCTGCCCTTGCTTTTGGATTCCTCTGGTTGTTGATTCTTGCAAAGACGTTTATCACAGTTGCCCTGCCTGCAACGCTAGTTTGGGAGCCAAGAAATCTATATAGCCTATGTGATGTCCTGACCAAAGAAAAAAAAAAAACAATACTTATTTGTTTGTTAATATAATCTTCTGACATGTTTAATAATTCGTTTAACTAGCATGATTAAAATGTGAAAAAAAAATCAGAACTTCTTTTTTAAAAACGGAAATTATTATCATGTGGCAAAAACATCCTGATGCTTAAAACTTGCTTACGTTTTGAAATTATGTAACTCTGGTATATTTGTGTCTTCCATTTTCGAATTGATGGAGATACTGGTGTCATTTTTTCGTTTTTTTTTTTTTTTTTTTTTTTTGTTTTTTTCGATCTAATGTTGCATTGGTACATTTAAAGCATAAGCTCTTGAGATAACGAGTCGAAATAGTGCTTTCCTGAAAATTAAAAAAAAAAAAAAAGCTGAAAATTATGTGAAGTTTATAATTGTATATCCCCCGTCACAGGTGGAATGGTTTACGCGTTACCAAGGCAGAATATGAATGAACTTCATTTCAGTATTAGTCATTTTTTTTTAAATCGAAGTTTGGTTTATCTTTTTTCTTTTTTTTTTTTTTAATTGAAAAAGTTTCGATATTCGAACTCAGGTTAAATTTAACCGCGTTTTGCGATGCACAATTTCCACTTTCTTGAAATTTTCTTCAGCTTTTGTCCTGTGAACGTTACAGAACAACACTGCCATTTGAAACGAATAGCGAGATAATTTCTGATGTGTAAAGACTTTATGCTTAAAAGCGAAATATATTCTTATTCACGTGTAACTCGTGGCCTTTTACAAGGGTAATATGTTATTTGTACTTCATCTTTAGACTGACTTACTTTTATAAATTCCATTATATGATCGTTCTTAATGATTATACCAGTATTAACCTAAAAATATGGAATTTTTATAAATTAAATACCAGGTATCATGTTTTTAGTGAGCCGAACGCTTGTAAGTGGACCTTTACCGAATTTTTATAGTACTTCTGTTGACTTATTACCATAAATATTTTTATATGACAATGTAACGTTCAGGGTTATATATATATGTTTGTTAAATACTTATATGACTGAATTTAAACTAGTTCTTTCAGGTTGGAAAATCTTGTTCAAAGTATGTACTATAAGTGTAATTTAAGGAAGCTTGTGTTATCTTGAATTTTTGTAAAATCATATATGTACAATAAAATCAGAAATAACCATAGCTTGTTGCGTTTTGTAAGTAAACTGGAATTTCAACGACAGGTGGTTTATTTTGACGAAATCTGTGCCCCTACAATCATTTTGGATAGAATAGCTTTACAAAAATTTGGAATGGATAGATTTTGTCATTTAGTTACACTAAATGGAATTAGGTGCTTTAAAATGTACAGAAACAGTTTTATATCTAAACCTGTTCACTTTAAAAATATATATTTTTTACTCCTTGGATGTTGATTCCTTAGTAGTAGTTTTTAAGATAATTTGCATTAGTCGAGGAAGCACAATTGTGTTTCGAAAAATCATCACAATTCCGAAAGAATGAAACTGAAAGAATTCGTGTTGAAAATTGAAATCTTGGCCGAAATATGTTCCATCAAAATTTTTGCTACAATTCATTGAAGATAATATATTTTTGCAAACACGAAATATTTGTCTCCATGTGATTTTTCGATTTGATGAAAATAAAGTATTAGCAGCGGCAACAACCAATCAAAGTGCAGAATTCAAATGTGAGTTAAGTAACCTTAATTGAGATAGGCCATATATTCTCGTGCTATTTTTGCTCGCAGAAAATTATCTTTGAAGCCCTTAGCTATTAAGTAAATATGGTTTTGATTAGTATTTTTACGAATCAGCATACGGTAATGATCGTGATTGCTTATTGTAATTTTGAAACCTTTATGCTTCAGTAATGAAACTGAACTGAAGTAGTTTTAAAGCACTTTACAGTATTCGACGCACACAAATAAGAAGACAATACTCTGACTCCTAAGTAAAAGTAGCTAACCTTTTCGCTGCCAGATTTAGATTCACTTTCTCTCCTTTTGTATTAACAAAGAGAAAAAAGACAAAGCGTGTTATGGGAAAACAACACAAGAGAGTAACAATAATAAATATGAAAAATTAATCCTGTGTTTGAAAGAACCTTAAACCGACGTTTTAGTTTTGCGTACAGTCGGAAAAAGCATTGCAATTCCGTTTTGAACGTTGTTAAATAATTTCAAGGTATTTAAGTCAAACAAAAATGATCAGATTTACTGACGTTAAGTATCAATGAAATCTAGTCAGAATTTTTCTTAAATATTATGCGTCCTACTTATTCAAGCGTGAATTATGCTAAGACAGAGAAATAAAGATAAGAAGCAAATTTGTGTCAACACATTGTGCTGGCTATCAAAGTACATATAGACTTAATAGCATATCAGTGGATTTTAAGAACAATAGAATGTTTCGTTTATAAATCATTTATAGCAGACATTAAACTGATAACATTTTGAAACGCTGGTTATTCCTGGTAAAAATATTCGGGAAAACTACCATTTATAGTACAAATTGCCTAAAGTACATATACTCAGCATTCACTTTACTAAAATATATTACATGCTTGTTAACTTTAGGTCAGCATATGTGTATAGGTTATTCTAAGATCACGTGTTTGTTTTCCATGTTAAGCTGCAAATCAGATATCTTTTTATATGCTGCGAAAGTGACCTTCGGTTTTTGTTGAGTCCTTTATCAAGTTAAATACTATAGCGTTAATTGCACTAAGATGCACAAGAGCTTTTCAATGTTATTTGATTGAAAATATTCATTGTTTCCGTTTGTCGTAGGTTTAATCGTAATTGTTGACTTTTAGAATTTCCTCACGTATCAGGTAAACACAGTTTCTTTTTTCCCTGTTACTTTTATTTTCTGCAAAGCTGGAGGATAAGTTTCAAACGTCACAAGACTGCGTGCGAAATGTATTGTGCAAAAGTGTTTTTAACACTCTTCCTGTTTCACATGTATTTTTTATCAGCGTTGCTGATTTAATGTGGGGAGCAGTATTTTGTATCAGTATTTCTCCGTTGTTCGTGAACTTGACTATACACCGGTTTCACCTCACAAATGCAAAGGGTGATTTTTTTTTTTTTTTGTTTTTTGTAAATGACTCTGAATGTATTGCTACCATCTTTTATTTACGTTTGCAAATGTTAAAAATAAAATTAATACTGCTTTCATTGTTTCGTTCTTTCTTTCATTTTCCCCCAGTACTTTTATCAGTATCATTAGCTTCCATTCACACGTTTCCTTTGACTCGCGCGTTCTCGAATCGCAATAATTAAACGAGATGCATACTGAGGTGCCAATTTATTACACTGTAAAAAAATTCTGAAAAACATGAGTCACTTTCCGTGATTTTTTTCGTGAATTAACGATACAACTTTTTCCGTAAAATGACGGAAAGAACTCTGAATTTCGCGGATTTTTCGTACGCCAGAAAAATTCTGAATTTTCAGAAACCCTTCCGCAATTTCTTTCTTATATTGACGATAAATTACCGTTTTGAAGAAGTGTTAACGCAAAATTCTGAATTTTCAGAATCCTTTCCGCAATTTCTTTCTTATATTGACGATAAATTACCGTTTTTGAGGAAGTATTAACGGAAAATTCTGAATTTTCAGAAACCTTTCCGCAATTTCTTTCTTTTATTGACGATAAATTACCGTTTTGAAGAAGTGTTAACGGAAATTTTTTTAATTTTCAGAAACCTTCCGACAATTCCTTTCTTATTATATTAACGGAAAAATTCCGTTCTTTTTTTCCGTATTCTTACGACTAAAAGTTTCCGCTAATAGGAGAGACTCAAGGGAATACTTGGGGATTTGATTAACTGTTAGATTTCCGTGATCTGTCGAAGTATCTATATATTAATTCTATAAGGTTTTTTACTGTGAGTCCTATTTTGAGAGAACGGCTGAACGTACAGATATGGTTGAGGTATCAAAATAAAGGCCTTACCATGTAAATTCGCCAGTCGAAGAAAAAAATGAGATTGAGGCAACCGTTCGGGCGTTGTGGGGAGGCAAATTTCCCGTGTAAAGTCTATGAGAGAAGCGTGCGATTGACATTCGATCACCTGCGGTTGGTTCACGCGCTGTTGAAGGTGACAGCATGGAGGGACTGAGATAGTCCTAAGTCCGAAGTCTCTTTTCTGAGCCAACCGTTGCGCAAAATAACGCTAGCATGCATTGGTATCAAAGTTCTTCTCATCGGAACAGCGAACACTCTCGAAGACCTGATTGCGTTATGCTGTTGGACTGTGTGATGTATATATACAATTTGATATTCATTCAATCCAGTTTATTCACGTAGGTAAGACGTTTCCCATTATGTAAAGATGTAAATAAACATTCCGAAGATCATTGTTAGTGAAAATATTACGGGCGACTGCTATAGTCCATTGAGTTGCTCATGGTGGTCGTAAAACCTTCAGTCAAAAAAGAAAGAAAAAAAAATCACGAACCTGGACTATTGTCTTTCCTGAAGTGGTTGAATGAATTTGTCAATCAAATAAAGTTTACATTTGTTGTTTCATGTGAGTTTCTTCTTTTCAAAAAAAGCGAAAAAAGACTAACCCGACGGTTTTCGTGTAGTTTGCTTTTGAATTTCTTTAGCGCGATCGGATATTGTGGGTAAAATATCACGTGCATTTTGGTTACTATGGCACAAGATTTTCTTCTCCTTTCTCTCATTTTGTTCAGTAGCTATTTATTATACAGGGTTTCTATAAATGAAGTATACAACTTCAGTATGCTGTTTTAAAAAATACGATAAAAAAAAAGATTACTTTAAACGTCAAGAGACGTGGCAAGTGGTAAAGTTTGTTAAGTCAGATGATAGATGGCGCCAGGTGTCTCATGTAGTGAAAAATCTCGTCAAACACGGAATACAACAGACATAGCTTCCCCAGTGGAGAAAGCAACACGTGTGTTTCGGTTTTCGAAGTCAAAATCTCTAACAACAGTTCAGCTAAGTTCAGAACTGAGTACAAGAGACAGCCGCCGACACGAAGGAGCATCGAACAATGGGTAAATAAATTAAAAGCAACAGGAAGTGTCTTGAAAGGCAAAAGCACTGAGAGACCTTCCATTTCGGAGAAAAAGATGGAAGACGTGCGTAAGACTTATCCAAGGGAACTCGAAGATGTCAATTCGCGTCGCTAGACGTGAACTCGAAATACCGTTCCCAAGGTTCTGCATAAACGTATACGCCTATGTGGATATAAAGTGCAGTTAGTGTAAAAACTTCGACCAAATGATCAACGACGTGGAAAAGCATTTGCGGTAGACATGCTTAATCGCATTGACGAAGACCTCACACTTTTTTCAAGGATCTGTTTCAGCGATGAGTCGACATTCCAAGTTTCTGGCAGAGTGAATAAACATAACTGCCGAATCTGGGCACGGAAAATCCCCATGTGGTCATAGCACACGAGAGAGACAGCCCGAAAGTTGATGCCTTGGCTGACCTATTCGAAGACAGAGTGATAGGGTCATTTTTTTCGCTGAACCAATCGTTATTGGCATAACGTGCCTGGACATGTTCGCAATTCCCCAACTCCAGGATATTCCAGACATCATTTACCAGCAAGATGGAGTGCGTCCGCACTGGATTTTGGATGCACGCAGAGCTTTAGACCACCATTTTTCAGGGCGTTTGATTGGACGTGGGGGTCCGACAGCATGGCCACCACGGTCTCCTGATATTACCCCATGCAATTGTTTTCTTTGGGGCTTTATTAAGTACACTGTGTACAAGAAAAAGATTACATCTATCACTGAGATCGAAGAACGCATTTCTGCAGCGTACGTGAGTGGAACTGGACAATCGCTTAGACATCCTGCAAGCAACCAACGGAGCACACGTACAGACCTACTGACATTAAATAAAAAAACTTTCAGTTACCATGTGTTTTGAAATTAAAAGTAAATTGTTATTTATTGTAGTTTTTTTTTCAACGGCATACTGAGGACACCCTGTATATGGACACCCTGTATATCGGCATGCATGACTTGATTGACCACAGTCATAACACAAACGGAGAAAATCTCGTGAAAGTTCACACGTAACATTCAGTATAGAAAGCATAAGGAGAAGCAACCAAAATTTACACGAGGTCAACAAAAAGGGAAAGTTGAAAGTCTGTATGCTTCACACATTTTTCTTACATTCTCCTTTTTAGACCTCGAACTTCAAGAAATCTTTTTCCTGACAACCAGTTTCTTTTAAGTTGGGGAAGAACTTCTAGCAGAAGGATTTTTTTTTTTTTTTTGAGGGAGGTTTAAAAAGTTATTTATTGGACTTGTTTGACAGATTCAGTTACATATATATTGAACATATATTAGACTTGGTTGACAGATATACGTATACAATATAGACCTTCTGTGTTTCAACGACAGCAATGTACATAGGTGAACAAAGAACTGAGCCAATAAACCTCTGAAAAAACAACAACATGAACAACCGTGCCTTAACCGGGATTCGAACCCAGACCCCTCCGTTGGGTGAATGATCAGAAGCCATCGCTTAGATCATTGTGCCACCGGGGCGGCAAGGATTTAACTGTCGAGGACAAACAAGAGTGTCGCCGGCAAATTCCCGAAAACGATCAGCAAGTCTTTGGGCACAGGAAGGTTTTGAAAACACAATTTTGTCGGTGACGAGCATCGAAAATTCGCCCCCTCACTCCGGAGTAAGTTGCTCTCCCAACTAAGCTACACGGATGGAATGTATCGCTGCAGATTTGTCATCTTGACACGTGCTTTACCTCTGTAGTACGTCACATTATCTCCCTCCATAGCCCACTGGAAAGAAGAGGCCCTGACACGAACGGCTGTCACTGAGGTCATGTCGCCAACTGAGTTCCAGCTCCCAGCTATCGTATGTGCATCGTCTCAGCTAACAGTAATGTGCTGAATCGGAAGGGTGACAGAGTAGAGGGAGAGTTTCATAAAGCGTGCGTTGATGGAAACTTCGAAGGTTTTGTTGCAATATGAATAAAATGTGCTAATATTTAGTTCACAAATTACCTTGAAAGTTTTACACAAAATGAAGGAAATGCTAATGTTTAAACGAAACTGACAAAGTATTTGAAAAGTTTTCGCTTAGAATTCCAGCTGATAAGAACTTTGAAATTCGCCGCAAAAAAAAAAAAAAATAAAATAAAAAATACATGTGCTGTTGTCCTGTTGGCAAATTACTTTAAAAGTTGTGACATGAAATGCGAATATTTTGATGTTTTTGATGGCATATTGGATGTCTGCATCGATTCTCAGATGGCGGCTTGTTTCCAATTTTTGTTTCGCTCCTGTTGAACTCCCTGTTGGATTTTTGCCGGACTTTTTCAATTTCCTTTTATTTTTGTTGAAGGACTTTGCTCCGCCGCCATTTCGGATGTTACGGCGTCGGTATTTTTGGTTCTCGCCTATACCCGTAATGTTAACATTACCGGTGTACGGTGTGTTTCTTATTCATGGATTACTCAAGAGAGAAGACTTTTAAGTACTTTTTGCATTTCTTTTGCTTGACTTGAACATATTTTCTGAGTTTTTTTACTATAGTTATTTCTTGGAAGGGCGGGCTTTTGTCGTTTGAACTTATAGCACTTAGTAAATCTACAACTAAGAAAGACAAAAGCGGTGGGAAAAAAACATTTCCGTAAGATATATACATCCTACGGAAATACTAAACTATTAAACAACTGAGGTAGTTTTACCAACAAAGCATATACATAACAAATTCTTTTTTCAATGTATATATAAATGAATAAACTTTGCACTTTATATTACTTAAGACAGAAAAGGAATCTTACCTGCATATCAGTAACAGCAGAAACCAGTGGGTAGAAGTAAATAATCCCCCCCCCCCCCTCTTTTTTTTTTCAAAAACGTTCTAACATTTTCTTTTGTTGCAGTGGTAAATGAACATTATATGTTATTACGAGTGTTAATTCGTTTTTCTTTGGAAAGAAAATTACAGTAATAAATAAAAATAATAAAATATGAACAACTTCACAGCAACACATTAAAGGAGTTCATGACTTCATGTGCAGTTCAGAGCAGGGAGGCTAAGACCCTTTTGGTCATATGACTAAATGGACTCTTTTTTTCCAGTGGGCTATGTCTCCCTCTTCTTATTATTATAATTATTTTAAAGCGAAGTAGGATTTTTTTTTCATTAATTCTAGACGATGTGTGGAACAAACATCACACATTTTTCGAAGAACCCAACGGCGAGTACAACCATTTTTACGTTCGGGCGCCCTCACTCCGGAATAAGTTTCTTTCCCAACTAAGCCACACAAACGGAATGTATCGCTGCAGATTTGTCGTCTTGACACGTACTTTCCCGCTGTAGTACGTCACAAAGTATCAAGTTCAAGCCATTCCAAAATATTCGACAACATGATTCCTTCACACGATCTTGGATTTCCAAGATTACAGTCTAAAGCTAATAAATCACAGACCCTCTGTTCTATGTTCTTCACTTCACAGATGCACTAAGTAATTATCACATAGTAAGTACATTATTTTCTAAGAAAGGGGAAACAACTGTTTGTTTTTGTCTTTCGGAGTTTAACCCCTTTAAGGGGCAGATGTCCCTGAAACAAATGGTATCCGAATTTTCTGCGCTCCCAAAACACAAATTTTCATAGCAGCCGGAATTTATGAAAGCTACCGCAAAACAATTTCTTTTCCCCTTTCATCTCAGCAGTACCAACCATAAACCTGTCACAGTGATAAAAGCTCGCTTTTAGTCCTTTATTCTCTTCGGTGACCAAAGGCGTGACTTTGAATGGCTAGTCCCGCTGAAACGGACATCAGGCCACTGGGTGCAGGGTTTTCACAACTCCTGGGACCCTGGAATTTGATTTCCCTTTCTTCCAAGCCTGGAAAGTTCTTGTTATTGCGTCTTTAGTAAAATCATGCAATGCATTGATTATGATACGATTTCCAACATACCAGGAATCATTATTCAAGTTATGAGGATAAAGGCCGTGCAATAAATCTCGCTCCTGTGACCTGAGTTTTGACCCCATTTCGATTTTATTCAACAGAACCGGTTTCGTTTATCTCCGGAACAACATACTAAAGTTTTGTCGCAATAGAAGCATTTTTACGCAAGTTATGACGCATAAGGGCGATGGGCCGCCCCGGTGGCGCAGTGGTCTAAGGCGCTGGCCTATGATCATTCGTCCGTAAGGGGTCCGGGTTCGAATCCCGGTCAGGCATGGATGTTGTGTTTGTCTTACGGCACTGGCTCTCTCCCTTCCCTGGAACCAGTGACCCTAAATTAGGGACGGGCGACTGCTTATAGCCCATTGAGTTGCTCACGGTGGTCGTTAAACCTCCAATCAAAAAAAAAAAAAAAAAAAAAAAAAAAATAAGGGCGATGGAATGGATCCCAATCCTATGTCCTGACCTTTGACTCTATTTCGCCCATTTTCAATAAGGTTCATTTCCAGGTGATTTCCTACCACATACTAAAACTGCATCAAAATCGAACCATTTTTACGCGATTATCATACATAAGGACAATGGAATGGATCCCGCTCCTATGTCCTGACCTTTGACCCCATTTCGCCCATTTTCAGTGAGGTTCATTCCCAGGTGGTCCCCTACCACATACTAAAATTTAATCGAAATCGAACTATTTTTACGCAAGTTATGATTAAGAAGGGCAACGGAATGGATCCTGCATCTGTGTCCTGACCTTTGATCCCATTTCACCCATTTTCAATAGGGTTCATCCCCAGTGATACCCTACCGCATACTAAAATTTCATGGAAATCGAACCATTTTTACGCGAGTTATCGTGCGGACGGACAGACAGACAAACGGACAAAGCTGGAGCATATACACTTCTTCAACCTACGGTTGGAAAGCGTAAATTACGCGAGATATCGTGCGGACGGACAGACAGACGAACAAAGCTGGAACATATACGCTTCAACTTACGGTTGGAAAGCGTATTACAAGATCGTGCTAATGTTATTGGTTTGTCCTCCCTTCTGTCCGTTCGTCCGCCTGTAGACACGATATCTCTGCAACTAATAATCCGATTTGAAAAATTATTTTTACATTAGGAAGCTTGAAATGTGCGAATGATCATCCTTCATTTCGTTTTTTTTTTTTTTTACTATGCACAATTTTGCCATTCGAGGGCGTAAATGCAGATGATATCGAATTCAAAATATATTTTATTCCATATATTTGCTTCTAAACATCCAGTTCAAAAAATTATTTTACTTTTCGTTTCCATTCATATCGAAGATAATTTTAGGTATAGTCACTTTTTCAAGTTACGCACAAATTCTCCGCTAGGGGCGCAAAAGTAAATTGCGTTTCCCCCGATATCTCTGCTTCTAAAACTCCGATTTGAAAAATTATTTCTGCAGCTGATACAGCTCCGTATGGGAAATATTTTGCATATAATTTCTAATTTTTGTTATAAAATGGTTTGGCCATCAGGGGGCGTAAGTGTTGATTTCTGCTTCTGATGTATTTGCAGCAAATTCTGAGCTTCCAAAATTTCAATTGAAAAAATGCTTTCGTGGACCGATACCACTCACGTCGACAAACCTTTTTCGGAATAATTTCTTCTTAAAGTAACGCATGGTTTTTCCACCAGAGGCGTAGATTTATATTTATTTTTGTCAATATATCTGCTTCTAATGGCTAAAGTTGATAAATTTCTTATTAGTTAGATATTTTCGGGTGAGACATGTTTTTCATATAATTTCAAAATTTTCAAATAATTCATTGACTTTCCGCTAGGGGGAGTAAAGGTAAATTGCGCTTTCCCGATATCTATGCTTTTAAAACTCCGATTTGAAAAATCTTACTGCACCGGATACAGCTCCTGGTGGGAAATGTTTTTATCGTATTTCTATTTTTTTATAAAATATGATTTGGCCATCAAGGAGCGTAAGCGTTAATTTCTGCTTCGTATGTATTTGTAGCAAAATCTGAGCTTCTAAAAGCTCGATTGAAAAAATTCCTTCGTGGACCGATACCGCTCATGTCGATAAATATTTGAGAATATTTCCTTCTTGAAATAATGCAGGGTATCTCCGCCAGGAGCGTAGATGTATATCTTATTTCTGTCAATATTTCTGCTTCTAAATGTCGGATTTGAAAAATTCCTTCTTTGTAAGATAGCGTTTCTGGTGTAAAATGTTTCTCACATAATCTCAAAATTGAAAGCATAGACTTTCCGTTAGGGGCGTAAAGATAAATAGCGTTTTCCTAGATATCTCTGCTTCTAAAACTCCGATTTTAAAAATTTTTTCTGCACCAGTTACAGCTCCTGGTAGGAAATGCTTTGCATATAATTTCTAATACTTGATAAATAATGGCTTAGCCACCAGGGTCGTGAGCATTAATATGTGCGTCTGATGTATTTGCAGCAAAATCTGAGTTCCTGAAAACTCGACTGAAATAATCCTTTCGTGCACCCATACCGCTCGCACCGAAAAACGTTTTCAGAATACTTTCTTCTTAAAATAATGTATGGTTTTTCCGCCAGGGGGCGTAAACGCATGTCTTATTTTTGTTGATATCTCTGCTTCTAAGAGTCCGATTTGAAAAAATCTTTCTTTGTTGGAGAGAGTTTCCGTGGGGAAATGTTTCCCATATAATATCAAAGTTTTCTTAGCGCACAAGTCTGCCACCAGAGGGCGTAAGTTTACGTTTCCATTTACAGCAATATCTGCGGGACTAAAAACCCGTTTGAAAAACTTCTTTCTTCGGTCAGATACTACAATTAACTATGCAAACTCTGTGTGTGTATTTTCTTTCTAAAATAGTGCACAATTCCGCTGCTAGATGAGTAAACGCTTATTCTGTTTTTCTCAATATCACTGCTTTTACATGTGCGATTTAAAAAATTCTTTCAACACCGGATGCCATTTACCTTGTAGAGAACACTTTAGGCTACTATATAAGACATTTTGTAGTTCACAGCTCTGTCGATAGGTGGTGTTTGTGTACTTCAGTTTGCAGCTGTATTGCCACTTCTGAAAACACTATTGAGAAATGTCTTCTTTATTGTATGCCATTCGGAACAATAGAGATGTGAAGCACTATCCTCTTTAAAAAACGCAAAGATTTCTCGCTAGCTGCGTAAGGACTGAAACCTTTTTCTTGCTATTTCTGCTTCCGTGAGACGTATTTTGAAAAGTTCTTTCCCCTCAGCATAGCTTTTTCCGTGAAGAATAATTTTCATCTATTTTCTACTTTTCCGTTATGCAAAATTTTCCGCTAGCAGACGTACACTTATATCATGCTTCCTTCTATATTTCTACTTTTAACTGTTAGATTTGAAAAAAAAATTCTGTGTTTGATGCGTTCCTTGCGCTGTGAAAACTTTTGTGCGCCATTTGTTAATCTTCGTAACATGCTTTTTAGCTGCTGGTGGAACCAAGTAGATGTTTCTATTTCTGAATGTTTTATCGATTGTTGGAACCAAGGGCGTCAACTTCTCCCAAATTAGTAGAAGGGGGGGGGGCAGGCGTGAAAAGATCATACTTGGGATTGGGCACGTCTCTTCCATTGTCAAGCGGAAAATAAAAAACAAGTTAGTAAAATCATGCAATGCATTGATTATGATACGCTTTCCAACATACTAGAAATCCTCACTCAAGTTATTACTCAAGTTATGAGGATAATGGCTGTAGAATAAATCTCGCTCCTATGACCTGACTTTTACACCCCATTTCGATAATATTCAACAGAACCGGTAAAGTATACTTCCGAAGCAACATGATAAAGTTTTGTCTCAATCGAAGCATTTTTACGTAAGTTATAACGCATAAGAGCGATGGAATGGATCCCGCTCCTGAGTCCTGACCTTTGACCCCATTTCGCCCATTTTTAATACGGTTCGTCCCCAGTTGGTCCCTTATCAGATACTAAAATTTTATCCAAACCGAAGCATTTTTACGCAAGTTATGACGCATAAGGGCAATGGAATGGATCCCGTTCTTATGTCATGGTCTTTGGCCCCACTTCGCCCATTTTCAATAAGGTTTGTCCCCAGGTAGTTCCCTACCACATACTAAACTTTCATTGAAATCGAACCATATTTACGCAAGTTAGGACGCATAACGGCAATGGAATGCTTCCCGCTCCTATGTCCTGACCTCTGACCCCATTTCGCCCATTTTCAACAGGGTTCGTCCCCAGGTGGTCCCCTACCACATACTAAAATTTCATCGAAATGGAACCATTTTTACGCGAGTTATCGTGCGGACGGACAGATGGAATGACGGACAGACTAACAGACGGACAAAGCTGGAGCATATACGCTAAAAGCGTAAAAAAAGGGAGCAAAATGATAAACTGCACTGCTGGCCACTCAAAATGCAACACCAAGATGGACACGAGATAGCAAAGCCAGATTTACTGGACACATAACAACAGATACAAAGATGAAATGATTGAGCTTACAGGCCCGTGCGACTTGCGGAAAACGCAGGCATCAATACTTCGTGTAGCCCCCATGACTGGCAATAACGGCCGCTACACGCCGCGGCATCGAACGAAAGAGGCTTTGGATGTGGGCTTGGGGTATGTCGGTCCAGGCTGCTTCCACACGTTGCCACAGTTCATCAGGCATAGCCGCGGGTGGTGCTTGCCGGGCCACTCGGTTGCCGATCAGCGAACAGATGTGTTCGATGGGCGACATATCGGGAGAAGAGGCGAGCCACGGCAGCAGTGACACCTGGTGGGCTGTGAAGAAATGTTGCGCGATGCGTGCAACGTCCAGGCACGCATTGTCCTGTTGAAATGTGGCCGCTGGCAGGTCCTGCAGCTAAGGGAGGACTACAGGCTCCAAAACGTCGGAGACGTAGCGGTGGCTGTTGAGTGTACCAGCGGTGCGTACCAGAGGGGTGCGGGTGTCATATCCAATTGCGCCCCAAACCATAACGCCAGGCGCCGGACCGGTATGGCGATGCATAAAGCAGGCGTCATACAGTCTCTCGCCGCAGTGCTGCCACACGCGGATCCGACCATCGTGGTGTTGCAGGCAGAGGCGGGATTCGTCGGAGAAGACAATGTCGTGCCATTCCGTAGTCCAGGTGCGACGTTCAACGGCCCACTGCCGCCGCACTCGCTGGTGGTGTAACGTCAATGGTAATTGGAGCAATGGGTGCCGGCGACAAGTCCCCGCTCCTGCAGACGACGTCGAACGGTACGTGCTGACACAGGCTGTTGCGCAACACACCCTAATTCTTGCGCTAACGTTCGTAATGTGGCGGTGCGAGCCGTCAATGCCCGCCGCACAACATGCCGGTCCTCTCGTTCGGTGGTGTGCCTCGGCTGCGGCAATCGCTCACGTCGGTCCGTCCGTCCCTCCTGCACCTACCGAATGCATACTAGCCTCACTGTGGCTGGATGTCGTTCCACACGGGCACTGATGTCTCGGTAGGATAAACCGCTGTCGCGATAAGCCACTATTCGTCCGCTGTCGCGATAAGCCACTATTCGTCCTCTGTCGAACTCCGAAACGTGCTGGAATGACTGCCGTATTCTGCGACGAGGCATCAGGAAGCTTCCCACGCACAAATCTGGCAGCACAACACACTTCCACTACTTCCACCCAGCCTTCTGTGCACCCTTCTTATAGTGCTTCTCGGTGGCGTCCTGGGCGCACATGATTTGCATATGCCCTGCAATGCTAATCGCTTGCACGTCCTCTCGCGGGCGACGCACGCTGCGAATTTCAGGCTAATCGGATGCTTCCTTCTTGGTGTTGCATTTTGGGTGGCCAGCAGTGTATGAGATTCGACGTATATTTTAAAACGCAACTGTAATTGCTCATTAGCAAATGAACAAGGAAACATAAATATTATTTTGCTGAATATTAATATTTCTAAAAATAAAGTTCAGCCTGTGATTTTATAAAAACATCCAGAGAGATTTTATTTCGAAAGATTAGTAAAAAAATTGAGAAATTAGCTGGGTTACTCAAACAAAGAGAAAGAAACGTAAAAAATAAATAGGTAAATAAAGGCGCTAAAGATTATAGGTTTTTGTATATTTGTTTATTTTATTTTTGATAATTGTTTTAGACATTACCACATATTACGAGAACATGTCCAACACAGTACGAGGCTGGTAATCCAGTTTCTTATCAAATGAGCAAATAGGTAAATAAAGGCGCTAGAGATTATATGTTTTTGTATATTTGTTTATTTGATTTTTGATAATTATTTTAGACATTTACCACATATCAAGAGATCATGTCCAACACAGTACGGGGCTGGCAATCCAGTTTCTTATCAAATGAGCAATGCGGAGAATGGGAAAAAAGTTTGTATTTATTTTGTCATTTATTAATTTTTTGGAAATAAATCGCTTTGGCCTAATAAGGTGAAGCTTGGTCCACCTTATTAGGCTAAAGCGCTTATTTAATTAAACAGGATGAAAAATATTTGGTGGGCACTGCCCCCCAGTAAAATTATTGGAGGGGCAAGATGCACCTTGCCCCCTATTGTCGGCGCCTATGATTGGAACCAGTTGATTGTTTTCCAAATTGGTTCCATTGACTCTGAATAGCTTCGATGAATTTAATTCGCGTCAGAACGGATTCAAAAGACGTTTATTACATCCGAAAATTCGGAGTCACCTTTCTTGTTTTTCATATGTTCGTGAAAGGTCCTGGAATTTTTTTCCAATGATAGAAAGAATTGGTCGAAATGTTTCGACTGATTTCGTCTTTTTGTTCAAGCTTCTTGTAGCGTGTGATCGCGATGACATCACTTTCTTCCATGGAGAGTGGGACAGCAGGGATAACAGAAACGTCCAAAAAGTTCGTTCAGCTATGTCTCATCCCCAGATCTTCAGTGAGCAATGCCTGTTTTGATCCAAAACTAAGGCTAAAGTTGTTATCACATTCTCTGGTATAATTCTACGAACGAAATACAGCTGAAATAACTTCTTGAACCTTTTTTTCATTCCTGCAAAAGTTGTCAACTTCTTGAACTTTTTTTTTCATTACTTAAGTTATCAGCACGTTCTCTGATAGTAATTCTACGAATAAAATACAACTGAAATAACTTCTTGAACCTTTTTATCATTCCTGCAGAAGTTGTCAACTTCTTGAACCTTTTTTCATTACTTAAGTTATCAGCACGTTCTCAGATAGTAATTCTACGAAGAAAACACAACTGAAAGAACTTCTTGAATCTCTTTTTCATTCCTGCCTATTGAGGCCATTTTCGAAAAGTTTGTACCAGTCGTACACTCGTGGATGACTCATGCAGTCTTCGCCATACACTCTAAGTAACTTGCCATACGGTTTTTTTTTTTTTTGTAAGAACCCCTAAGTTTCAGACCGAACTTTCTCAGACATCGTTAATGCTACACATTGATCAGACTAGACTCAAAACAACTTTTCACAGCCAGTGGCGTAACTAGCACAACGTACCCCCCCCCCCCCGCAAGATTTACTTCAGCACCCCTAAGCACCATAATTTTTCTCAGGTTTCCGAATACCACGAGGGAGGATGCATTTTTCGCTGAGTGTGTTGTTTGGGGGAAGGGGTGGAAAACAGGGATAGTGTCTGCAAAAGTGATGGTGGTACCTAGAGCCCTGTAATTTTGACTTTCTTAGTAATGGATTTGACAATGCTTGTAATTGCTTTGTCCAAAACTAAAATAAATTGCTTGAAGAAATCGCCCTCTTACACATGGCAGATATGCGTCTGCTGTGAATAAATGTCGACGCCTGTCGTGCACGTATCCTAGGCAATTAGCTGTTTTCCCACATCCTCCACGGGGAATCCCACTGTGGCCTCGCGCTTTTCCTCAGCAGCACAGAGAGAGAGAGAGAGGGCGATTGGAGAGCGATCGTATTATTTACAACCCATTGCAGAGCAATCGTATTACAACCCGAAGTCAAAGAGCCGAACACTTTCCATCGGTAATTCAGTGTTTTAGAAATGAAACTAGGCTTTTATTTAGGCAAAACTAAATATATCTTCAAGCAAAATATGAATCTTCGGATGAATTACGGTGCGTGTTCGGATATTTTCATAAAACGATAACTGGCAGCTGCTGTACGCCCCTTCGTTACCTGCGCCCCCCCCCCCTCCCCCAGCTGCGGGAGTGGTAATTACGCCACTGGTCACAGCACAAAAGGCGCCCGGCCGACAGCGTTCCCTCGGCGGCTCACGTGGTTCCAAGGTCATAGCCTGCCTAATGGCATTCTGCTTCGCCTCTCCATTTAACAGGTATGCACGATGTCTCGATACTATTTTATCACCCCTCGTGATTTAAATGTGAAGTGCAAACTGGATTTTTTTTTTTTACATTAAAATGCATTTATTTGGGGGCATCTGATTTTTCCTGGCTAGGGCGCTGTAATGTCTAAATCCACGCCTGAAGTAGATGTTGTCGTATATACTTCACATCAGAATCTTTAGCACTGTATTCCAAAGAAGATAACTCTTTAACAGTGAAAGATATTTCGTATGAGTTCTGGTCATGTATAGCATTTAATGTAGGTTAATTAATTTATCGAATTCGTTTCAAAAGAATTGCCCCGCGCTACCCTCCGTTTAAGTGCGAGTAATGGCTTTGCACTAGGTGGGTAAAAGCGCTGGTGAATAGATTTGAAACTTGTGCATAAACTATGGTTTCTATTATGTACATAGATTCGAGTGGATTGCGTTATTCGTTATTTTAACGAGCTTCATGTGTTGCCATTTTTTTTACTGAAAAGTGGTAGTAGCTAAATAATGAGGAAAGTGTATTTTGTTATGGTTCAAAGAATTATTATTATTATTATTATTATTATTTTGCTTATAACATCCATAGATTAGTACAAAACTTTATATTTTTTTTATCTGATGTACCAGATAAAAAAAAGATAAAGGCAAATCTGCATTTTCTTAGAAACACTTCGCAACATGATGTTAAAGATTTATGCGGTTTGTTGTGAAATTTCGCAAAATACATAACTTGATTTTTTCAATATGAAGCTTGGAAGATTCCGAATCCCTCGCCGGGTGATGTTTTTTCACTGGACACCTGTCTTGAGAGAAGCCCAGGTGGCAAAGTGATCTAAGCGCTGTTTCTGACCATACGTCCGAGATGTATCCGAGTTCGAATCCCGGTAAGGCATGGATATTGTGTTTGCCTTACGGCACTGATTCCGTCCCTTCCCTGGAACCAGTGACCCTAAATTATGACCCTACGTGCGACTCCTTATAGCCCGTTGAGTTGCTCACGGTGGCCGTTAAGCCTTTAATAAAAAAAATGTAGCAAACACTTGCGTTAAGTGGTTTCGTCAAGCAGGATGCTCATTGGCTGAAAGATGAGATGACATGTTATTGCGTGTAGGAAATCGGGATGAGTAATAAGCTCGTAACTTGAGTCCTCTGCAAATGATGTCACCGTTCTTGTAGGAAATAACCTGTTGATTTCTTGTTTTTACTTGGTTTTAACAACCACTGTGGCCAACTCGATGGGCTATACGCAGTCTCCTGCCCCTAATTTGGGGCCACTAGTTCCAGGGAAGAGAGAGAGCCAGTGTCGTAAGGCAGGCGCACTACCGAGTCGAGACCCATTAGGACGAACAGTCGGAGGCCAGAGCTTAGACCAGTGTGCCACAAGGACCCTATTGATCTCATCTTAATTGCACAAATAATACCGGCTATGGTGCTAAAATTAATCAGCAATTGTCGTGACTGTGTCTTTTCATAAAGAAACTTAGCCTAGACAGATGGTATTTGTATATCTAAGTATTGTTAGCGATAGAGCCATCAAATGGTGAGCGGGTTTCGTTTCAAATCATTCGTTGTCCGCCACCCGATCATATCATCTCCTGGTATTTATTATTCTAGTATTTGCAATCAATTAACAGCAAAGGCATATATTATTTCAAAGCTAAACTATTTTAGCTTTAAAATAATATTTTCCGACTAATGCCCCAAAACCTTTTTTCCTTTTGTCCAGTAAGTTCGCGTTATATCCAGAGAAACCGCACTGTTTCGTTAACGAATTATCTCCGAAAAGTAAATACCTGCCCCTCTTGAATGGCGTCTAACAGATTTCTGGTCAGAAAATTTTGACTAAATTAGGTGTCAAAGGACAGTTCTCAAAGCCTCAGAGTGGTACGGAAGTCAAAGGACAGTTCTCAAAACCGTACGGATGTCAAAGGACAGTTCTCAAAGCCTCAGAGTGGTACGGCTGTCAAAAGACAGTTGTCAACGTCTCAGAGTGGTACGGCTGTCAAAGGACAGTTGTCAACGTCTCAGAGTGGTACGGGTGTCAAAGGACAATTCTCAAAGCCTCAGAGTGGTACGGAAGTCAAAGGACAGTTCTCAAATCCGTACTGATGTCAAAGGACAGTTCTCAAAGCCTCAGAGTGGTACGGCTGTCAAAGGACAGTTGTCAACGTCTCAGAGTGGTACGGGTGTCAAAGGACAGTTCTCAAAGCCTCAGAGTGGTACGGCTGTCAAAGGACAGTTTTCAACGTCTCAAAGTGGTACGGCTGTCAAAGGACAGTTGTCAACGTCTCAGAGTGGTACGGCTGTCAAAGGACAGTTGTCAACGTCTCAGAGTGGTACGGGTGTCAAAGGACAATTCTCAAAGCCTCAGAGTGGTACGGAAGTCAAAGAACAGTTCTCAAAACCGCACGGATGTCAAAGGACAGTTCTCAAAGCCTCAGAGTGGTACGGCTGTCAAAAGACAGTTGTCAACGTCTCAGAGTGGTACGGCTGTCAAAAGACAGTTGTCAACGTCTCAGAGTGGTACGGCTGTCAAAGGACAGTTGTCAACGTCTCAGAGTGGTACGGCTGTCAAAGGACAATTCTCAAAGCCTCCGAGTGGTACGGAAGTCAAAGGACAGTTCTCAAAACCGTACTGATGTCAAAGGACAGTTCTCAAAGCCTCAGAGTGGTACGGCTGTCAAAGGACAGTTGTCAACGTCTCAGAGTGGTACGGGTGTCAAAGGACAGTTCTCAAAGCCTCAGAGTGGTACGGCTGTCAAAGGACAGTTTTCAACGTCTCAGAGTGGTACGGCTGTCAAAGGACAGTTGTCAACGTCTCAAAGTGGTACTGGTGTCAAAGGACAATTCTCAAAGCCTCAGAGTGGTACGGAAGTCAAAGAACAGTTCTCAAAACCGCATGGATGTCAAAGGACAGTTCTCAAAGCCTCAGAGTGGTACGGCTGTCAAAAGACAGTTGTCAACGTCTCAGAGTGGTACGGCTGTCAAAGGACAGTTGTCAATGTCTCAGAGTGGTACGGGTGTCAAAGGACAGTTCTCAAAGCCTCAGAGTGGTACGGCTGTCAAAGGACAGTTTTCAACGTCTCAGAGTGGTACGGCTGTCAAAGGACAGTTGTCAACTTCTCAGAGTGGTACGGGTGTCAAAGGACAATTCTCAAAGCCTCAGAGTGGTACGGAAGTCAAAGGACAGTTCTCAAAACCGTACTGATGTCAAAGGACAGTTCTCAAAGCCTCAGAGTGGTACGGCTGTCAAAGGACAGTTGTCAACGTCTCAGAGTGGTACGGGTGTCAAAGGACAGTTCTCAAAGCCTCAGAGTGGTACGGCTGTCAAAGGACAGTTTTCAACGTCTCAGAGTGGTACGGCTGTCAAAGGACAGTTGTCAACGTCTCAGAGTGGTACGGGTGTCAAAGGACAGTTCTCAAAGCCTCAGAGTGGTACGGCTGTCAAAGGACAGTTTTCAACGTCTCAGAGTGGTACGGCTGTCAAAGGACAGTTGTCAACTTCTCAGAGTGGTACGGGTGTCAAAGGACAATTCTCAAAGCCTCAGAGTGGTACGGAAGTCAAAGAACAGTTCTCAAAACCGCACGGATGTCAAAGGACAGTTCTCAAAGCCTCAGAGTGGTACGGCTGTCAAAAGACAGTTGTCAACGTCTCAGAGTGGTACGGCTGTCAAAGGACAGTTGTCAACGTCTCAGAGTGGTACGGCTGTCAAAGGACAGTTTTCAACGTCTCAGAGTGGTACGGCTGTCAAAGGACAGTTGTCAACGTCTCAGAGTGGTACTGGTGTCAAAGGACAATTCTCAAAGCCTCAGAGTGGTACGGAAGTCAAAGAACAGTTCTCAAAACCGCACGGATGTCAAAGGACAGTTCTCAAAGCCTCAGAGTGGTACGGCTGTCAAAAAACAGTTGTCAACGTCTCAGAGTGGTACGGCTGTCAAAGGACAGTTGTCAACGTCTCAGAGTGGTACGGCTGTCAAAGGACAGTTGTCAACGTCTCAGAGTGGTACGGGTGTCAAAGGACAGTTCTCAAAGCCTCAGAGTGGTACGGCTGTCAAAGGACAGTTTTCAACGTCTCAGAGTGGTACGGCTGTCAAAGGACAGTTGTCAACTTCTCAGAGTGGTACGGGTGTCAAAGGACAATTCTCAAAGCCTCAGAGTGGTACGGAAGTCAAAGGACAGTTCTCAAAACCGTACTGATGTCAAAGGACAGTTCTCAAAGCCTCAGAGTGGTACGGCTGTCAAAGGACAGTTGTCAACGTCTCAGAGTGGTACGGGTGTCAAAGGACAGTTCTCAAAGCCTCAGAGTGGTACGGCTGTCAAAGGACAGTTTTCAACGTCTCAGAGTGGTACGGCTGTCAAAGGACAGTTGTCAACGTCTCAGAGTGGTACGGGTGTCAAAGGACAGTTCTCAAAGCCTCAGAGTGGTACGGCTGTCAAAGGACAGTTTTCAACGTCTCAGAGTGGTACGGCTGTCAAAGGACAGTTGTCAACTTCTCAGAGTGGTACGGGTGTCAAAGGACAATTCTCAAAGCCTCAGAGTGGTACGGAAGTCAAAGAACAGTTCTCAAAACCGCACGGATGTCAAAGGACAGTTCTCAAAGCCTCAGAGTGGTACGGCTGTCAAAAGACAGTTGTCAACGTCTCAGAGTGGTACGGCTGTCAAAGGACAGTTGTCAACGTCTCAGAGTGGTACGGCTGTCAAAGGACAGTTGTCAACGTCTCAGAGTGGTACGGGTGTCAAAGGACAATTCTCAAAGCCTCAGAGTGGTACGGAAGTCAAAGGACAGTTCTCAAAGCCTCAGAGTGGTACGGAAGTCAAAGAACAGTTCTCAAAACCGCACGGATGTCAAAGGACAGTTCTCAAAGCCTCAGAGTGGTACGGCTGTCAAAAAACAGTTGTCAACGTCTCAGAGTGGTACGGCTGTCAAAGGACAGTTGTCAACGTCTCAGAGTGGTACGGCTGTCAAAGGACAGTTGTCAACGTCTCAGAGTGGTACGGGTGTCAAAGGACAGTTCTCAAAGCCTCAGAGTGGTACGGCTGTCAAAGGACAGTTTTCAACGTCTCAGAGTGGTACGGCTGTCAAAGGACAGTTGTCAACTTCTCAGAGTGGTACGGGTGTCAAAGGACAATTCTCAAAGCCTCAGAGTGGTACGGAAGTCAAAGGACAGTTCTCAAAACCGTACTGATGTCAAAGGACAGTTCTCAAAGCCTCAGAGTGGTACGGCTGTCAAAGGACAGTTGTCAACGTCTCAGAGTGGTACGGGTGTCAAAGGACAGTTCTCAAAGCCTCAGAGTGGTACGGCTGTCAAAGGACAGTTTTCAACGTCTCAGAGTGGTACGGCTGTCAAAGGACAGTTGTCAACGTCTCAGAGTGGTACGGGTGTCAAAGGACAGTTCTCAAAGCCTCAGAGTGGTACGGCTGTCAAAGGACAGTTTTCAACGTCTCAGAGTGGTACGGCTGTCAAAGGACAGTTGTCAACTTCTCAGAGTGGTACGGGTGTCAAAGGACAATTCTCAAAGCCTCAGAGTGGTACGGAAGTCAAAGAACAGTTTTCAACGTCTCAGAGTGGTACGGCTGTCAAAGGACAGTTGTCAAAGCCTCAGAGTGGTACGGCTGTCAAAGGACAGTTGTCAAAGCCTCAGAGTGGTACGGCTGTCAAAGGACAGTTTTCAACGTCTCAGAGTGGTACGGCTGTCAAAGGACAGTTGTCAACTTCTCAGAGTGGTACGGGTGTCAAAGGACAATTCTCAAAGCCTCAGAGTGGTACGGAAGTCAAAGAACAGTTCTCAAAACCGCACGGATGTCAAAGGACAGTTCTCAAAGCCTCAGAGTGGTACGGCTGTCAAAAGACAGTTGTCAACGTCTCAGAGTGGTACGGCTGTCAAAGGACAGTTGTCAACGTCTCAGAGTGGTACGGCTGTCAAAGGACAGTTTTCAACGTCTCAGAGTGGTACGGCTGTCAAAGGACAGTTGTCAACGTCTCAGAGTGGTACTGGTGTCAAAGGACAGTTCTCAAAGCCTCAGAGTGGTACGGAAGTCAAAGAACAGTTCTCAAAACCGCACGGATGTCAAAGGACAGTTCTCAAAGCCTCAGAGTGGTACGGCTGTCAAAAAACAGTTGTCAACGTCTCAGAGTGGTACGGCTGTCAAAGGACAGTTGTCAACGTCTCAGAGTGGTACGGCTGTCAAAGGACAGTTGTCAACGTCTCAGAGTGGTACGGGTGTCAAAGGACAGTTCTCAAAGCCTCAGAGTGGTACGGCTGTCAAAAAACAGTTTTCAACGTCTCAGAGTGGTACGGCTGTCAAAGGACAGTTGTCAACTTCTCAGAGTGGTACGGGTGTCAAAGGACAATTCTCAAAGCCTCAGAGTGGTACGGAAGTCAAAGGACAGTTCTCAAAACCGTACTGATGTCAAAGGACAGTTCTCAAAGCCTCAGAGTGGTACGGCTGTCAAAGGACAGTTGTCAACGTCTCAGAGTGGTACGGGTGTCAAAGGACAGTTCTCAAAGCCTCAGAGTGGTACGGCTGTCAAAGGACAGTTTTCAACGTCTCAGAGTGGTACGGCTGTCAAAGGACAGTTGTCAACGTCTCAGAGTGGTACGGGTGTCAAAGGACAGTTCTCAAAGCCTCAGAGTGGTACGGCTGTCAAAGGACAGTTTTCAACGTCTCAGAGTGGTACGGCTGTCAAAGGACAGTTGTCAACTTCTCAGAGTGGTACGGGTGTCAAAGGACAATTCTCAAAGCCTCAGAGTGGTACGGAAGTCAAAGAACAGTTCTCAAAACCGCACGGATGTCAAAGGACAGTTCTCAAAGCCTCAGAGTGGTACGGCTGTCAAAAGACAGTTGTCAACGTCTCAGAGTGGTACGGCTGTCAAAGGACAGTTGTCAACGTCTCAGAGTGGTACGGCTGTCAAAGGACAGTTGTCAACGTCTCAGAGTGGTACGGGTGTCAAAGGACAATTCTCAAAGCCTCAGAGTGGTACGGAAGTCAAAGGACAGTTCTCAAAACCGTACTGATGTCAAAGGACAGTTCTCAAAGCCTCAGAGTGGTACGGCTGTCAAAGGACAGTTGTCAACGTCTCAGAGTGGTACGGGTGTCAAAGGACAGTTCTCAAAGCCTCAGAGTGGTACGGCTGTCAAAGGACAGTTTTCAACGTCTCAGAGTGGTACGGCTGTCAAAGGACAGTTGTCAACGTCTCAGAGTGGTACGGGTGTCAAAGGACAGTTCTCAAAGTCTCAGAGTGGTACGGCTGTCAAAGTCTCAAAGTTGTACGGATGTCAAAGGACTCTTCTCAAAGTGGTACGGTGTCAAAGAACACTTTTCAAAGTGGTAAGGGTGCCAAAGGATAATTCACAAAGTGATACGGGTGTCAAATGACAGTTCTCAAAGTTATACGGGTATTAAACGATACTTCTGAAAGTGGTGCGGGTGTCAAAAGACAATTATCAAGGTTGTATGCCACTGTTAGTAGGATCAGGAAAGCCCAATGCGTAAGATTCACTTATTCTTATTTGTCGTTTGCTTTTCGACATTTTTATTTTGATTGGTAACAATGTCTCCCATGACAGTTAAATTATTATTAATGAATTTTAATGCATGTTACCCCAAATATTCAAAAAACATTGTTCTTTTTTTTTCCAGCTATGAATTCAACTTGTTCATCTCCTAAATTTCTATTTACTACTACTCCATTGACCATTTCTGTTCCAATTTCCCAACGCATACATATGCTCTTTACTTACTCTATTTACCAGTTACTGAGGCTTTTTTTTAATTCGTGCCGGTTGAAACATAAATAAGATTCTTAATGCTGTCAGGACACGATTAATAATGGAAATAATTGCAACTTTAAAAGACGGTACTTTTTATTTACAATTAAAACCAGGTGAAAACAAGTAACAAGATCTTTCAGACCCACTATGGGTCAGTCATCAGGAAAAAGAGAGAGTGAATCATCGTGGTTATATAGTAAAAGCATCGTGTTATATGTTTTTCTATACGTATAATCACGATGCTTCACCCTCACTTTGTCTGATGACGGACCCATAGTGGGTCTGAAAGATCTTGCTATTTGTTTTTACCTGGTTTTAATTGTAAATAAAAAGTATCGTCCTTTGAAGTAGCAATTATTTCCATTATTAATCGTGTCTCGACAGCATTAAGAATCTTATTTACACTGCTGGCCACCCAAAATGCAACACCAAGAAGGACACGAGATAGCAAAGCCAGATTTACTGGACACATAACAACAGATACAAAGATGAAACGATTGAGCTTACAGGACCGTGCGACTTGCGGAACACGCAGACATCAATAGTTCGTGTGGCCCCCATGGCTGGCAATAACGGCCGCTACACGCCGCGGCACGAACGAAAGAGACTTTGGATGTGGGCTTGGGGTATGTCGGTCCAGGCTGCTTCCACACGTTGCCACAGTTCATCAGGCGTAGCCGCGGGTGGTACTTGCCGGGCCACTAGGTTGCCGATCAGCGACCAGACGTGTTCGATGGGCGACATATCGGGAGAACAGGCGGGCCACGGCAGCAGTGACACTTGGTGGGCCGTGAAGAATTGTTGCACGATGCGTGCCACGTGCGGGCGCGCATTGTCCTATTGAAACGTGGCCGCTGGAAGGTCCTGCAGGTGAGGGAAGACTACAGGCTCCAAAACGTCGGAGATGTAGCGGTGGCTGTTGAGTGTACCGGCGATGCGTACCAGAGGGGTGCGGGTGTCATATCCAATTGCACCCCAAACCATAACGCCAGGCGACGGACCGGTATGGCGACGCATAATGCAGGCGTCATACAGTCTCTCGCCGCGGTGCCGCCACACGCAGATCCGGCCATCGTGGTGTTGCAGGCAGAAGCGGGATTCGTCGGAGAAGACAATGTCGTGCCATTCCGTAGTCCAGGTGCGGCGTTCAACGGCCCACTGCCACCGCACTCACCGGTGGTGTAACGTCAATGGTAATCGGAGCAATGAGCGCTGTGCGACAAGTCCTCGCTCCTGAAGACGACGTCAAACGGTACGTGCTGACACAGGTTGTTGCGCAACACACCCTAATTCCTGCGCTAACTTTCGTTGCGAGCCGTCAATGCCCCTCCCCCGCACAACATGGCGGTCCTCTCGTTCCATGGTGTGCCGCGGCTGCATCAATCGCTCACGTCGGTCCGTCCGTCCCTCTTGCACCCACCGAATCCATACTCGCCTCACTGTGGCTGGATGTCGTCCCACACGAGCGCCGATGTCTCGGTATCTAATTCAGCGCCAGCAACATTTAAATGTGAAAATAAGATGAAAGTTCCTGACCGCGGAAGTTCGCGGTGCAGTGGTTTTCTGGCCCTCACCTGGATCCGATAAAGGTATGGTGCTGTCGTCCTGTTATTCCTAATTTTATTCTTTTTAGAAGCACAGCACATTCGCTATGTCACCTAATTTATGACATGTCGAGTTTAAGCTTTTTCTTCATACATTTTATCTTTGGCAAGGGGCTTAGCCAATGTGCTTCGTGGGCGGAGGGCAGGTGTGTCAGATGGGGCGTTCGATTATGATCATAACAGAGAACAGAATACATTATTATTATTATTATTATTAGTAGTAGTAGTAGTATTGAGATAAAATTTATGACTGAAATTGGAAGCTAAGTTTAAATCTTAAAGATCTTAAAATATTTTGCATTTCATTTTAGATATACTAAACAGTTTAAGATTAAATTTATTTTTACCCCTTTGCTCTTTTCTCTATTATGCACTTGTAGTCTAACTGAAAAATCACGGAGAACACGTACAGTAAAAAGTTTTTCCTGGGAGAGTATTGTGTAATTTTCTTTGGGTTTTTCGCTTTATTGTTCAAGAGGATACACTGCAAATGAAAAATATCTATGTATTTAAAACACAAGGCCGTTTCTTTTTACAACCGCCAACGCCACCCACTGGAGCGATTTTCATGATTTTGTTTAAATGAAGGCTATTAACCCACAGGTTTGTCATCGCTAATTTTTATTGTCATAAGGTTTTTCTTTTTATGTTATATAACGTAATTTCCTTTTCGTGAGCAAGATTGGTTCTACGTTATGTCTAAACCATGAGTAAGGAATGTTTAAACTAAATAAAATACGATGCAATTGTCCCTAATTAAGTCTTTACGGCCAGACGAAACATAAAATAGAAGTGTCAGGCTTACTGTAATTCGTTCTTTATTCCAGCACTAAGTCAAAGAAACAACATCGCACTTCCAAATATAACGTAATTTCACATTTAACTTAAGGTGGACGTCAAGTGATTTTGTTTCCTATACTTCCAATGGAAAAACTTTTGTACACATTTCCTTCGCAATTAGTGTGTTCCCGAGGATCAAAATTTGAACATCGATTGACATAACTTCATATTATAACTTGGAATACTTAATATTTTCTAAAACATAACCATAATTATATTAAAAATCAATAATTTTTTCTTTGGTGGTGTTGAAACCAGAAAAAAGATGGCGCGACCTGTACTTAGATGATGTCAGTAGACAAACAAATGTTGGATTGCATAATTATGGTTATGTTTTAGAAAATATTAAGTATTCCAAGTTACAAAATAAGGCTATTTTAATCGATGTTCAAATTTTCATCCTTGGGAACGCATTAATTGTCCAGAAAAAGATGGCGCGACCTGTACTTTGATGACGTCAGTAGACAAACAAATGTTGGATTGCATAATTATGGTTATGCTTTAGAAAATATTAAGTATTCCAAGTTATAAAGTGAAGCCATTTTAACCGATGTTCAAATTTTCATCCTTGGGAACGCATTAATTGTGAAGAAAATGTGTACAGAAGTTTTTCCATTGGAAGTATAGGAAGCAAAATTACTTGACGTCCACCTTAACAGTCGAACATCTATACACACATTTGCCACACCAGCAACTGTTTTCTCGTCCTTTTACCTATCGTTCTTATTTCATACATTCATACGTCACGTTCACTCTGACCTCAAATGTGTTGCCAACAGTATTCTCGTGAGAAAGAAGATGTCACGTTAAGTTTGGAAGTATAACGGAGAACAAATTCAAATTTACATAGGAAAAGAAACTAAAAATGAAAGTTATATCAGATTATACGTCACATCATCTCCCTCGTAATTTTTTTTTAGTCTTTGTTGTGCCAAGAACCTATCAATTTAGTAGAGGTCTCCATTCAATACATAATCTGGTCACTCATTCAATTCTTTCAGATAAGAACTTACCGAATACATGAAGACATTCGTTGACCAGTTACTAGCAGCTGACTTTAAACCAATACACAAAGTCTCTAGACATAAAAAATATCGCATAGACAGACAACACCGTGAGATATATACTTTCATCTCTTCAATACCTAAAACATGCATTGACATACGGAGCAGAGAACAAAGATGCCTAACGAAGAAACATTTCAATATCACTAACTTTCATAGCAAAAAAATTAAACTTTATGTTCTATATCAAATATACATGTTATAGGCGCAAATCGTGCTAAATGCTTTTGTCACAGTAATACGTGCGAACAACTTTAATCAATACACATGCAAGAAGTGGCATAGTAGTAAAAGAACCTGCGTAATGCATGAAAAAAAAACTACAGCAGATTTCTGGGGTTACGTAAAATATCAGGCGTATGCAACAGCGCCTACAAGTCTGCTGGATCTACGTCGTCGTGTTACAGATGCTTGCAATAGTGTGACACCTTCCATGCTGAGGAATGTGCATGAAGAGTTACTTTCACGAATACAAATGTGTATCGTGGGCAATGGCGAACTCTTCGAACATACTCGGCATTAACTTTTTATCACTGTGCGCCAGTTTGCCTTTTTTTGTTTTTGTTTTGTCTTTGCTCATATCTATGCCTGTTCCCTTCAAACGTTCACACAAAAGGTCGCGCATCGATTTCGGACATTGTAGGATATTCAGGCGACAATTTATCTTATCCGTGTGAAACAAATTTCGTTTTGTACTAAGTAATTGATGCTCTACAACTTTGTAATTGAAAATTTTGCTCTACCTCTTTTCGTTTTCGATTTGCAACGGCTAACGTCCACATTTCGCCACTAAGGGCGCTTGCTATCGGTTGCATTCGATCGGGCGTAGTCGCTTTATTATACCATTATCTCACTTGCATAACTGTACCTCTCTCCGTTCGCAAGTTATTCCAGGCTAAAGGGACTTTCCTATGCACCCTGTATATTGAAATTAATTTTTATCATTTTACCTAGATGCTATTGTTATCAGCAATTCTACATTTCATTTTCTATTGCATCGCATGGACCATATGAACTTCTAATGCATTACAAAATATTTCTAGTCCTATTTTATTTTACTCTTACTACAAAGGTTTATTGCGTGTATTCAAGAGACCCTTAAATACGAGGGTGGCTCGAAAAGAAACGCACAGTTTTTTTGTTTTTTTTGGCAACAGTTCAATACACTCATTGTCATAAAAATCTGCGCAACAAGAAGGAGTTGTTGGATTGAAATGAGATTTTAGTAGTGAGATGGTACATACAGGACAGAAGTAATTACAATATCACAGCAGCAGGACGATTTCCCGCGGACATACGGTACACATTCCGGTCAGCGTTAGTACCGCATCGGACCGAACCGTGCTAGGATACATACGGTCATACGTTTCGGCATGGAGTCAAAGAGACGCTGTATGCAATCCTGGGACAGATTGGTCCACACTTCTTGCAACTGATGTTATAAATCACGAACACTGGGACATGGAGAAAGCTGGCGTCCCATCTGGTCCCACACGTGCTCGATGGGCGAGAGATCAGGCGATCCGGCAGACCACTGAAGCGTTGAACCATGACGTAAACAGTCCTGAGAAACCCGAGTCATGTGCGGACATGCGTTATCTTGTTGAAAAATGACTCGGGAAGCACCGCCAAGAAATGCAGCATATGGGGCCGCAAGATCTCCTGTACGTAGCGCGGGGCTGTCAACGTCTTTCGGATCACTGCGTGTGAAGTCCGTCTGTCACACGCAATGGCTCCCCAGGCTATCACGCCTGCAGTTCGGGACGTGTGCGGCTGTACAGTGAGGTTGGGATTGTAGCGCTCGCCTGCGGTCCTCCACACTCTTACACGGAGGTCGTCCGTTCCCATACAGAGGCGGGATTCGTCGCTGAACACTATACGTCGCCAGTAGTATTCCACGTTGCTCGCTGCTGATACCACTGCAATCGACGCCGACGGTGGTCAGGTGTTAATGTCAGGAAACGTAAGGGTCGTCGAGAGTGCAGTTTCGCCACTTCTAGACGTCTGGAAATTGTTCTGGCGGACAAAGGAGTCCCTTGTACAGCCGCCACATGTCTCTGGATATTGTACAAGGACGTCGTCGAATCTGTGCGTGCCGCTCTCACGATCCCAAATTCTTCTGTGCTGATGGTGTGTCTGGGTCGTCCGGAGCCAATCCGACGTGTCCGTATGCCTTCCCGTGTCCATTTCTCCCAACACGATCGCACCGTACTGTCCGACCGGCCCAAATTGCAGCCGATTTGGCGCTCCGGCTAGTTTGCCTCTTTCATCCGACAATACGGCCTCGTTTAAACTCCGTTAGTTGCCCGTACGCACATCTACGGCGACTCCTCGGCATGTCTAGCGCTCAGGAATCTCATCTGACTCTTACCGTGCACTTCGGCTGCGCGGCGCCTCATAAACCCCAAGGATTGCGATTGCAGCGCCGGTCTTGGACGCGAGGGCATGCGGAATTTCACGAAACTTTAATCGTTTTCATGTTTGCCCTCCTCGTAGCTATTCGCCGAGTTTCGCGTTAATCGCACGGTTTTTTCTTGGTGCGCCGATTTTTATGACAATGAGTGTAGATAGGTAAAACAAAACGTATATACACCATGAAACTACATTTCTTAGCTATTTTTCAACATAAGAACCGAGACGCTCGAGGCATTTATCCCAGCGTGGTTCTAATTTAGTATACCTTGTTCATAAAAGTCCGTGTTTTCTGGGCATATAATCACCTGCGGACAACCGATTTGACTTCGTCAGCCGAATAATAGGAGATTCCTGAGCGTTGGCCGCTCAGGAATCTTTTCGACGGACCAAACAGATGAAAGTCTGTTTGGTCCGTTGGGCTAGCTGGATATTTGGTTGACTCTGAAAGTTGCTGGCTGCATGTTTGGTTGGCTCTGCTTTGCTACTCAACTATGTTAGAATTCATCTAGAGATTGTTATAATTATTACGAAAAGAGATTTGTTATGCGAACGTGAATCTCTCATTATTCAAGCGTGATTGGAAAACGTGTGTTGAAAGCTGAGCTTCATTATTATTGAAGCGGCAATTGTTGTCAGTGTGATGTGGATACCATGTGTTATGATCTGTCGATTATTCCACTATTGAAGTAACCGTTGAAGTAACTACTGTTTATACTAAGGTGACCAGACGTCCTCATTTTTAGGGTACAGTTATCAATTTCAGTGCTTCGTTCTCAGTTCCGTAAAAACTGAACGAGGAAGTCAAACGTCTTCAGTTTAGTATAACGTGATTGACGATCCGAATGTCTTGGCATAGAATAGTAATCAAAGTTTCCAAGCTTTCGCACATTAACCAGATGGCTTTTCCAAGGAAGGTACACAGTTTGCTATCTACCTTCCTAAAAAGCCATCTGGTTGATATGCAAAAGCTTGGAAATTTTGTTTTCTACTCTACGCCAAGAAATTCGGATCACAGGTATTGTTATACTATTTTGAGTAAAATTGGTATACAGTTCCTATTTATTAATTGTCCACAATTTCTTTTTTTTTTTTTGTTCCTCAGGTTTTTAAATTTTCCACTCCAAAATTGAAATAATGCCAATTAAAAATAATTTCAAACTTTTGGGATGCTCAGAGAAGTCCCCACCAGCGTCCGAAAAAAGTCCTCTCAACAAATCGTGGTGTTATTTCGTTTCTGTTTTAATTTGATTTAACTAAAATATTTATAGGATAAGAAATAAATCTAATCTTTTCCAGCATCCACTTTCTTGCAAATAAATAGGCAAGTGGTGCTAAATTTGCTTGTATTCAGTAGATTCCATTGAAAGTACTACAGCTTTTGTTCAGTACACTTTTTCGTTAAACAGTTTCTTCCAGTGAAGTTATTGGATTTGGAATATTCCTTCTCATAGACATAAGATAAAGGTATTCCATGATTTCTGTCCGCTCAGTGTACAGTAATTTTCTAGTTTCATGTAATTTTTCTTGTACAAAATAACAATGAAATTTCAGTGCAAAATCAAAATGTAACTTTGTTTGCATGTGCTGCCCGCAGTGAGTAACATTCAAAATTTATCAGAAGTAATATTCTGCATGATATTTCTTCATTAGAATAAGCATGTTGGCAGGTGAGCACAACGAAAAGTATTTTAAAGCATATCTTTCATTAGAAATTTAAGGAGCTGGTGATGAAGTCTGAATTGGTGGACATTTGAGGATAATCATCAAAATTCTAGGACAATTTGCATACCAAAGACATTAGACATTTTTGGGAACAGTAAACAAAATCAGGAACTGTTCTCAAGAATTCGTGACCTCTCTAGTATACAGGGTCGGCCTGGCCCACCGGGATACCGGCACATGTCCCGGTTACCCCTCCCTAGAAGCTTCCCTCAGCACCCTCCGGCAAGAAAAAGCGCCAGATGAGCGAACAGTCGCCAAGAATGGCGTCACCCAAATGATGGTGAACGATGAGTCATGCTGCATACATCTCGAAAAGACATGTTCTTTCCAGTAACTTCTAAGATAAGGTTTCCGACGTTTAGTGCGTTTTTAATTTATGCTATATGTACTTACCAATATGGTCTCATGAAAAAGTTAAATAGTCATTAATATTTTGCGTCAGTTGTAAAGTATAATGTATTATTGTGGTTTAATTTGAAAGAAATATTTTGATTTTGAGTAATTTTCTTTTTCGCTCCATGTGCACGCGTTTCTTTTTTACGATTTGTGTATCAGTTGCAACTTGCGAAATTTGAATTTCATTGTTACTGTTATTTAAAATTCAAATATTTTCAAGTTATTTAATGGTTTCTTTCCTAACGTCTTCGTGTGAACAATGGACGATAAAAAGAGAAAGAAATGCGGCCATGAGTAAAGGAAAGAGGGAAAAAAAGCAAACAAATACAAGAGTCCGCAAAAGAGTGCTAAAAAATTACCCAATTTTACCCCAAACCAAAATCTACAAGTCATACCGGTCAGGCAGAGAGTTTAACCTCCCATGAAGTTTCACTTCTAGTATCAGATTCAGTGAATTATTTTGACATTGAAACACAATCCACTAGCCAAGAAAACTTCTCTGAATCAACATCTGTTGATCGACCTCTCGTACTAGGAAATGCAGTAACAAATGAAGTTGGAGAAGGCTCAATCAATCCAAATGCAGAGTCAACGAACTATTTCAGAAAACCTGGCCAGGATGAATTGCTTGCGTATTTGGATTCCCATCCTGTTCAACCCTGTGAGAAGGATATGCCTTTCTATGATAAAAAGACGTTTATTAACGTAGAAAAAAGCGACAAAAAATTTTCAAAAGACACTGGTTGACTTTTAAGGAGAAGACCCAGCAGTTGCTTTGTTTTTTGTGTATCGCGTTTAGCGATAGCAAATCTGTTTTCTGCTCCGACTTCAACGACTGGAGCCATGTTCACCAAAGAGTAGAGGAACACGAAACATCCAAAAGCCACATGGAATCCGCACAGTCATTTATGGCAGTGAAACGCCAGGAAACCGCTCACGATTTATTGTTAAATAACCAGCTTGAGAAAAGAAAACAGCAAGTAAAAGAAAGGAGATGGATAATTGAAATAGTAGTAGATGTGATTAAGTTAATAGGCAAACAAGGGCTTCCTTGCCGAGGCTCTCTGAAATCGGCATACACACTTGATAATGAAAATATAAATCATGGAAATTTTCTTGAGTTAATTCTTTTATTAAGGAAATATGTTCCAACACTTAAAAAACACCTCAACAACGTTACTGAACACAGTGTAAATATTCATGCACAGTAAGAGAAAAGAAAGAGAGAAAATGAGAAAGCAGTAGGAAGAGGCACTTTGGTGACATTCTTGGGTAAGAATACTGAAAAATTATCAACATTATCTTAGATGAGATTAAAAGACATATTGCTGAGGAAGGCTGTTAAGTTTTCAGTTATGATGGACATTACGATAGATATTTCCTGCAATGACCAATGTGCATTTGTATTTCGGTACGTTACAGATCATGGAGTTGTTGAAAGACTCCTTGCATTGAAATGTGTTTTTCAACATCTGGACAGGATTTGTTCAATACCTTAAAAGATGTGTAGGGTGAACTTCAAATTCCTATAGAGCACTGTGTGGCGAATTCCTTTGATGATGACGTAAACATGAGGGGGAAATACAATGGATTAGCAGCTAAGCTATCAGCAGAAGTTCCTAAGCATATTCATACTTGGTGTTATTCTCATGTGCTTAACTTAGTACTATCTGATACTGCCCAGTGCCTTTCAAGTACTATACCTTTCTTTAATTTACTTCAAGAGGCACAAGTGTTTTTGAAAGAATCCTTAAAACGACTGCAACTGTTCCTGGGACAAAAGCCTTATTTTAACTTAAAAGCAATTGGAATTACAAGATGGCGAAGCAGAAGTGACAGTAAAAATCTTTGGAAGGATTGATGACTGGGTTGAAGTTCAACTATCCCAAACTCAATTCAAACTACCTAAAGTTGTGTATTTAAAATTGGTTGTCGTATTGTTCAAAATTTCTAATTCTGAAGGCTTTAATCCCAAAGTCAGAAATGATGCATCGGCCATTTTTGAGAACTTTTATCATTTGAAACAATTTTGGTAGCGATTATGTTTCTCGAGATTTTCAAAGTAACAACGCCTCTATCAGATTACTTACAGACAAAAAACCTTGATTATGTTCTGGCATGGAGGTTAATAGAGTGGTCTTCGTCAAAGTTAAAATGTGTTTAAGAACAGTTTTTCACCACTTTGAATGCTACAAATATATTTGTAACAAAAATGTCTAGTATGCTAAAAGAAAGGGCCGAGATTGAGAGCTCTCTTGGAAACATCGTAATAAAAACTGAACTAAAGAAGAAAAGAGTAAAAACTATTTAAAAAATGCCAGGAGAGGCTGCAAGACATGAAAATGTTGCTTCAACTTCTGAAGATACTTTTCGCATTTCAGTGTTCTATTATGTATTAGACAAGATAATTCAAACAATGGACAACAGATTTATCCACCATAAGTCCTTGTACTTGGATCTTTCATGATTTGATTCCAAACGGTTAGAATCCGGTTTTTTATTGAAGGTTTAACGACCGCCATGAGCAAATCAATGGGCTATAAGCAGTCGCCCGTCCCTAATTTAGGGTCACTGGTTCCAGGGAAGGGAGAGAGCCAGTGCCGTAAGACAAACACAACATCCATGCCTCACCGAGATTTGAACCCGGACCCCGTTCGGACGAATGATCAGAGGCCATCGCTTAGACCACTGCGCTCTCTCCCTTCCCTGGAACCAGTGACCCTAAATTAGGGACGGGCGACTGCTTATAGCCCATTGATTTGCTCACGGCGGTCGTTAAACCTTCAATAAAAAAAAAAAAAAGACCACTGCGCCACCGGGGTGGCAGATAGAATCTGTGAAATTATTCCTACAGTTAATAAGGGGAAGCTAAAAGAAGAATTACTCTCATTTGCAGAGATGTGGCCTTAGATTAGTAATCGGTTTACTGTTCAAGATTTTGCTGGGATATATGAGTTAGAAAAAGTTTGAGTAAAACTGATGATGACGATGATGATGGCAAAGAAGAGGAGGGAAACGAATCTGTTAAATGTACTAATGTGAAGGAGTGTAACTCTTGTATTAAGCGCTTTTTTAAAGTGTTGATAGAGTATATGTACTCTCTCCAATATTCGGAATTATTTAAAGTTTACAAACACCTACTTACAATACTTCTTACTCAAGTCTCATGCGAGAGAGTGTATTCGAAACTTAAAATAACTCGTCTTCGGGCACGATTAACTAATGAACATTTAGAAGCTTTTGTCATGATGGTCACTGAGAAGGATGTTCTGAACTCAGTCAATAGCGAAGTTATCATAAGCAGGTTGTGTTAAAGCAGCTCTGAAATGAGGCGGCTTCTTGTTTTTTAAAATGAAGGACATAATCTAGCAGTAGTATTATGTCACTCATCTTCGTGTCTTTCTCAGTCATCCTTGTGCATCATTTGTGTTTTGTAATGTACCTGCAGATTTATTTTTAATGTACTGCAGATTTATTTGTAATAATTATATGCATAACAACAATGAATTTCACTCAATTACCTGCAGATTTATTTGTAATGTACCTGCAAATTATATGCATAAAAACAATGAATTTCACTCAATCCTGTTCGTTTTTAAGCGTCCGAGGAGGGGACTTTAGCCCCCCCCGTGGGTGCGGCAGTGTGGCTAAGGCCAAAATGGGTGGGTTGATTTGAGAGGGGTCTGGCGTCCTCTAGATAGTTGGTCCACCGCCATCCAAGGACCCAGGAAGGCCCTGCTAGTATAAGTAAGAAGGAAGTCAAAACGGATCAGGAATGCTTGAAAATAATTGACTAACTTGAAAACAATTATGTTCCAATCAGTTGTATAAAAAAGTCATGGGTCGGCTAAGCTGCTCCAACGCACTTTTCGTGGGTAGCTGGGAAGAAAAGCAGGGAAAAGAAAGTTTTTATCGTCACTTATGCAATAATAAGTTATACAGTGTTTTATGTGAAAGCTTACTCGTATCCATGGTGTATGATACACGGTGTTCGCATCTTTAACCGAATGTTTCTGTTCCAAGGATAAACCAAGGATGAAACTAAACAGTCGTATCGCATGCAACTGGGCAGTTCACGATTATATATTTTCATTGTAAAAAGAATGGGAACTCCTTTATTCTGGTAGACTCAAAATAAAATCATAGGACGTGACTTCAGCTTTACCACATCACTAGAATGGAAATCAACTTTGACTTCAGCTTTACCACATCACAAGAATGGAAATCAACTCAGAAAAATTAAACAGACAAGGAGGCTGCGTGCAAAGAAAACCCTCGAAGGTTGAAAACGATACTTTTTTCTAAACCCTCCACCTGCTCTAACAAAAGTAATCATGTCATCCAATTTTCTTATTATTTATGGGTGACGCAAAAGGTAGCTAAATATAATAAATTTTCTTATTATTTATGGGTATGCAAAAGGACCCAAGCTGTAAGAGGCGCTGGCTTCTGGCTAATCACTCGAGCTGAGCCCAAGCCCCGGCATGGGCAGTGCTCTAACTTCAAAACAGGTGGTGGTCCTCCTTCTCCGAGTTAGTGGCCCCAGATTATGCTCGCCGTGGTCGCTAAAACACACCGTAATAAATAAAGAATATCCCGATTGTGTGGAGGAAGAATAGATCTTCCGCCGAAGAATCTTAGCAAAAACGGCCTATAAGTCATATGCATTCATTGTGGCAAACTTTAATTATTCACACTGAACATTTGGAATCGTGCGCAATAACAGAGACAACATACTCAGCTTCTAACTCGCACGTAACATTTTTTTATGTAAAATTGCCCAAGTTAAGAAACTTCAATGAAAATTTCACTTTTTTATGCTGAATCTAAATATGAAATCAAATTTTTCCTGTCAGGCTTAACTTTCTCGTGATCGAACGTTACTATTTTCTTCGCCTAGAGTAATCCGTATGCGATTTGCTGCTCCAATGATTTGGAGAGAACACAAAGATAACACAACAGACTGCTATTTCAGCCTTGTAAGTACAAAAGGTATCGCTACAAAAGCTAAATTCTTAATGAAGTATTTTAATCCATCATCTGTAATGAGACTAGTTCCCCACAATACTGAGCTTCCAGTACGAAATCCTCCAGATAATGTTACTTTCAGTGAAGATGAATCAAACAAAGATGAAGCATGTCATGAAGAGAAACATGAAGATATGCCTGATCCAGCATACCAAGCTACCTGTTCTTCGAATGAACCGCATTTCCTGTGACAAGAAGATCTAAATGACCTAATTCACGATTTGGATGAGAACCAGCCTGAACTTTTATGTTCAAGATTAAAGGAACTGATTAAACGAATACTTCTAAGAAGATGGATTTCTGTTTTATAAGGGCGTTAAAGCTACGTGGACTCTTGGCCATGAACATAACATGGACGAGTGGTATTTTTACTGACACCTCAAGAGTGAACTTGAAAGCGGTCCTTCTTAATTATGGAAATAAAGATCTTTCTGTACCTATTGCATATGCTGCAAAGAATCATACGACAATATATGAAGTTGTTTTCCGAAAAGGTTCAGTATCAGAAATATAAGTGTAACATCTGTGATTTAAAGTTCATTGTGCACTTTTGCTAGAGTTACACCAAGTATCGGTGTTTTCATGTGAATGGGACAGGAGGCACAAGCGAAACAACTACGTTTGAAAGGATTGACCATAATGTACCTTAGTTGCCCCAGGCACTGAGCCTGATTTACACAAGGGCACACGGGGACCGTGCCCAGGGCCTCCATGGACTGAGGAGGCCCAATTTGAGCACTAACATTTTATTTTTATCATTATTGACAGTAGAAACGGCGGCGGCGGGGTGCAGCAGTTAATTTTCACCAAGCGCAAATATGCATCGATATGTTGCTTCAAAAAATCGATTATTAATATTCATTTGAAAGATGGAGATAAAATGTTTGCTTTTAATTTACAGTTTTAGACATTTATTGTTTCTCGTATTTATTAAAGTAGATAAGTTAGTACTTGTGTATTAAGGCAGCACTTCTTGTGCTGTATACAATTATACGCGCAATTATAGAATAATTATGCGAAGCACCAGGGGTGCTGCCTTAATACGCAAGTACCATTGTTAATTTATTAAGAGTACGATTCATGCCCGGGGATGGAGGGGTCCCTTAGTTGTTTGTGCCCTGGGTCCCACTTGTCTTAAGTCGGTCTCTTCCCAGGCAAGAAAAATGTTGTGAACAGTCCAATTGTTGGCCCTTAGAATGTATTCCTTTTTTTTTTTTTTTTTTTTTTTTTTTTGATTGGAGGTTTAACGACTACCGTGAGCAACTCAATGGGCTATAAGCAGTCGCCCGTCCCTAATTTAGGGTCACTGGTTCCAGGGAAGGGAGAGAGCCAGTGCCGTAAGACAAACACAACATCCATGCCTGAACGGGATTCGAACCCGGACCCCTTACGGACGAATGATCAGAGGCCAACGCCTTAGACCACTGCGCCACCGGGGCGGCAATGTATTCCTTCTTCCTTTGCATACTAAGCTTGGATTGATGAAAAACTTGGTCAAAGCGATGGATGAAATGAAACTGGACTCACATACTTGCAAATTTCCCCAATAATACCAAAATTAAATTTCCCAAGTGGTGCCAAAATTAGAGAAAATATCTTTGTAGGCCCTCAAATCAGAGAACTGTTAAGAGATGATAGATTTTTTTTGATTGAAGGTTTACGACCACCGTGAGCAACTTAATGGGCTATAAGCTCTTCAATTTTAATTTGTGTTTTGTTTTGAATACGCACTAACCTTTCATCAATTTCAATTTAAAATAGAAATGCGAAGGTGCCTCAAAATAATTAAGAATTTTATAAAACCAGCATTTTCTCACATATCAGCAAGAAGTTACGAAAAAACAGTTGCCACAAGATAATACGATTTGGCCAACGCCAAATGCATTGCAATAGCCTTGAAACCACCAGCTTTCCTACATTTTAATGGCCGCTGCTCGATGTTATAGGCTTTACGCAAAAGTACGGCTCCATTGAAAAGGGCATATAAGTATATCTTATTCTAACCTCCTTCGTTGAGCGACTTACATGATGAGCGTTTCCATCAGGATATTTCTGAAATGGAAAAGCGTTACAAAAGCAATCAGAGAGCCCCAGTATACTGGGTGACCACTGTTGGTATTTTAAGAGAGGCATTCCTCAGTTAAAGTAAACAAACAAAGCTATTTTTTGAATTACAGGTTTGTCATTTGGATGAGATTTCAAAGTGTATATAAATGAATAGGTTTTGAAAAATTACTATGAGAATCTGCTAGTTTCTTTCTTGAAGCACAGAAAAAACTTTTTTTTTTTTTTTTTTTTTTTTTTTGCACAGTGTTAGCAATAAAAATTCAATGTAAAATGCTGAAAGATTAAAAACAAATCAAGTCTTAAATTGCTTTTAAAGTTTTGAGGCTCTCCTCTCGAGTTGTTTTTACCATTTTTACCTAACCGGCTAACCGTTAAGTCACTTGTTTTCTTAGAACTATATCACTGGTTCCATTTAAAAGAGCAAATATTGTCTTTTGATGAAAATAGTTGCCGCCCCGGTGGCGCAGTGGTCTAAGGCGCTGGCCTCTGATCATTCGTCCGTAAGGGGTCCGGGTTCGAATCCCGGTCAGGCATGGATGTTGTGTTTGTCTTACGGCACTGGCTCTCTCCCTTCCCTGGAACCAGTGACCCTAAATTAGGGACGGGCGACTGCTTATAGCCCATTGAGTTGTTGCTCACGGTGGTCGTTAAACCTCCAATCAAAAAAAAAAAATAGTTAACATAAGCAATCCAGATCGACACAGTTTCTGAAAAATATCGTTAAGGAAAGTTTTCAGGAAGTTTATAAATAAATGATGAACCACTAAGTAATCCATTGCTCTAGGCTGCAGCGTTATTCCGTATATTTAGATTCAGCATAAAAAAGTTCTCCGCGCTTCTCATGATATGCCGTTTAGTCAGGATTCCAAAGTAGAACCACAAAGCCCTTCAGTACAAGGGTGACATTTTTTTCTTTATCGATCGTTTTGATAACTGTCTGATTCCTTGATGACCGATATGAGTTCTTCTAAATCGATTTTTACCGTCGAGTTTATGGTTCTGACCTCCTTGGTTCTGTCAGCTATTTGAGTGGGCGGGAATTGCGTAATAAATGTGCAATTTTTCTCTGCGTAAGTCAAGCTGATCTTCAGTCAAATTCGTCGACGAGGAAGTAGAGATTTCATTCGGGCTAAACTAATAGGAAGTGTGTTTAAGCCATTGTTGGAAGGTTGAGGTGATTTCGACCAAATTCGAAAGTAGACAAGGTGGTGGGTGTGGTTGAGACACAAATCGAGTTTCAGTACCGAACGTCTTGTGGTTTAATTTCTCTGTCGTTGCCTGAGGTAAGGAGGTTTTTGTCAATATTTAGCATTTTTGTGCAACGCTGGGCTAACTATAAGCTCATCACGAGTGTCAAAACACAGGCATTGGGGACTAACAGTAGGCAAACATGTCTTTGCCGGTATAGGATCTTCACGCCGTAACGAAACCTCTGTTATTGGTGTTTTTCTGTTGTAGTTGAACAGGCCTGGTGACAGTTTTCGTTTTGAAATATACTGTGCCGAATAGCATTGCATGCAGTAAATCTTTTTCATTCAAAAAAATTATGCCATTTGCTTTACCCTTTTAACACTTTAGCTGTAGAATAGTGTTAGCAGGGTAAAAGATCATTCGTCTGCATTTCTCCACGGGAGGGGGGATCCTTTTTCCCCATAATCTCCATTTGTTCTCCCAAAGCCAACCCCAAATAAGAGGGAAAAAAATGTCAAAATATGTGTTTTAAAAAAGTTAAAAACTTCTTCAGGAAACTGCTGTTTTTACAGACCTGTAACACAATCTAATAAGAAAAGTATGGTTGCAAGTGCAGCATCTGACACCCCTAGCCTCCCCCCATTCCTAGCCAGATTGTTCCGTAAGCTGAGAGAAGCTACGAAATGAAAACGTGCAGAACTATGAAGATCGGGGGGGGGGGGGGAGGGTTACACAAATATATCGAACGGAACAAAGTAACGTGCAGTAAATTGTTTATTATTCAGCTTTTTATTTCTATAAAACAAATCCTTTATTCTCTTCAAAACTGCTACATGTTCCAATTTGCAGGAAAAGTACAGAAATTATTACAGCATGTAGTGCTATTAATGGGGCAAGGAAATTAGCAATAAATAAATAATTATATTATTCATTTCTATAAAACAAGGCATCATTTCTGTACAAAATTACTACTAATTAGCATTATAATTAAAACAAAGATTTGTAGGAATTGAATAGAAAATGCTCACAATTTTTGGGTGCTGATTTCAGGGAAAATAGTAAAATTCAATCACATACCATTTTTTTTTTACCAACAATACAATCTCCTTTTCTTTTAATTCATCTTTTCTTAACGTGTATTAAATCACTTAAGGCTTTACCCAGATACAGTGTAACTTGAATAATTGAAAGCTAAAGAGACCACAAAAATAATTCGAATTATCGACAAATTCGAATTGGGCAAGTTTGAATATGAACACATTCAAAAATCACTTCAAGGTAAGTATAAGTTCCTCAAGTTTATTGAGTGAATGAAATAGAGAGTCACATTCTGCTGTCCCTCAACAAACTTCCTTAATTTTTGGAGGTGAACCAAGGGCTGTACTGAATTTGGAAGGCTCTCTTTGGGAAGTTTTGGTTGTTATAGTTCTTCATCTGCAGGTACACAGCAGGTCTTATTCATGACATCAGCCAAGATATAATCTGTGAGCTCACCACAAACAACTAAATTTTCATCAACTTACGGTACATAACGGCCTTCGTCTTTCCAGTACTCCGAAGTGAATATGATATCACCACCATTATCTTGATGTAGTTGACTCATCATCAGGGTGCTATAAAAGCCTGCTTTTTGGAAACAGTTGGCTATAGTTTCAGGTTTAACTTGTTGCCATGCACTGCGAGTCATACGACCAGCTTGTAGAAGGTCAATTTTGAAGCAATCTTGGGTATCGATACCTGATAGAATTGTCTGGACTACTTGGTGTCGGGAGAAGTGCTTAAAGTTTTTAATCACACCCTGATCCATGGGTTGAACTACTGAAGTCATATTTGGTGGAAAAAACAAAACCTTTACATTTTCCAGCAGAGGTATGGTGGTGTTATGTGCTGTACAGTTGTCAATAAACAACAAGATCTTTCTGTTTTCTTTCAGAAATTTTTTATCTATTTTTAGAAGCCATTTTTCAAAGATGTCACTCGTTATTCACACTTTTATATTTGCGTCATATTCAACTGGCTTAGTTTTTAAATTTTTGAAGCAGCATGGGTTAGCTGATTTGCCATTCGTAACAAACACTTGGAACTTCATCCAGAACAGTATGCACCCATTTTAAAAGGTAATTGTTGAAAATATGAAAATGGGGTTTTCTTCGAATTAAAGGTTTTTTTAACATTTTATAGAAAATTCAAGGGGCCAGATGAAAAATTCGAATTAACCAAGAATTCAAATTCAAAACGTTCGAATTAGACAAGTTGCATGTATATTTGGTTCTAGTTCCAGTTGAAAAAGTTTCATTTAATGTTCCTTCTCTCTCTCTCTTCTTAAGTATAAAACAATTATTTCAAATTTACTATCATTTGACAAATCTACTGCGAAAGGATTGTTTCCATCAATAAAAAGAGACTAAGGTTGTGCATTTGTCCAAGGTGAGTGAGTGCAGGTTCAAATCTTGGTGAGCATGGATGTTGTGTTTGTCTTGTGATGCTAGGTACGGGCAACTAATAGCCCAACAAGTTGTTCACGTTTAGTAGTAAAATTACCAAATCAAGTGGCTACCAACCATTAGGGTTGGAAAAACTTATTTGTACTGCAAAATGTAAACTAGTTTATGTCGTTCGTTGCAACTAAATAAAATTGACCTATCAGAGTGAATTTAACAATTTATTCAGGGCATTAGGTTTTCCTAAAACAAAGTACAGTGTAACTTGGATAATTCAAAGCTGAAGGGACCACAAAAATAATTCGAATTTTTGACAAATTCGAATTAGGCAAGTTTGAATATGGGCACATTCAAGTACTGTAAAAAACAACATATTTATTCGTAACATACACAAAAAAAAAAAAAAAACCCACGAAAGTACAGTAGGGTAAATTTTCAAATTTTTTGTAAAAAAAAAAAACTTGAAATTTTGGCCTGCATCTTGGAATTTGTTATGGGTAAGTGTAAATTCCTCAAGTTTATCGAGTGAATAAATGAAATAGAGAGTCACTTACATTCATTCTGCTGTCCCTCAAGAAACTTCCTTAACTGTTTGAGGTGAACCAAGGCCTGTATTGAATTTGGAAGGCGCTTTTCAGGAAATTCTGGCCGTTTCAGTTCTTCATCTGAAGATACACAGCAGGTCTTCTTATTCATAACATCAGCCAAGATCTCATCATCTGCGAGCTCACCACAAACAGCTAAATTGTCATCAACTCTCACAAAAGCCTCATGCAGTAAATCACGGCCTACGTCTTCCCAGTACTCCACAGTGGGTATCCTCTCCACCGTTACCTTAATGTAGTTGAGACTCATCATCGGGGTGCTGGAAGCCTGCTTTTCCGAAGCAGTTGACTATAGTTTCAGGTTTAACTTGTTGCTTCATCCAGAACAGTACGTACCCATTTTAAAAGGTAATTGTTGAAAATACGAAAATGGAGTTCTCTTAGAATTAAAGGGGTTTGTTTTTAATATTATTTATATAGAAAATTCAAGGGACTAAATGCAAAATTATAATTAACCAATAATTCAAATTAAAAACGTTCGAATTAGACAAGTTACTCTGTATTAGCCTCTCGACTTAAGGGAAAGAACTTATTGGCTCCTGGCACCTCTTTCTTGTGTTATAGGAATAGAAAAAAGATTCCATCCCATATTTCTCTGAAGTTCTTTACTTAGTGTACTGTACTGATATTATTGGACTGATGCAAAAGTTCAACATTGAGCACAATATGGATGAGTGGAGACTATTGACTCATCAAAAGAAGTCTCAAAGCAGTGTTTCACAACAGCAGTATCTACGTATTTTTAACAGAGCCCATTTAAGGAGACTCACTGGGCCCAGGCTAGTCAGTATTTTCAGGCCCAAATATTAGTGGCACATCTAGGATTTCACTATGGGTGGCTGAATAAAAATAACCAAAAGAAAACAATCCCAAAATATGATTAGAAAGCCATAAAAATATCCCTGCCATATTGAAGTTTGTATCCCATGATTCATGGACGAATCAGTGTTAGCAAGAAAATATAAAGATGCGTGGTTGAAAAATGGACACCAGTTCAGTTCTGCTTTAACCCTTCCCACCCATTCACCGGTTTAGCTTGTTAAAATTATATCAAAGTAAACAAAATAGTAACAGTGTTGGAAATAAATCTTCCACTCAGATTTCCAAATCACTGGTCCACCAAAAAATGCCCACTGGTGCGTGAAAAAAAAAAAAAAAGAAAAAAAAAGAAAGAAAGCATTTACAGTATATGCGGAAAATAACATTTCACTACAGTTGTATATTGCAAATTTCGAACAAAATGTGCACATGTATTCATGCAAATAGTACTAAAAAATAAAACACAAAACATGCTACACAGTGGTAGGAATCTGAAAAAAACAAAGAAAAAAACTGGTCTGCAGATCCATTCTGTACCAAAAGTTGGTAGTTCACTCATTTTTACTGTACCAAAAATGGCACAAATATTGATACATTTTGTATGCACGTGGTGGTAGTACCCAGGACGGTACACTGGTTATGAAGTAGGTTTGTCTGATTTTGGAAAAGCCAGAACGGGACGTTTTTGGAACTGGCCAAAACCTCCCCCCCAATAATTAAACACTACAGCATACGCGTAGAGTGTGTTTTGTGTTTACAATAAATAATAATCAATAAATATAAATTATATAATATAATTGTTTCTGAGGTTATTTTAACAGAAGTATTTGAGATTATGAACAAAGGTATATACACATTTACACTGGTGTGCAAAAATTAAGGATGAAGAGAAATTAGCATAACAGCGGAACAAGCAGGTAGAACGAACCGAAAGACCACCACTCAGGAGATAGACTACAGTCCAGTACAGTAGGGCATGCGCATATATGCAGCATGACGTGGGGGGGGGGGTTGGAAGGGTATAAAACACACGGGCGGTGTACACTCAGCAATTCGGTGAAAGCTATTGCACGGTGTACATCGGTTTGAACGACGTCGAGTTGCTGCCACCGTTTGATATGGCCAACAGATAATCCAGTAAGCGACATCTGGATGACTTTACCCGAGGTCGCGTCATTGGGAAGTTGGAAGAAGGTCAAAGTGTGACTAGTGTGGCCGAGGAGTTCGGGATCGCTCACAGTATCGTTTCACAAGCTTGGAGAACGTTTCAAACTACAGGAACAGCTGTCCGAGAGTTTAGCAGTGGTCGTCCACGAGCAACCACGGTGGCGGACGACAGTGGGAGAAATCTCAAGGCACAAGCAACAGACAACTGGAAGTCCGTTAGCGCGTTTTACCCTGGCCAGGAGGCTGTACAAAGGTGGTCTATTTGCAAGACGACCAGTACGGTGTGTACCATCAATGCCTGCTCATCGGAGACTGCGGTTTCTGTGGTGCCAGAAACGCAAGAACTGCCACCGTGTGATATGGCCAACAGGCAATCCAGTAGACGACATGTGGATGACTACACGAGGTCGCGTCATTGGGTAGTTGGAAGAAGGGCGAAGTGTGACTAGTGTGGCCGAAGAGTTCGGGATCGCTCACAACATCGTTTCACAAGCTTGGAGAACATTTGAAACGACAGGAACAACTGTCCGAGAGTTTAGCAGTGGTCGTCCACGAACAACCACTGCGGCGGACGACCGGTATATTGTCCTACAGGCGAGAAGAGACAGGCGGCAGACAGTGGGAGAAACCACAAGGCACAAGCAACAGACAACTGGACATCCGTTAGCGTGTTTTACCATGGCCAGAAGGCTGCACAAAGGTGGTGTATTTGCATGACGACTAATACGGTGTGTGCCATTAATGCCTGCTCATCGGAGACTGCAGTTTCTGTGGTGCCAGGAACACAAGAACTGGACACATCAGCAATGGGGTCGAGTTCTCTTTACAGTTGAGAGCCGATTTAGTCTAACGAGCGATTCTGGACGTATACACATTTGGAGAGAGCAGGGAACATGCAATCACACCTCCAACATCATCGAAAGGGACCGGTTTGGAGGTGGCGGAGTTCTCGTTTGGGGCGGTATCATGCTTGGTAGCCGTACTGACCTCCATATGTTCCAAGGAGGTTCAGTGACTGGTGTCCGCTATTGTACCGAGGTTCTCCTGCCTCACATGCGTCTGTTTAAAGGTGCTGTGGGTCCTGAGTTCCTCTTCATGGACGACAATGCTACTTCTCATCGTACAGTGGCTGTCGCAGAGCTGTTGAAGAGTGAAGATATTCAACGCATGGATTAGCCCTCAAGGTCCCCGGACCTAAATCCAATTGAACACGTGTGGGACCTTCTCGGGAGACGCTTGGCAGCACGTCACCAGCCGCCAGCAATGATTCCACAGCTGCGATTGGTGCTACAAGAGAAATGGGCCGCGATGCCTCAACAGCTCCTTGACAACCTCGTGCTCAGCATGGACAGACGTTGTAAATCCTGCAATGCAGTCAGGGGTGATCATATCCCTTACTATAGACTGGATTTTTCTTGGCAGCCGCCTGTCACATGGACGTTTCTGTCTTCTGTCCAGTTGTGCTCGAAGCTACCTTTTCAATAAAGTGCCTTTGTATCCTTTGGATTCCTTGTTTGGACGGTTTTGCTCACTTGTCCCATTTTCTTACATCTTGGGGATCTTATGATTTGAGTCGATGTGGAGCACTTCTGCACCACCTTACATTCGAAAAACCGTCTCGTCCTTAATTTTTGCACGCCAGTGTATTATAAAAAAGTTCTACAAAGAAATTAAATGCAGAAAGTTTTTAACATCACTTGCAATGCCAGTACAATATTTAATTTATTGTTTGCAGTGTAATACCAGTTGACTTGTCATACATTCATTCACTTGAGTTAATTTTTCTTAGAAACACTGTGTTGGCCTTAATTTTGTCATAAAAATCACTACAGGTTAGTCCAAAGTTCACCTTGCAAACAATCCGGTCTCTTACAGTAGATTAATCCATTAAGCCCTTGTCATCTGACCAAGCATTGTTCATCAGTGAGAAAATTCTTTTTACTGGATCTGAAGTTTCTGGCATGGAAAAGATGTACTCCATTATTAATTGCAGATTTGGAACTAAAATGTCTTTATTTTTGAAGTGGCGTATCTTTGAAGTAGCGTAAGAACTGAACCCACTTTTCTGCACTTGTTTTTCTTCTCTCTTCTTCTTCCTTCTGCCATGTTAATCAACTTTTGATGACCGAAATTCCTTAGCCAATACAACTTCATCGGAAAGCTGGTCTTGGTTCACAATATCCTTGTTCTTGTTGAGTCTCTTGTTTATCATCTCTGATGCCTTTAGAAAACTTTCCCATACGATGGTATTTTCATTCAACCCAACAAATGTAGACGCATTGCCAAAACTGTTTTACCACAGTTCAATATAAGCTAGATCGGCCATTTCTGTGATACCCGACGATTACACCTTTCTCGAAATCGGAGAGCTCCGAGCTGCGTGGCATCTTGCATGTGACTGGTTGCGTTGTTGTTTCCCACACGATAATTTAACGGTGGTGGTCGTGACTTGTATCAGGACCGCATATATCGTCGATTGCAGGGGTGTCCAATTACTTGTTGGTAGATAGTGTATATATTTGCTCAAGTAAAATAATCTTTTTGGCCATAGTTGTTGTGACTGTATGTCAGCACACAAGAAAAGCAGCAAAAAATCTTTTTGAAATAAGAATTGAATTATCTAAGAGTGTCTCTAATAAATTGTCACTTATTCCTGGAAAATCTTTGTGTAGGTTTGTCAAAATCCAGTCTTGGAAAAATAAGCAGTCCTCAAAATCTGATGATCATGTCATGCAATGTGATTCAGATTATGAACCAGCTGATTTGCCATCAGTGACATAAACCAGGTGTGTGAAGTTATTGGAGTTTCTCCTTTCAAAATCCAGAAACTATTAATAAACAGAGAAAAATGAAGCGCTACAAAAAAGTTATCCAAAATCCAGCACAATATAAAGGACAACAATTATGGCCAAAAAAGTTATACTTGATCAATTTTTTTTTCCCCATCATGATAGCTGCAAATACACTGCCGGACAATTGCTAAGGACGGATGACAATAGCAACCATAAAATGGAAGGCAGGAAAATGTGGAAATTAGCATAAGTGCGGGATACAGTAAGACGTGTTGTGCGTATGCAAATTTTGGATTGCCGTACTTGTTCGTGACGTCATAGCGCTGATAAGAGGTATAAAGGATTTGACGTGTATTGACCGTTGTTGTTCAAACGCAAAGTTGAAAGGGAAAGAATCAATTGACGAACTTGCAATTTTCAGTATGTCTTCCCGACATCACCTAGATGATTTTACGCGTGGCCGTATTATTGGCAAGATTGAAGAAGGGCGAAAAATAACAGATGTTGCCAGGGAGTTCGAGGTCAGCCACAGTGTTGTTTCAAGGCTTTGGAAATCATTTCAAACAAATGGAGAGTGTAGCAAACGTCACGGGGAGGTCGTGTTCGCAGTACGACACCTGCAGAAGATCGGTACATAGTGCTATCACCAAAAAGACACCGGCGCAGCACAGCTAGTGAGGTAGCAAATCAGTTTATGGCTGCTACTGGCAAGCGGATCTCCCGAAAAACTGTCTCCAGACGTTTGCATGAAGGAGGACTATACGCCCGCCGCCCTGTTGTGTGCATCCCATTGTCCAGACGTCACCGTACCGCCCGCTTGCAATGGTGCCATCAACATCTATTTTTTCTTCCAACTGGGACTATGACTGGCCAACAATACATTAATGATGTTATGCTACCTCATGTTCGCATGTTCCGTGGTGCTGTCGGTGATAGATAGATTCATTTTCATGGACGACAACGCAACATGTCATCGAACAGTCGCTGTCCAGGAGTGTCTGGAGAGCGAGGATATTCAACGCCTCGTATGGCCAGCACGTTCTCCAGATTTGAATCCCATTGAAAATGTGTGAGATGCTTTGGGAAGGAGTCTTGCTGGTCGCCAATGCCCTCCAATAAACAAGGACACCCTCATCCGTGCACTGACAGAGGAATGGGATAAATTACCCCAACAGCTGCTTGATAATTTTGTGCAAAGCATGACACAACGTGTGGAATCTTGCATCGCCCTCCATGGTGGCCATATCCCATATTGACATCTTATGCCGGAACGCCTGCGGACGGTAATTGCATTTTTTTCACGTTTACGTATTCTTCACAAAATGGCCTGTTTGTCCCTTGAACACGTTCCAAAGACTTCTGGATTTCATAGCACAATAAATTGTCTTTCTTGTAATGTCCTGGCATTCTGACATTATTTTATTTCACTTGGCATCCAACCACACTTACTTTTTTATGCGCTATATAGCCGTTTATGATCCGTCCTTAGCAACTGTCTAGCAGTGTAGTATCCAATTCTTCAATAATCCGTAAACTAAGATCTCATCTTAATCATTTTGGCTTAAGTCAGTAATGTTTTTGTTCTCTAAAGTACATAGTACAGTATGAAGTCTTCTGACAGTTTTCCTTAGTAATCACTCCAGTAGAACATTGCATTATTTACTTTCTTACTCATTTTATTTGAAAATCTGGAAATATCATCTTTTACCTAGAGAGAGAGGAAAAAACCCCAACAAAAAACGAGTTATTCAACTACTGTACGTTAAGAACTCGCCACTTCCACATTTATGGGTCAACACAAAATAATAAGCACAATGGCAAATTGCAGGTCTTACTGAACTTCACATGTCAAAACACTGAGATGAACTGATAGAAATCTAGTGTCTATCTAGTGAGCCTCGAAACCAGTCATAGCATGCTAGCACATGCTATGCTGTTGTATCCTGAACACTACAGGCAAACTTGCTTTGTTTAGTTGCAAGTCTGAAAATGTAAGAACAGGGAAAAATGTGTGGTTCTATCTCTGCATCTAAAGAATTAACAACCAGCAGACCAAGAACATCACCCCCTCGTTTACTATTCTTTAACATACTTTATAAAATTATAAATTGCAATTAAAGATTGTATCAATAGATTTGGATTAAAAATTACCTCTGGAAAATAGAACATATTTAGCACTCATTATTAGGCTTATCAGTTGTAGTAAAGCAATTAGCAATTTTCCAGATCAAGGTGCTGTACCTCACCTACAGGGTTACAATAACAGAATGAAATTTTCAGGTTATCTACAACATACATAGAGGTGTATCCCTGCCAGATTTGGTTCACCTACATCTGTCCCCTTTTCAGTTATAAGCTTTCAAAAAGGCTCAGTTAAAAAAAAAAAAAAAATTGAATTTATGTTATGTTAAGGAAAAAAAAATAACTTGAAATTTTTTTTGCCAGCCCCTTAAAAACAGTAAATAACATGCAAAAAAAGAAAAAAAAAATATTTTCCTTCTAAGAGGAAAAAAATCCTGAAACTGTCATTTTTAGCGATACTTTAGTTATTTTCACATTCACTTTGCTGAAATTCTTTTTCTGACTAAAGGCTATTAATCTTACTTTATCTAATGCTTTATAAGACATGCAGATTTCAAATCTTTTTGAATTTCTCAAATATATTCATTGGGTGGTTAATCAAATAAGAAATAGATTTTGTAATCACTTTCATTTCCCCAAATTTTGCAAAATCAAGTTTTTTTTATATCCTGTAGTAAAAAAAATTCAAAATCAAGTTTTTTTTAAAAGTGGTTTTTAACTTCTTGTGTATATATATAGCAGGGGTGAAAGAGTTCTGCCAAAAGGCAGAATTCCACCTTTTTGGAAATCATCTGGGGAGTTGCAGAGATCGATGCAGAAATGCTATAATTGCAATAAAACAAATTAGATCAGCATAAATATGGGATTGACATTATTGGTTTGCTGTAAGCACATTGACTGAAATGGAATTCTTATTTGTTCCTAAAGAAATGTTCTAAGACAATTTTGTGGCTTTTATATTTGCATATATGGTGCTTGGGGTAGTTAATAAATGCTGAAAGGTTAATTATTTTTGCATATTCTTAAGTGGGAAAAGTTCAGCCTTTTTCTGCCATGACCACCCCTTTCATGCCTGATATAGGTTTCAAATGAAGAAGAAAAAAAAAAAAAAAAAAGGTCAAGCAACCATCACTATTTGAAATTCTGTGGAATGACCCATTTCAAGATCTCCTGGAATAACTCTGTAACAACTGTTGCACAAGTCTGCATTTTACTTCTGTGAATACAGATTATACAGCATCATTTGTGTTGATTCTTAGAAGCCGCATCATTTGTGTTGATTCTTAGAAGCCTTATCTAAACTTTGAACTGCCAGCAAGGTTTCAAAATTAACATTCATCTTGAACCAGGAGGAAGTCTTGCTACACAGGATGTGTGTGCTCTAGTTCTGGTGGATTACAAAATACCTGATGATTTCGGCAACACCAACCACCAACATAAACGCTTGATGATTACAATGGCCTCTTTTTTTTTTTCCTCAGCAGTTTTAAAATTTTTTTGTTTAAATTGCTGAAATGTTTTGTGAAACTATTTTCAAGAATCAATGTTTGCAAGTAAATACTGTGACATATGAAATGTGCCTAAGACTTGGAAGTTTCATGTAGTATAATCTAAAAGCTTTTTTTTTTTTTAATTTTTCTTATAGGTCAAACTAAAAAGATGGCTGCTCCAGGTAAGACAAATTCTGATTTGAAACTTCATTGTGTTTCTTCTTGAAGTGAATAAAGTACAACTGATGTAGAGTAATCTATAAATAACTGTTTGGATTTTGTCCATTGTGTAAAAATGTGTAGATGTAACAGTTCTTATTTCAGTTGACATTTTGTTTTGCAGTTGTGCTCAAATTTTCACTAATTATGTGCAGATTTGTTTTTTCTGAAATAGTTGTTTCGTTTGAACCCAATACTGCTGTCACAATGAGTTGCTAGGTAACTGAGCCCCTCAATCTTTTTTAAAGTATAGCTTTTACAGTTCGTTTCAGAAATTCAAATTGCCTTATTATTTCTAACTTAGTCTTGCTTGATTTTTGACTTAGGTTTCGTAGCGTTTGCACCTTAAAAATAATTGGGTCATAACACAAACATATAAGCATGTAACTGTAAATAATATGTATTAAAACTTTAAAACATGCTTAACTTACGTAAAAAGTTTAATGTGAGGAAGCTTTCAACTGATAACTTCTGTCTGCATCAGCCTTGTGACGAATGGGCGATGATGATTAGTGGTTGACAGATCCATAGTCATTCACTATTTCTTTAAATTAAACTAATTTTTGTTTTGTGACTTCCTAGATTACTATATTCAAACTTAGTTAACTTTTTAATGGGATTTTTCTAGGTAAAGTTACATATTTTCTTCAAATTTTACCCTCAAAATGAAATTGATAAATTATTCAAAAATGAGAAACAGAAAAATACAAACAAGGAGTTCAAATTCACTAGAAAAATGATGTATCAAAAAGGTTTGTTTGAATCTTTAAAGATAATAAGCAGTAAATATCAAATTAGATTAGCTTCCAATTTTGGACTACAAAGTTAAGAAATTTTGTCCAAGCTTAATTTAAAAAGAAAACTTGTTAAAACTGCAAGGAGTGATTTATAAAGTATCTTGCAGCTGTGTAAAATTCTACATAGGTGAAACAGGTCGTAGTCTAGAAAACGCGCATCTCTAAGCATAAAGCTGCAATAAAAATTTTTTTCGAACAAGACAGGATTGAACACACTTTAGAGCAGCAACAAGACACCACATGAACTAGGACTCTAATGGTCATTGGACTTCAAACCAACTTCTTGAAACATAAATTAAAAGAGGGACTTGAAATTGAAAAATACCACCAGAACTCCATCTGACTGCAGGGGATTATAAATGGCTGCAGGGGATTAACGCTACCTAACACCTGGCCAGATATTTTGCAGAATCACCGTAATCATTAAGGTTAACCATATAACCGAAGACAGTGACAGAGATTAGATTGAAAGACTGCCTGATGAAGGATTGGCTGATGGATTTTTATGGCGTAAATGTTTGGCCAAAGAGTGCCCCTTACAAAGAAGAGTTTTCTCCGAAAATTTGCAGAAAATTTGTAACTTTACCTAGAAAAATCCCATAAAAAAGTTAACTAAGTTTCACTATTTCATTTTGAGCTTGTCTTTTGTAAAAAAAAAAAAAAATCGTGCTTATGTTATCAGTTTGTTCATCTGTCCGTCCGTCTGTAGACACGATATCTCTGAACTAATGGTCCGATTTGAAAAATTCTTTTTGCATTAGAAAGCTTGAAATGTGCAAATGATCCTTTATTTCGTTTTTTTTTATGATGCAAAATTTCACCTCTAAATGCAGATATCAAATTCAAAACACATTTTAATCCATATATTTGCTTCTAAACATCCAATTAAAATTTTTTTTTTTTGCTTTTCGATTCCATTCAAGTCGAAGATTATTTTAGGCATAGTCACTTTTCCAAGTTACGCCATGTATTCTCCGCTATGGGGCATAAAAGTAAATTGCTTTTCCCCAGATATCTCTGCTTCTAAAACTCCGATTTGAAAAATGTTTCCTTCAGCGGATACAGCTCTTTTTGGGAAACATTTTGCATATAATTTCTAATTTTTGGTATAAAATGGTTTGTCCACCAGGGGGTATAAGTGTTGATTTCTGCTTCTAATGTATTTGCAGCAAAATCTGAGCTTCTAAAATCTCGACTGAAAAAATTCTTTCGTAGACTGATATTACTCACACAGACAAACCTTTCCAGAATATTTTCTTAAAATAATGCATGGTTTCTTTGCCAGGGGACATATATCCATATCTTGTTTTTATCAATATCTCTGCTTCTAATGATCCGATTTGAAAAATTTCTTCTTTGTTGGACAGTTTCCGGTGCGACATGCTTCTAATAGAACTTCAAAATTTTCAAATAATTCATTCACTTTCTGCTAGGGGGAGTAAAGGTAAATTGCGCGTTCCTCGTTATCTCTGCTTCTAAAACTCCGATTTGAAAAATTCTTCCTCTTAAAAAACATATACAGCTCCTGGTGGGAATTTTTTTTTTGTAATTTCTAATTTTTTTCATAAAATATGGTTTGGCCACCAGGGGACGTGAGCATTAAATTTCTGCTTCGTAGGTATTTGCAGCAAAATCTCAGCTTCTAAATGCCTGATTGAAAAAATTCTTTCGTGGACCGATACCGCACCTGTCGATAATCATTTGAGAACATTTTCTTCTTAAAACAATGCGTGGTTTCTCCACCACAGGGCGTAAATGTCTATCTTATTTCTGCCGATATCTCTGCCTCTAAAAGTCGAATTCGAAAAATTGCTTCTTTGTTAGATAGTGTATCCGGTGTAAAATGTTTCTTATGTAAGTTCGAAATTTTCAAGTAATGCATAGACTTTCTGTTAGGGGCGTAAAGGTAAAATGCATTTTCCTCAATATCTCTGCTTTTAAAACTGCGATTTGAAGAATTCTTTCTGCACCTTATACAGCTCCTGATAGGAAATTCTCAGCATATAATTTGATAAAGAATGGTTTGGCCATCAGGGGGTGTAAGAGTTAATTTCTGCGTCTGATGTATTTGCAGTAAAATCTGATCTCATGAAAACTCAACTGAAAAATTCTTTCGTGGACAGATACCGCTCACAACGAAAAACATTTTGACAATACTTCTTAAAATATGCATTTTTTTCCAGGGAGGGGGGGGTGAGGGATAGATGCATATATTATATTTGTGGATATCTCTGCTTGTAAGAGCCCGATTTGAAAAATTCTTTCTTTGTTGGAGAGCATTTCTGCTGCGAAATGTTTCATATAATTTAAAATGTTTCTTAACGCACAAGTCCAGAAAGTGTAAGTTGATGTTTCCGTTTACAGAAATATCTGCGGGATTGAAAAACTTCATTCTTCGGTCAGATGCTACTGTTATCCATGCCGGTTCCATTGATTTTGAATAGCTTTGGTAAATTTAATTCGCATCAGAACGGATTCAAAAGACGTGCTCATTACACTAAAAAATGCGGTGTCATCTTTTTTGTTACAATTTATTTTCGTATTTATAAAATGATAAATGGTGAAACAGAATTTCAGTTTGTGGGGCTGAGAAAAAATTCCAAACTTTTCCCGATAGCATAACCAAAAATAATTAACAAGGGGACTATTCATTTCATGTCAATCCAAAGAGGTTCAACAGCAATGCCCTTCAAAGTTTTGAGATGCCAGGAATTTGAGAAAATTTTGAAAATTGTCGCTTTGCAATGGGTACCGTCCTTCCGTAATAAAAAAACAACAACTTATGCACTCATTTTGAATTGAGGTCAAAAATCAGTAGCCTCCAGCAAAACCTCACTGAAAGTCTGCACTTCTGTGAATCTATCCCTTACCATCTGTCTCTTGCCCACAAGCTCAAACAGATTTTCAAGAAGTTTGGATATCATTTGGCCATCAGTTCCAACCCTTCTATCATCAAATTAATTATGGGTGATAGAGACAACGTAACCCCCTCTCCCTCAGGCTTCCTGGAGTTTACCCATCCTGATCTCAACCAGGGCTCAATTTTGACCGGTAGTTAGTAGCAAATTGCTGGCAAGCAAATGCATTTTGCAAATGATAAAAAGTGGTTCTAACAAAAGTTACTAGTGGAAAAATTTTGAATGTTTTAGTGTGAACTTGTAAGCACCAGTGCATTGTGCGTGTGGAATATTTTAGACACATACAAAAAGGAACAACTGCTTTCTAGAAATGAATGTTTCTTGAAAAGTACAAACATTGTAAAAACATTTTAGCAGTAGTAGAAATATCCAGTCTATTTCCCTTATCAACTTCTGCATGTGAGGTTGGGCTCAGTTTCATGAAGAGAATCCAGGGTAATTGGAGGGGCAGTTTAAACTGCTCTCATGGGTATTGAGGTTGAAGGTCCGTCCGAAGACAAGTTTGACCCCAGGCCTGCTGTTTTAAAGTGGTACGATGAAGAGACCCAAAACCCTGATCATAAACCATATGGAAAATAATTTAAGATTTTCAATATTGTTTTTGAATTTTGTGAATGAAGTCAAATTAAAAAAAATATTTTTTTAATATTTGCATTTAAATTACATTGTTAGAATTAATCTGTCAGGCCATGAAAAGGTGAGTTATATCTTAATATTTGCAATCTTTTTCAGCATTATAATGTGACAGTTACAGGGGTGAAATCAAAATTTGTCATGATTGACTAATGGAGGATGACATGTTCAAGTTTCTTTTGTATAATGTTAATAAACTTTTGCTAGTAGATAATGCAATTTGCTAGTAAAAAATAATTCCACTAGCAAAGTGTTGCTGCTGCTAAAAAAAGTTCAAGGCCTGATCTCAACACCTTCTGGTGAAAATTTCTATATTAAAAGCACTTACTGCAGCATCAACAGCTTTTTATTGGAGAACAAAAACATTATTGTCCATGAAAGAAATTCTGAAACTTCAGTGGCATCTTGAAATTTGGATGACATTTCTGCTACACCTCTTTGGACTGACACAAAATGAATTGCCCCGTTTGTTAATTGTCTTTTGTTACATTTTGGTTTTAATTAATAATTTTTTGAAACAATTATTTTCTTGGAACACTGCCTCACTTTCGCTACACGTTCAGTCACGCATAGCTATTAACTCGTATAACAGCAGGCTTTTCGACATTGCAAGCTCATGTTAATGCACCCTATTCCAGCAAGTTACATCCTCTTTATTCAAGCTCTGACTTACCATGGTGCTTCTTCAAGTAGTGAAGATTTGATATTGAGACATATTTTATCTGATCAAAAGACAAGCTCCATGTAATAGGGAAAGAAATTAATATAGAGTTGTTCCACCCTTTGCTTCTATCGTAGCCTCCACTGTGATGGGAAGGCTTTCCAAAAGATTTTGGTACATTGTTATGGGAATTAACATTCCATTCTGCTGCAAGAGCCAAGTTGGATCTTGTTTACTAGAAGTATGAAAAAAAAAATGGTGCAATATATCACATGACATTTTGCAAATTTGATAGTCACATTTTTAAAGTGCAGAATTAGCTTTAATTTGACACCAGAATGATTTATCTAGATTGGTTACAGCCAATCTAGATAAATCATTTCAGTGTGCTATTAATGCTGAATGTGTGATTTTTCAAAATTGCATCACAAAGCCAAATGGGAAAAAATAATTAAAAAACAACTCCTCGTGAGTATGTACACTATATTGACAAAAGTCACCGGACACCCCTTCAAAAGCAAATGGACGGATCCGCTGCATTGTTAAGATGTGCGGTACAGCTGCAAATAGTATAAAACAAGTCTGCAACTGATCGCCATCATATCGCACTGTGAGGTTCAATGAAAATGTTGCGGCGGGAAAGAACCGAAAGAAAGGAAAGATTGTTGGGTGTTATATCAGTGGGTTGTCCATAAGAGAAAGTGAGATGCATTTAAACATATCCAGTTTTGGATGTACTGAATAAGTGGAAGACACGTGGCGTGCCTGAAGCAGCAACATGTACCGACAGACCAAAGAAAATCTGTGATAGAGGACGTCAAAGCCTCAGGAGAGTAGTTACAGCTAATCAACGCTGCAAAAGACCTCAGTGTACAGGTGAGTAAAAATGCTGGAACTTTGGTATGTACATGTACCATTTGCAGATAATTTCATTTCATGGGTTACCATGGTCGTGCGGCTGCTCATAAGCCTTTCATCTCCACTTGGAATGCTACTTGTCGTTTAGCATGGTGTAAAGAGCATTTATCGTGGACTGTAGATCAATGGAAACGGGTCCTATGGACTGATGAATCCAGATACAGGATTCGTCAGTCTGATAGCCGTGTGTAGGTATGGCGGTAGCCGGGGAACGCTATTTACCACAGTTTACTGTTCCTACGGTCAAGCTTGGAGCTGGCAGTGTACTTGTGTAGGGGTGTTTTTCGTGGTATGGTCCCTGCCCATTGGTTATCGTGGACAAACCTGTTAACCAGCAAGCCTACCTCGATATTCTGGACAATTATGCCCTACCAACTCTGTGGTAATACTATGGAACCAAGCCTTGTTGGTACCAGCAGAATAATGCACAGAGCCATAAAGTAAGGGCTGTTACAGCGTGGTTTGACGATAATTCCATATCGTGTGTGGGCTGGCCAGCACAGAGCCCTGATCTTAATCCCATAGAGCCCCTATGGGGTGCATTAGAGTGCCGCATAAGAAGTTTGAAACCAAGGCCTATTACTAAGCAACAGTTAGTGGCAGCATTATGTACTGAATGGAAACACGTACCTTTCGCTATGTTCCAAAACCTTGTTGAAAGCATGTCTCGAAGGGTTAGTGCATGCATTAAGGCCAAAGGTGGACTGACACCGTACTAATGTATGTCAATAAATACCATGTTGTGTTTCTCTTTAAGGTGTCCTGTGACTTTTGTCAATATAGTGTATGTACACAGGGAAAAAAAATCTGAGACTTAACAAACATGGTTGGGTGATTTGGTGTTAGTGGGTGCGATGTGGTTACTTTTCATTCTGATTCTTGCTCATTTTATGCGCCAGTAATTTCAGTCATTTTGCTATTAATATCTTATTCCCTTTCACCTTTTTAATAGGTTATCCACCACAGTCTGTAGTAGTTATCCAGCAGCCTGCTTTTGGTGATGTACCAGTACAAACAACTTGTCCAAATTGCCACCACACCATTACAACTACTGTTACCAAACAGAATGGTACCTTTGCTTATGTTATGGCACTGCTTGTATGCCTTTTGTGGTAAGTCATTTTGTGAGTTAATATAATTTCCTTTAATTTGGTATGAAATGGACTTTCTTTTCCAGTTATATTCAGGAGTGTTACGCTGCCAATCGCATTATCCGCAGTTTGCAAAAAAAAAAAAAAAAAAAAAATATTTTTTGTCGAATAAAAAGTTTTGGTGAAAATATTGGTGATGCTTCAGATTACATTTGGCAAAAAGACAAATTGAATTTTGCAACTGGTTTGGGAAAATTTGAAAGCCAGAGCAATCGCTGATATTTAATGTAGGTTAAACGTATGATGTACCATGTATAGTTTTTGTGTTTGATGTCTGTTTTGATCAATTTCAGTTCAGAATCACTTTTTTTTTCATATTTTCATCAAATATGTAAAACTTTTTATTTCAGAATAGAAAAAACAATATATATCCTTCAAGTTTTTGTGAGAATAATAAAGACAGTGAAGTTAAGAAACTGGATTTTGTGACATCACTGTTAAAAATGACCTAACATGTTTAGTCACATTGATAACTGGCCAAGCATGTTTGTAGTGTGATGAGGAAACAGTTCTCTCCCTCGATGCCACTTCTAATCATCCGCATTGCCAAAAACTTGCTTCCTTGCGTTTTATTGTACACAGCCGTTCTCACTGTTCTACTAAGCAAACGTATGAACAGGAAATCCTGAAAATCTACGAGTTGGCTAATTCCTTTGGGTATTCTAATTACATTGTTAATAAACTTATTAAAAAATCCCAACGTTTTGACTCTACAACACTAACCAGAGAAGTTAGAACCATAAAATTTGTGGGTTCTATCCCGTTTTTGCCACCACTTTCACATCTACTTAAAAATATCTGCAGACCTTTTGGCATTGACTTTGGGTTGTCTTCTTGTAAATTACTTTCGTTGGTTCATAGGGATCATGACAGACCTGATTTATTAGATGATTATGGCATTTACAGAATCCCTCTCCTGTCCTCTGACCCTGGTTCCACATCTCGTAATCTAAAGGTCAGACTGCAGGAACACAAATATAGCATTAAAGTCGGTAATGGCTCCACAGCTATGTCACGTTTGCTCCTAAGCAAACCTTTCGAACCAATATGGTCTGAGGTTACTATTCTGACTATACTTAAGAGTAAGAGTTTATTACTATTTACAGAAGCCCTTCAGATTCTGGCTCACTGGATAAGTTGCTGCAACGATGATATTCCTAACTATATTCCTGATGCTTGGAAATACCTTATACATGACTTACTGTGATTTAAATATTGTAATAATTATTACTGACTCCTGCCCACCTGTTCTATGTCTCTCTGCGCACTCGTCTGACCTGACACTTCATGTTGTACATATATGCTGACCGTTGCTACTTAGAACTGGTAGTCACACCTGAGGGAAGTGACCGATGGCGGTCACGAAAGTACTAGTGTGTTTTTAACGTTTTTAACTGTATGTATTTATCTCCTCCCATAGTGCGAGGTTCATAATTTTTTATATTAAACGTGTTTAGACAGCATGATTTTGGTTTTAACTTGTAATACATATCTTCATCAATTTTATTCTCTCTTTCTCTCTCTCCCCCTCTCTCTCTTTGTGGTGCATATGGAAGATGATCCCTCTATGCCCTTTAATACATACATACATATAACTAAGCTGTTCTCTGAGATTCAGAGGTTAGCTCCACAAAGAAATACAAACTACCAGATAAATTTAACTTACTGTTGCCATATCAAACCTCAATTTACAGTGATCTTGACATACAACTCGGGTTTCACTGACATCCATCACGTGCCATACACAAAATCTTCTATACTTCATACTCATAATCTTTTTCTCATGCAGACTCTCCTGAATCTGATCCTCCCATGACTTCTTTGGCCTTCCTCTGCCTTTTCTTCCGTGCCACTTGGTCTAAAAAGATTTTCTTAGTTAGCATCTCATCACTCATTCTTTCAACATGGCCAAACCACCAAAGCATATTAGTCTCCACCTTGCTTAAAACATTTTGCTTCACATTACACAATTGCAACACATCTTCATTCCTCACACAATCAGAACATGTCTTGTCACTCCCCCCTTTGCAAGTACTGCATTTCTCCAGCACACAAATAACTCCTATGTTTCTTCTGTAGTACCCAGGTTTTACTGTCATACATTAGAGTAGGAACAACTACACAGTCATGCGGGACCCACTTGAGAACCCATCATTCCTGTGAAAACCTTCCAAAGCAGCCATGACTTTCAATGAAGAATTCACTCTCCTACTAATTTCACCATCCAATTTGTTCTCTCTGTCAAACATGCTTCCTAAATACACAAACTCATTCACCTGATCAATCACTGTGTCATTTAGACTTATATTACATTCAGTACTACTAGTTCCTCTCTAAAAAACCATAACTTTGGTTTTTCCCTTATTTATACTCAGTTTGAATTTCATGCAAACTTTGTACATCCAGGACAACATACTCTGCAACTCACTTTTGCTCTCTGCCTACAGGATAGTGTCATTAGCATACAGCAATCTGCACACATGGATATCACCAAGACATGAACCAGTGTTATCTGTTGGGTTGGTGCGAATGAAATGTCTGGCGCGAACGAGCAGTGCAGACAGGCCCCTACCACAGTGGAATGGAACCTCCCACTGGTGTTGCTGGTGTTATGTCACAGAGCTACTATAAACAGCTAGCATGTGTGTGTGAAGAACAAAGTTCAGGCATGGTTTGTTTGGATGTAACACGGCTTGCAAAGGAAACGTGCATACACCGGATTTGAAAGTCATCTTCCTGTATAAATTTAAATTGGGACATTCTGCAGGAATTGGCGCTCCAAATGTTGTCAAAGCGTTTGGTAAGAATACAGCCAACAAACGAACCATTTGGCGATGGTTTGTGAAGTTTCAAAGCGAAGATATGGACCTGCAAAACGAAGCATGTATTCACCGACCTGTTGCCGACGATGCTCTGTTACGTGTGGTTGAAGCGGACCCCTGAAAAATGTGTCGTGAGATAGTGGCAGAGGTAGGTGTGCACCACACTACAGTTTGGCGTCTGGCTGCTCTGGGTAAGGTAAGAAAGCTGGACATGTGGCTGCCTCATGAGTTGACAACTGCCAACAAGACTAGGCATTTGGAAGTCTGCATGTCACTGCTTGCCAAGAATAAACAGAAACCTCTAATGCATGGAATCGTCACCTGCGATGAGAAGTGGGTCCTTTATGATAATCGGAAACGATCTGCACAATGGTTATTAAGCAAGGCACAGCCTGCTGGATGACATTCTAAGCCACTCCTATACACCAAGAAGATGCCTCTTGTCTGGTGGAAGAGGTCAAACTGTCACTGCAGAACGTTATTGTGCTGAATTACACCAGATGCACCGAAAATTGCTGCAGAAGCAATCTGCTGTGGTCAACAGACAGGGTGTTCTGCTCCAGGACAATGCTCGCCCTCATGTCGCACAACAAACGATGCTGACACTAAGTGCATTGGGCTATGAAGTACTGCCTATTCCCCGGATTTGTCTCCGACAGACTATAATCTGTTCCGTCGTTTGGATTACTTCCTGTCTGGTAAACAGTTCATGATGGACAACGAGGTTCAACATGCAGTTGATGACTTCTTCGGGTCCTAGCCAAAATACTTTTTTTTCTGGGATCATTGCCTTGCTGGACAGATGGCAACTATGTGTCAATGCCAAGGGGGATTATTTTGCCTAGGTAAGTTGTCCTAATTTTCCATTCTCGCAGTCCATATGTGCTGTTCTTTTGCTGGACATTTCATTCGAACCAACTCAATATTTTGGCATCGCGCATGCACGCATCCGTAAATATATTAAACAGCCATGGTGACATTACACAACTTTGTCTTACTCCTGCCCCAATAAAAAAACATTTTGATAAATCACTTGTACACGGGCTCTACTGCCAGCACACATTAAGTAGATTCCCAGTAACACCATATTCATTCAATACCTTACACAAATGTGTCCTGTTTACTCGGTCGTAAGCTTTCTCAAAATCTATGAAGGCAGCAAAAACTTTCTTACCAACAGTCAGATACTTTTCAGTCATCGTGCATAATGCAAAAATTTGGTTAGTGCAGCCTTTACCAGGCGTAAAACCACTCTGAACATCCCACACTTTCTCTGATGTAAGACCCCATACTTTTTGAGTAACTGCCATACCAAATTCTTTCCCTGGCACATTCAGTAGGCTAATACCACGATATTTCTTGCAGTCAGTCTGATCACCTTTTCCCTTATACAAGGGAACAATGATAGCATCCTTCCAATCCCAAGGGACCATTCCTAACTCCTAGCACAACTGGCAAATTTCAGTTAACCAGTCAATTACAGAGTCACCACCATATTTCAACACCTCAGCTGTTATGCCATCAACTCCAGCCTTACCATTCTGAAGAGGTTTTAGAGCTTTACACACTTCTTCTTTTGAGATCTCTCCTGTGCTTCCATTCTTCACTATGAGATCATCTGCTTCTGCCTAAGAATCACCTTTGCTTTCTTGATCTAATAACTCGCAGAAGTATTCACCCCATCTTTCACTTTACTCATTGGGCTCTCATATCCTTTCCCTGATCCTATTCCTCACACAACTACCAACTTTTGTTTCCCCTATTTTTCCTGAGTCTCGTGTACTTCCAGAAAGTCTTCCTATCTTTCCAAAAATCCAATTCATGCCTTTCCACCTTCTTTTTTCTATCTATTGCCTTACTCTGGCGAACCAGCTTAGCTGCTTGACACTTCTTACAGCGATATTCATCCACAGAAACTCTACCTTGCAACATCCCCAAATAGGCTTCCTTCTTTCTCTTTACTGCCTCTTTAATATCCCTATTCCACTAAGCATCACCTCTATTTTTACCCACTATTGTGGTGCCACATACCTCTTCAGCAGCAGTGTATGTGTGTGTGTGTGCACATATACAGTAAAACCCCATTTATATGTTTGTTACATACTGTATGTTTTTCTCATTTATACATAAAATGTTGCTGATCAAAAAATTCTGAATTGCCCTTAATGTTAAATTTTTCATTTTGTTAATGTTTTTTCTGTTATATGTTAATTTTACTTGGACCCTAGAAAAACATATAAACAGTACTCTACTGTATACTTTTTTTTTTTTGATTGGAGGTTTAACGACCACCGTGAGCAACAACTCAATGGGCTATAAGCAGTCGCCCGTCCCTAATTTAGGGTCACTGGTTCCAGGGAAGGGAGAGAGCCAGTGCCGTAAGACAAACACAACAACCATGCCTCACCAGGATTCGAACCCGGACCCCTTACGGACAAATGATCAGAGGCCAACGCCTTAGACCACTGCGCCACCGGGGCGGCCTCTATTGTATACACTGAAGAGCAATTGAATTAGAGACAACTGGCGTTATGCAAATATGGCGCTGTGGGAGGCCCTGTAAACAGAAACGACATGACATATGCAGCGATCCGACAATATAAGGAGTGATGTGACTGGAGTCAGTAAGAGTCGGACGCAGTATGGGTAAGACGAAGGATCTAAGTGCATTTGATCGTGGGCAAATTGTCGGGGCCGGACGAATGGGTCACTCCATCTCGGAAGTTGTGCAGGCACTGGGATTTTCACGAGCCACCGTAAGTACATTGAATCCGGTAAAACCATCCCCGCAAGGGCCAACTGCCATTGACAACAACAGCGTGTGGATAAGCGGGGTCATCGTTGGCTAGCTCGCATTGTTACAGCAGATAGACGGGCCACAGTGCAAGAAATCACTCGGCAATTTAACGCTGGTGCACAAAAACGTGTAAGCAGCCACACCCTCCAGAACCATCTCCTCGTTATGGGGTACAGAAGCCATCGTCCCATGAGGGTACTGCTGCTGACCGCACATCACAGGGTGCAAAGATTAGCATGGGTGTGGGAACATCGCCACTGGACCCTAGACATGTGGGAAAATGTTGCCTGGACTGATGAGTCGAGATTCACGTTGGTACATGCGGATTTATTGGATCCTTCTTACCAGCAGGGTACTCTTCAAGCTGGTGGGGGTGGCATTCTCGTCTGGGGACTGTTTACGTGGACTGAAATGGGACCCCTGGTACATGTGACATCGTCCCTCACAGGTCAACGTTACTGGGATATCCTGGATGACCATTTGCTCCCGTTTGTGAGTCTTAAACAGCCCACTGGGGACCTCATCCTGCAACAAGACAATGCAGCTCCCGAATTGTATCCGAATGGTTGGATGAACACTCCGACGTGACCTCGCTTCCTTGGCCAGCTAGGTCACCTAACCTCAATCCCATTGGGCACATCTGGGATGCCATTGAGAGATATGCTCGAGGCTCTGACCCCCCTCCATCAAATCTTCGTGAACTATGGGAGCTTGTTCAGGGGTCGTGGATCAGTATGGTTTCCCAACGCTTCCGGTGTCTTGTCGAGCCCATGCCGAGACGAATTGCCGTCGTCATCAGGGCGAAAGGTGGTGCTAAACGTTACTAGACTGGTATCCCTAATTCAGTTGCTCTTCAGTGTATGTACCCTGAGTGATCACTGAATTAATGATCACCTCACCTACCTAATACTTCGTAGGTCTTTCTTTTGCCCTCAGTACAGCAGCTATCCGATGTGCATCGATTAAATACGATGACTGTAGCAGTTGGGAGGTATGGCCAACCAAGCTGTGTGTAATGTGGCCTTCAATGAAGGTATCCAGATGCCTGATATGCTGTTCCATAGTGTCCACAGATGCCCTATGGAATTGATATCGGGGAGTTTGGAGGCCAATCGATATGCTACAAGTTTCAATTGTGTTCTTGAAATCATTCCTGCACAACATTGGACCCTTGGCTTGGCACATTGCCATCTTGGAAGACACCGTCGCCATTTGAGAAAAAGTGAGGCATTGCTGGGTGTACAGAGTCTGCAAGCAATTCATGATAGTGGGCACCAGTCGTACATCGTTCCACATGCACCAAGAGTTCAAGTTCCTGCCAGGGAAACGTGCCCCACACCATAGAACGGCCTCCAGTGGCTTGCACACTGTGGAGACAATGCAAGATGGATCGAGTACCTCATGTTGTTTGTACCAAATACGCACACTGCCTTTCTCGGAATGGAGTAGAAAATGTGACTTGTTAGACCAGCATACTTTTTTCCAGTCATCTGACTTCTGACTTGCCTGATCTTTACAACAGGCGGGTCTTTTGCGCCGATTGGTTAGGAGAGGATGTCATCGGGACCATCTGCAGCTATACCCCTACGTTCGAGCGTGTGACTCGTGGCCATGACAGATACTGTTCCGGGTTGATCTCTGTTGTACTGGGTAGTCAACTGTTGAACAATGCTGTGTCTGTTGCCCTGTACAAGTTGTCAAACCCGGCGCTCATCTCTCACACCAACCTTTCACTGTCCTGTGCAGTATTGCCTCTGGGTCATTGTTTGACCATTTTGATGCCAGTCCTGATACACTTAAACTATGGAGGCTCAAGAACAACCCACCAGTTTAGCCGTTTAGGCACCCACTTTCCCAGCTCCCACAATCTGTCCTGTCTCAAAGTCCAATAAATCCGTCTGCCCATCATACTCCGAATTTTAGTAGCTACTGCTCTACTCACACCTTATGCTGCACTGTTAAGCTAATTGCGCCCTCTGACATCACGTGATGAACGGGCTGCATATATTTTTGATATTGGTGGTCGTAATTCAGTTATCGCTTGGTGTGTATATACGAGGGTCGATCAGAAGAAAAAGGTTACATGTTCGTGTTGGAGAAAGGAAAACTGACGAACCAAGAAGTGTTTCTGCAACATACATGAGAAAGGATATGAAGCACTATTTCTTTATGAAATCACTGACAATTCAGAGATTTGCCGAACCGCACAGACAGCTTGTCCATCCCAGACTGAAAAAAAATCATGTCCCTGCTGATGTAGGCAGTTTGTTGCAGCTGTTTTCACATCATTGTCACACATGAAGCGAGTACCAGACAAGTGCTGTTTCAGGGCAGGAAAGAGGTGAAAGTCACTAGGAGCCAGGTCCAGGCTGTAGGACTGGTGTTTACCATAACGGCCTCACGTTATGGTAAAGTGGAACGACATCATTGGTCAGTATAGACCTGGTCATTTTCAGTGGATGCTCTGGTGCAATTTTTTCAGCATGGCACAGTACCAATCAGTGTTGATAATGCATCCATGCTGTGGCGTGACTTTAAACTTCTTCCTCAGTGGTGAAGCAGTGTGTTTCCATTGCGTGGAAGCTCTTGCTGGTGAGAGAGAAGTGGCAGAGACGCATCTCGTTCCCAGTCGCAATACAGTCAATAAAGCTCTGTCGGTCTTCAGCATAACGCTGCAGAAACGTCAAACATGCCATCAATCGTGCAGCTTTGTGGTCGACGGATAATAAACGTGGCACCCATCTGGCTCAAACCTTGGAGTACTGCAAAATGTCCACCGCAAGATGTTGAACAATGCTGTAGCTCAATCCCAGCTGGGACACAATGTGGCGCAAAGTTACCCTTTATAGTCTTCATTTCGTCCACATGTGTGGTGTTGATCTCTGTCGTCGACGAACTTGGACATCCACTGTTTGTGCGATGTCAGTTTTCCCACATCATCACTGCTGGATTGAAACGAACGGCACCATTTTTCCACCTGTTGTCGAGACATCACATCACCATAAACTGATGATGAATTTCGGTTGCGGGCACGTATTTGTACCCTAAAAACCTTATCACTGCTCTCACTTTGGCCTGAGATCATGTTTCCAACTGCGTTGCCGTTTCGAAATGTCACTGCGCATCTTATGCTGCTCACAGGACTTCACAAAGGTGCCTGAGGCACTAGCGCCATCTCTTGAACGTACATGTCATCTATGCCACTCATGTGACATCCTGCATTTACTTATTTATAAGCACATGTAATTTTTTTCTGATCGAGCTACATATCATCATCCATTATCAATCCACTGCTGGATGAAGGTCTCCCGAAGTTTCTTCCACAATTGTCTGTCTTTAGCCTGTCTCCTCCATGTCACTCCGGCATGCTTTCGAATTTAATCCATCCATCTTCCATGGGGTTTTTTCTGTCCCTTGGAATGCAATCTAAAATTTCAGTGCCGCCCTGGTTGCGCAGTGGTCTAAGCGATGGCCTCTGATCATTCGTCTGAAAGGGGTTCGAATCCCTGTGAGGTGTGGATGTTGTGTTTGTCTTATGGCACTGGTTCTCCCCCTTCCCTGGAACCAGTGATCCTAAATTAGGGACGGGCAACTGCTTTTAGCTCATTGGGTTGCTCACGGTGGTCGTTAAACCTCCAATCAAAAAAAAAAAAATAAAAAAAATCAGTTGTCCATTGGTGGTCTGTTTTTCTGGCAACATGTCCAGCCCATTGCCATTTCGGTAATTTCACTCTGGTCATGATGTTGTCCACTCTTGTCATTTTCCTTATCCGTAAGTTCCTCTTCTTATCAACAAATAAAGGTAACTTGATGTGTCTTCCATTGTCAAAATAGACAAGGCAGTTATTATTAACTATATGTCAACAAAATAGTTTCCATATCATCTACTGTTTCGCACGTTATTAGAAATTCGAGCACGGGAAAAACGTCCATATAATAAGAACATTTTTATTTCAACTTGTCACTAATATTCCTTTTTTTCTTTTTGATGTTCTTTATAATAGTTTAGAATTTTATTATGAAGATTACAAATTTATATGAAAAAATGTTTTTATATGTGCAGTCAAATGCATCATAAGTTGTCAAAGTCCTCCAATACGTAGAGACAATATGTATTAAAAGATTAATATTATTCCAGTTTTTTAAGTCATGATTTACGAAATTAATACAATAGAAAAGAACTTTCGAACCTTTTGATTATGATGCGTTGAATCAGTAATAAGCCATCTTGTTATCGAAGAAGGCATGATTTTCCTTTCCTGTGGTATCAGCTTCCAAGTTGAACTTCGATCTTATAATTTCTTATTATAGATGATGGTTGCATGTTTTATTTTCCGTGGCTCGATATCCCAAACTAGTTTCAATTCCTTCTTTTTGGAATCATCTTCAGTGGGTATTATGATCTTCTCATACATGTTGTGTTTCGGCCACTTACATCGATTCTACTGGCAGCGTCCGACTTTTCACGGCAGTTGTACTCTTGCGCATGCTATTTTTGGTATTAATGCACGTTCTTAGTCGTGTTTTGATATAACCGGATGACATGAATTCCGACTCCAAATTAATTGGTGTTGCCATTCGTTTGTTGAAAATAATTAATAAGGTCTTTTATTATATTTTTTATCGTTAATTTCTTTTTCGATAAAATATTTCCAAGCGTACGGTAGATTCATTGGATCATTATTATTACAATTTATTTCTTTAGTTTTTTCAATCATTATCGCTTCTGAGGTTAATATTTGGTTTTTAGTTTTATGTGAGGTTATTAATTTTGCATCATACCAAACAGGATAAGCTTCATTTTCAATACAATGATTTATTAATGATGTTTTGTTTTCTTTTTTATTCCAGTTCGATATATGTTCTTTTAATCTGGTCTTAAATCTTCTTTTTGTACTTCCTATGTATACTTTATTTCTTTCATTTCTTTCTATTTCTGTATAATATTTTGTTGGTATAGAATATACTCCGGCTTTATCAAGCATTGATCTTCTTTCATTTCCATTAGTTAATATAGTTTCGTTATCTATGACGGTTTCTGCCAATATCATTTTTTCTTTAATGCATTCCTTCTTTAAGATATCTGTTATTGGAGGAATGTAGGGAATTTTACCAGCAAATTTTATTTCATTTTTTTGTTTATTTTTATTTTCATTTAAAGATTTCTTTATATTTTCAAGTATATCATCTATGATCTTTTTCTTGTATCCAAATTTCATAGCAGTTCTTTTTATCCAGTTAATCTCAATCTTTTCTTTGTGTTTATTACAGGAATGGGTTAATGCTCTTCTTATGTAAAATTGAAGTGCTGCTCTTTTATATTTCCAAGGATGATTTGAATCAATCGGAATTATCGTTGGAGTATAAGTTGGTTTTCGATATACTTCGTATTCAATCATATTATTTCGCCTGAATAAAGAAATGTCTAAATAGTTTAGTTGTCTCTTAACTTCTTTTTCCATAGTAACTTGTATTGTAGGATAAAAACTATTGTATTTGTTTACAAATGTTTCAAGTTCTTTTTCAGATTGCTTCCAGAAGATAAGGATATCGTCAACGTATCTTACGTATAGTATTAGTTGTTTTTGATTGAATGAATCCAAAAGTTTATTTTCTATGTCTTGTAATATTATTTCAGCAAGAAGTCCCGAAATTGGTGATCCCATTGGTGCACCTTGTTTTTGTCGGTATATTTTTTTATTATATGTGAAGTAGTTATTATCAGCTACTAGTTTCAATGCCTGGATAATACTAATTCTTTGTGCTTCAGGTATTTTTTTTTTTTTTCATCTTTTAACTTCTGATTTAACAATTGAATTGCTTCATAAACAGGTGTATTTGGATATAGGGAAACAATATCTAGACTGATCATCAGAAAATCGGTTGTTTTTAGTTCTTTAACTTTTTTAATCACTTCAATGGAGTTGTTAATTGTATAAATATGTTGAAAGTAATACTGTTTTAAATGTTTAAATAGTTCTTTTTCAAGGAGAATTGTTGGAGACGTTGTTTTATTTACTATTGGTCTTAATGGTTCTTCTTTTTTATGCGTTTTGATTTTGCTGAATATGCTTGGAATAGACGCTCCAACGGGCGGAATGGCTTTGTTTTTAATATTATCAGGTAAATGTCCATGGTTTTTTATATAAGCCATTTTTCTTAGAATTGTATCTGTTGGGTCAAGTGTAGTTTCTTCGATATCCAATTTTTCTATAGCCGTTTTCATTTTTATATCATAATCATCTTTGTCTAATATAATAATTTGTTTGGCTTTATCAGCGCTTACGCATTTAATTGCTGGGTTGTTCTTGAGGTTCATTAGCTCTTGTCTCTCATATTTTATAGCTGGTATTTGTTCTTCTTTTTTCTTTGTTATTGATTGCTCTTAATATTTTAAATCTTGTAGGGTTTTGTCTTTTATTTGGTAGTTTCTTGATGACGTCTTCTATATATGGGATTATTATCTCGGCTTTCGGAATTTCTTGTTTATATGCATATCTCGTTCCTCTATTGAGTGCTTTAACTTGTAGATATGTCAATTCATTATTAGATTTGTTAATGAACAGTGGTTTGTCTTCTAATGTTGGTAGTTTTTCTTTTCCTTCTTTGTTATTATACTTTTCTCTTATGAGGTTTTCAATTTTATGAAAGTGTCTCCTTCTGTCTTTAAATTGTTGTCTTTCTATAATAGCAAATATTTTAATTAATGCTATTTTTATTTCTTCTTTATCTTTCTCTTGCATGCATTGATTATATAATCTGTAGTTTTTCTTACTCAATCTATCAATGTCTTTTCGTTTTTCTCTAATAGAGGCTCTTAATCTTTTAATTTCACAAGTTTGTAAAATGGTTTTATCTTTATAATTCATTGGTTTATTTCTAATTTGTAAAAATTTAGGTGTAATTCCATTGTTTTTACAAGTTGTCAAAAAGTTTAAATGTTCGACTTCTTTGCTCAACTGGATTCTATTCTTTTTAAAGTTCGTGATATTCATTTTGTTTAGTTCGTATATATTATGATTTCAGCCGCGAATTTCAGAAGCACAAAGAATTAGTATTATCCAGGCATTGAAACTAGTAGCTGATAATAACTACTTCACATATAATAAAAAAATATACCGACAAAAACAAGGTGCACCAATGGGATCACCAATTTCGGGACTTCTTGCTGAAATAATATTACAAGACATAGAAAATAAACTTTTGGATTCATTCAATCAAAAACAACTAATACTATACGTAAGATACGTTGACGATATCCTTATCTTCTGGAAGCAATCTGAAAAAGAACTTGAAACATTTGTAAACAAATACAATAGTTTTTATCCTACAATACAAGTTACTATGGAAAAAGAAGTTAAGAGACAACTAAACTATTTAGACATTTCTTTATTCAGGCGAAATAATATGATTGAATACGAAGTATATCGAAAACCAACTTATACTCCAACGATAATTCCGATTGATTCAAATCATCCTTGGAAATATAAAAGAGCAGCACTTCAATTTTACATAAGAAGAGCATTAACCCATTCCTGTAATAAACACAAAGAAAAGATTGAGATTAACTGGATAAAAAGAACTGCTATGAAATTTGGATACAAGAAAAAAGATCATAGATGATATACTTGAAAATATAAAGAAATCTTTAAATGAAAATAAAAATAAACAAAAAAATGAAATAAAATTTGCTGGTAAAATTCCCTACATTCCTCCAATAACAGATATCTTAAAGAAGGAATGCATTAAAGAAAAAAATGATATTGGCAGAAACCGTCATAGATAACGAAACTATATTAACTAATGGAAATGAAAGAAGATCAATGCTTGATAAAGCCGGAGTATATTCTATACCAACAAAATATTATACAGAAATAGAAAGAAATGAAAGAAATAAAGTATACATAGGAAGTACAAAAAGAAGATTTAAGACCAGATTAAAAGAACATATATCGAACTGGAATAAAAAGAAAACAAAACATCATTAATAAATCATTGTATTGAAAATGAAGCTTATCCTGTTTGGTATGATGCAAAATTAATAACCTCACATAAAACTAAAAACCAAATATTAACCTCAGAAGCGATAATGATTGAAAAAACTAAAGAAATAAATTGTAATAATAATGATCCAATGAATCTACCGTACGCTTGGAAATATTTTTATCGAAAAAGAAATTAACGATAAAAAATATAATAAAAGACCTTATTAATTATTTTCAACAAACGAATGGCAACACCAATTAATTTGGAGTCGGAATTCATGTCATCCGGTTATATCAAAACACGACTAAGAACGTGCATTAATACCAAAAATAGCATGCGCAAGAGTACAACTGCCGTGAAAAGTCGGACGCTGCCAGTAGAATCGATGTAAGTGGCCGAAACACAACATGTATGAGAAGATCATAATACCCACTGAAGATGATTCCAAAAAGAAGGAATTGAAACTAGTTTGGGATATCGAGCCACGGAAAATAAAACATGCAACCATCATCTATAATAAGAAATTATAAGATCGAAGTTCAACTTGGAAGCTGATACCACAGGAAAGGAAAATCATGCCTTCTTCGATAACAAGATGGCTTATTACTGATTCAACGCATCATAATCAAAAGGTTCGAAAGTTCTTTTCTATTGTATTAATTTAAAGTAAATCATGACTTAAAAAACTGGAATAATATTAATCTTTTAATACATATTGTCTTCTACGTATTGGAGGACTTTGACAACTTATGATGCATTTGACTGCACATATAAAAACATTTTTTCATATAAATTTGTAATCTTCATAATAAAATTCTAAACTATTATAAAGAACATCAAAAAGAAAAAAGGAATATTAGTGACAAGTTGAAATAAAAAATGTTCTTATTATATGGGACGTTTTTCCGTGCTCGAATTTCTAATAACGTGCGAAAACAGTAGATGATATGGAAACTATTTTGTTGACATATAGTTAATAATTTCTGAAACCACGTAATGTTTTCGACAAATGTTGAATTAATATAATTTATGGAAACTGGAGATTTAAAAGGCTCATAATGTTGATTTTATTGGAGAGAATCTGAAATTCGCGGCTGAAATCATAATATATACGAACTAAACAAAATGAATATCACGAACTTTAAAAAGAATAGAATCCAGTTGAGCAAAGAAGTCGAACATTTAAACTTTTTGACAACTTGTAAAAACAATGGAATTACACCTAAATTTTTACAAATTAGAAATAAACCAATGAATTATAAAGATAAAACCATTTTACAAACTTGTGAAATTAAAAGATTAAGAGCCTCTATTAGAGAAAAACGAAAAGACATTGATAGATTGAGTAAGAAAAACTACAGATTATATAATCAATGCATGCAAGAGAAAGATAAAGAAGAAATAAAAATAGCATTAATTAAAATATTTGCTATTATAGAAAGACAACAATTTAAAGACAGAAGGAGACACTTTCATAAAATTGAAAACCTCATAAGAGAAAAGTATAATAACAAAGAAGGAAAAGAAAAACTACCAACATTAGAAGACAAACCACTGTTCATTAACAAATCTAATAATGAATTGACATATCTACAAGTTAAAGCACTCAATAGAGAGGAACGAGATATGCATATAAACAAGAAATTCCGAAAGCCGAGATAATAATCCCATATATAGAAGACGTCATCAAGAAACTACCAAATAAAAGACAAAACCCTACAAGATTTAAAATATTAAGAGCAATCAATAACAAAGAAAAAAGAAGAACAAATACCAGCTATAAAATATGAGAGACAAGAGCTAATGAACCTCAAGAACAACCCAGCAATTAAATGCGTAAGCGCTGATAAAGCCAAACAAATTATTATATTAGACAAAGATGATTATGATATAAAAATGAAAACGGCTATAGAAAAATTGGATATCGAAGAAACTACACTTGACCCAACAGATACAATTCTAAGAAAAATGGCTTATATAAAAAACCATGGACATTTACCTGATAATATTAAAAACAAAGCCATTCCGCCCGTTGGAGCGTCTATTCCAAGCATATTCAGCAAAATCAAAACGCATAAAAAAGAAGAACCATTAAGACCAATAGTAAATAAAACAACGTCTCCAACAATTCTCCTTGAAAAAGAACTATTTAAACATTTAAAACAGTATTACTTTCAACATATTTATACAATTAACAACTCCATTGAAGTGATTAAAAAAGTTAAAGAACTAAAAACAACCGATTTTCTGATGATCAGTCTAGATATTGTTTCCCTATATCCAAATACACCTGTTTATGAAGCAATTCAATTGTTAAATCAGAAGTTAAAAGATGAAAAAAAAAAAATACCTGAAGCACAAAGAATTAGTATTATCCAGGCATTGAAACTAGTAGCTGATAATAACTACTTCACATATAATAAAAAAATATACCGACAAAAACAAGGTGCACCAATGGGATCACCAATTTCGGGACTTCTTGCTGAAATAATATTACAAGACATAGAAAATAAACTTTGGATTCATTCAATCAAAAACAACTAATACTATACGTAAGATACGTTGACGATATCCTTATCTTCTGGAAGCAATCTGAAAAAGAACTTGAAACATTTGTAAACAAATACAATAGTTTTTATCCTACAATACAAGTTACTATGGAAAAAGAAGTTAAGAGACAACTAAACTATTTAGACATTTCTTTATTCAGGCGAAATAATATGATTGAATACGAAGTATATCGAAAACCAACTTATACTCCAACGATAATTCCGATTGATTCAAATCATCCTTGGAAATATAAAAGAGCAGCACTTCAATTTTACATAAGAAGAGCATTAACCCATTCCTGTAATAAACACAAAGAAAAGATTGAGATTAACTGGATAAAAAGAACTGCTATGAAATTTGGATACAAGAAAAAGATCATAGATGATATACTTGAAAATATAAAGAAATCTTTAAATGAAAATAAAAATAAACAAAAAAATGAAATAAAATTTGCTGGTAAAATTCCCTACATTCCTCCAATAACAGATATCTTAAAGAAGGAATGCATTAAAGAAAAAATGATATTGGCAGAAACCGTCATAGATAACGAAACTATATTAACTAATGGAAATGAAAGAAGATCAATGCTTGATAAAGCCGGAGTATATTCTATACCAACAAAATATTATACAGAAATAGAAAGAAATGAAAGAAATAAAGTATACATAGGAAGTACAAAAAGAAGATTTAAGACCAGATTAAAAGAACATATATCGAACTGGAATAAAAAAGAAAACAAAACATCATTAATAAATCATTGTATTGAAAATGAAGCTTATCCTGTTTGGTATGATGCAAAATTAATAACCTCACATAAAACTAAAAACCAAATATTAACCTCAGAAGCGATAATGATTGAAAAAACTAAAGAAATAAATTGTAATAATAATGATCCAATGAATCTACCGTACGCTTGGAAATATTTTATCGAAAAAGAAATTAACGATAAAAAATATAATAAAAGACCTTATTAATTATTTTCAACAAACGAATGGCAACACCAATTAATTTGGAGTCGGAATTCATGTCATCCGGTTATATCAAAACACGACTAAGAACGTGCATTAATACCAAAAATAGCATGCGCAAGAGTACAACTGCCGTGAAAAGTCGGACGCTGCCAAAGTAGAATCGATGTAAGTGGCCGAAACACAACATGTATGAGAAGATCATAATACCCACTGAAGATGATTCCAAAAAAGAAGGAATTGAAACTAGTTTGGGATATCGAGCCACGGAAAATAAAACATGCAACCATCATCTATAATAAGAAATTATAAGATCGAAGTTCAACTTGGAAGCTGATACCACAGGAAAGGAAAATCATGCCTTCTTCGATAACAAGATGGCTTATTACTGATTCAACGCATCATAATCAAAAGGTTCGAAAGTTCTTTTCTATTGTATTAATTTCGTAAATCATGACTTAAAAAACTGGAATAATATTAATCTTTTAATACATATTGTCTCTACGTATTGGAGGACTTTGACAACTTATGATGCATTTGACTGCACATATAAAAACATTTTTTCATATAAATTTGTAATCTTCATAATAAAATTCTAAACTATTATAAAGAACATCAAAAAGAAAAAAAGGAATATTAGTGACAAGTTGAAATAAAAATGTTCTTATTATATGGACGTTTTTCCCGTGCTCGAATTTCTAATAACGTGCGAAACAGTAGATGATATGGAAACTATTTTGTTGACATATAGTTAATAATTTCTGAAACCACGTAATGTTTTCGACAAATGTTGAATTAATATAGACAAGGCAGTATTAGGATTGGCTTTCTATATCTAAGGAAGTAAATCACAAAATTGATTTCCTGGATGTATCTATCTGCAGAAACGCTGATCTCTCCATTACTCGTTCCGTCTATCGAAAACCTTCTGCGGCCACTAACATCATTCCCTACAAATCTTGCACCCTGCATCTCTACAAGCTTGCAGCATTGAAGTCCTACATCCACAGGGCTCATATCATTTGCAACAACCAACTCTCTCTTCAAGAAGAACTCTCCAAAATTTCTACAATAGCCCTCTCCCATGGTTTCCCTGCTGTTACAGTCAACTCCCTCATAAAGAAATATGAAAACCATTCGAAAATTGAATGCCTCCTTCCTCACAAGAAAGAAGACCTGAAATTCTGTGGTTCTGTTCCTTACCATCCTTCCTATGCTTATAAGTTACAGATTCTTTTTAGAAGTTTTGGTTACCATCTTGCCATTAAATCTACCCCAAACATCTTGAAACTTCTACAAAGGGATAGGGACAAAGTTGAAAGCCTGAACCTCCCAGGAGTTTACTGCATTCCTATCTCTTCTTCTACTGGGGATAACTTATACATAGGAAGCACATACAGGAGCATTAGCCATAGAATTTTAGAACATAGAAAAGATGTTTCGAAAGCCAATCCTAATACTGCCTTGTCTATTTTGACAATGGAAGACACATCTGCAGTTCCCCACTGGAACGAAGCAAAACGAATTGCTTCTTTTGACAATCGTTTTGCCCTCCGTTACCGTGAAAGCATAGAAATTATTTTCAACTCAATGACTTGCAACTCCGAATCTCCTCTCTACATTCCGTTGATCTGGAGATCAATTCTAAGTTTTGGCAACAAAAATAGGAAAAATTCAAATGTAGAATCTGGCAACAATCTTAGTCCTCCATTGGCGTGATGAAGACCTAAGATAAGGTTGAAAGCTTCCAACTTACGAACTTTTTGTAAAAGTTTTCAGTTAACGTAACTAGCGTGATCAAGTTACCTTTATTTGTTAATATTGTTACGTGCTTTGCCCATCATCGTCACCTCTTCTTATCTTTCCTAGTTACACCAAGCATGCATCTCTCCATGCTGCTTTGAGTTGTCTGCAGTCTTTGTATATCATTTTTAGTTAAGGTCCATGTCTCTGCTCCATACGTAAGCACTGGCAGGATGCATTGATTAAACACCTTCCTTTTGAGGCATAATGGCATACTGCTCTTAAAAATTGTAATGTTTTTTTCCAAAAGCTCTCCATCCAAGTTTTATACGGTGATTAATTTCTTCATCAATGTGACCCTCACTTGATATCTGTTGCCCAAGATAATTGTAGGTATCAGCAGAGTCGCAGAATATAGACGTACACGTGTTCGTTGTACGCGGATAGTTTCCAAATTATTAGCAGATTTTGCAGATAGTTTTGGCTTGTAGATTAAAAAAATAAAAATGCTATTTACAGCAATTAAACTCAAGGCTTTACTCAGATTAATATATTTAATTCTATCTTAACACGAGAATCTTCAACTATTTTTCACATCTTCCGATAGTGAGTTCTTTTGTTTTTACAGACGTTTCTGGCCTCTTGATTTTATCAAGGCCTGTTCTCATTATATAGGTACTGTAACAAAAGTTCTGTTTACACAGAAATAATTTAAATTTTATTGCCAGGTTTCTCTTGCAGTTGCCAGTTATAAAATTAAAATTTTTTTCCTTTTGTATTTTGTAAGTCTGCTATTTTTGAATTAAGTTGTTGAAAATGCTATTTATAATTTTTGAAGGTTCATTAATGGAACTGCTTTTCTAGATATAAAAACTTTCTTTAATTAGTATCTTGTTTTTATGAGGTTCATAGTTCAATATTAAACTTTTGGCCTTAAGGTCCATTTTACACACATTTCTACGCATTCAGTCGTAATGCTCTTTTGTTCTCTCTGGAATCTGTAATGTTCTAATAATTATTGTTATATTAATTTTTCTTTAAATTATCTTATTCTATTGTTATCGTGATTCGTGGGTTTGCAGAAAGTTTTCTGTTTTAATGGTTGTGTATGCAGATACATTTTATTTTTATACAACTGTGGATTGGACTCAGAGAATGCCATGAAAACATTCCCCAGACTATGACTCTGCTCCCACCAGCTTGTGTTCTTCCAGCAATGGTTGAAGAATGTTTGTTCTCTGATGTTTTTCGCCTTATACACCAACGTCCATTCATTCAATGAAACAGAAAACATGACTCATTGGAGAAGGCAATCCTTTGTCAATCAGCGGAGGTCCAATTCCGATAGTGCTTCGCAAATATAAGTCTTTTCTGCCGATGCACCTTCGGTAGCATAAGTGCTGTGACCATCCATCTGCGTCGGAGCCCCATATGTAGCAGGGCTCGCTGAACTGTCGTTTTAGACACTTCCAGTAGCCCCCTGGTTTATTTGGCCAGAGAGTTGCAGTTCTTACTTTTCACGTTTCAGTTCAACTTCGGTAATTAGAGGTATTTATATGTAACTTCTTACCTATTCCGTGTACGGGCCCTCCAGCAATCCAACATCTTCTTCGGTTATGATACACACAGTCGTATACACAATAACATATTCCAAGAGAGTTGCACATCAAAGGTATACTTGATGAAACTAATTTATTGCAGATCATTTTATATGAATTAGATGTAAATTAGATGTTTCGTCTTTCGTCATAAGGTTTTACATCTGTTCTTCTCACATTGCGGCTTCTGCCATGAGTTCCCATGCGTCTTCACATGTCCACAATTTTCTCACGTCTGCCATTGGCTTACCTCCGCTGCACCCTCTGTCGGCGAAGTCCCAACAGTTGCTGCACTGTAGCATGTCAATTGGCCCTCGCGCACCTTTGAAGCCAACTTTCACCTCTCACATCAATGGTGCCATTTCTCCAATCACGATACACTTTTTAACCATAGCAGCACACACAGTTCACCAGCTGCGCTGTTTCAGAAATACTGCCACCTTTGGCCCGAAAGCCGATAATCATCCCTTTTTGCAAGTCGTGATAATTAACAAAGCAATCGGACATCGCCGAATTGACTGTAATTCCCACTTTGGGGATATACAGGTGTGACATAAGTTAATAGTAAGTTAATAGTGTGACATGATAAGTTAATAGTAAGTTAATAGTGTGACATGATAAGTTAATAGTAAGTTAATAGTGTGACATAAGTTAATAGTAAGTTAATAGTGTGACATGATAAGCTAATAGTAAATTAATGATGTGACATGATAAGTTAATAGTATTGTTCTCTGTGCAATAGATCCTAAGATTCCGTTTTGTTTTGCAGTTGCCCATGTTTTTGGATCCCACTTGTGGTGGACACATGCAGGGATGTTTATCACACTTGTCCTTCTTGCAATGCAAGCCTGGGAGCTAAGAAACCTTTGTAAGAAGAAAGGGTAACCAGAATGGGAGAAGCAGTACTGTTCTTTATTTTGTCACCTATATTACTCTACATGTTACTGCCACAGTCTACTTCACAGCTTTGTGTATGTTGCTGAAATGTAATGTGTAGTTGTGAAAAGCTTTAAAAGTCTAAAATGTTAACGCATTATAGTTTGATTTTTCAAGAAAATGCTGAGGTCTGGTGTTAAACTAGTTCCCAAACTGTTTTGGGTGCTCTCTTTGCTGGCTATTTTATCAGTTTTTTTTTTTTTTTTTACTTTTATCCTAAGTTTCATGTCCGATGTTATGTGGCACTTTGGTCCTTGAAATTATTATTTAAAGGAAGTAAAATTGTTAGTGCCCTACATGATGAGGGAAGTAAAAGATGAACTGTATTCTTACATTCAGTGACGTGGGCTGTTTCCTTTTCTTAGAGACAGGACTATGTTGTAACCATACGATGTAAAAAGAAAAATGTCTGCAACATATTTTTAAATCATAAAATTTAACTTCCCTGTTACAAAAATTGAGACTTAAATTTAATTTCTAGGTTCATCCATTGCACAGCACATTTTATAGCAGATGCACTCAGAAGTTTTATTGCTGGAATCTCAACTTGTTGTAACCATTGAAATACAAATCCAATTAATTTTTAAAATTTTTATTTTCAGTGTTAAACAAATCGTTCTGTTGGTTAGCTGTAATGGTAATTCAACTGTATTGATATTTTTATGTTGGCCCTGCACTAAGGAGGATCTGAACTTCCTGCATTCTTTCAAACTATGGCGTTTTAGATTAAAAATGAGTTTGAACAGATAGTGTACAAGACCATGGCACTGTAGCAATCCTAACTTATTACCTCCTAATTATTCATATATATAAGTATGTTAGACCTTTAGTAATTTCTGTTATATCACAAAAACCTTCTAAAGCTTTTTGTTGGTGAGAAAATATGTGGTTCCAGTTGGAATTAGGAAGTTGAGCCTTTGCTTAAAACACTTTTTAATACCATTGGTACTTCCATTTAAAGTTTCTCCAAGTATTAAGGAAAACATGAAAGCTGTTAAATCATACTGAATTATCAGTGTTCCTGTGGGTTACTCATTTTTGTCCCGTTTATGTTGTGAAATTAACAGACTCCAACTACTTCAGATTCTCCGTAGTCACTACAAAAATCGTTGGTCCGTTACGAATTTCGGAAAATATTAGATATACTATGGAACTGAAAATCTCAGTGAAATGACCTTTTTAATTGATGTGCGTATAGTTTATCTTCATGTTTTCTACATTCTAACATTCATTAAACATTTTGCAGTGTTTTTCTTGAATATTTTCAATAGTGTGGCATTTCTTTCATGATTTTTCAATGTTTTGGATGTCTGAGTGTCTCTGGCCATGTGCACAGTTATCACAGCCCATGGAATTCCAGAAGCGTCCTGAAATTTTAGTTCCCTTTCCAGAACTTGGAAAGTCCGTAAGTTTTTGTATTATTGTGCAAAGTCCTGGAGTAGTACTAGAATTTTTTCCTGCTATGAACAATTTTTTAGGGGGGGGGGGGATTTGAAGACTACCATGAGCAACTTCTGGTCTGTGTAGGAGGCTCTTTGTTCACTGTAAGGTTCCCATTGAAACATACATTGATTTTTGACGTAAACTAAAAAAAAGAAATATTGGAGCCATTTAGTATTTCTCACAAAAAATGTCTTCAATTTATGGACAACTTTTTAAGCAAAAATTAGCTTTTTCATGAATTTACGCTGCCATTTTGCTGCTCTGGGTAATTGTTTTTTATCGAGTGTGTAATACAATTTTATTCATTACTACTGAAAAAACACTGAAAACTACAATTTTGTAGTTTACTGAAAAAAGCTAAAAACTATGGATTTTTGTAGTATTCACTACTGAGAATTTCCAATCAGGGTTGGAGTCTGGATTAACACTATTTGTGCAGAGTCACTGATTGTGGACTGTTTCACAGGATTTGCTGTGGTGAAACATAGGTTGTAATCACTGAGATTGTATTGTCAAAAAGCTCTTATAGCATTGTAAAATCTGTTTATGTACTAGCATTAGATGCATATAGTTTTGCCAAGTTTTGCTCTTCCCTGGGAAGTTTCTTCAAGGCAATAGGTAGACATAAAAAAACGTCTATTTCCTTTTAAAAGAGCTTTTCATGTCTACCTATTGCCTTGAAAAACCTCCCAGTGGTGAGGGAAAGCTTGACAAATCTATATACATCTGAACATCAGTAAGTAAACTGATTTTAAAATGCTGTAAGCGTTTTTTGATTGCATACAATCTGATGTACTTTGAGTTAATATCTGAGATTTGATTCCTGTGCATATGACAAAGGTTTAAATAGTTCGTGAAAGAAAAATGGAGGGGTCATACTGCTAATTTAAAGGATGATCTGATGCTGTAACATGCAGTGTAAAGACATCCGATTAACCAAGTTGCAGGTACTTTTTGATTCAATCAAAATAGGTATCATGGTTATGGACAATCTCTTTATGTGCGGAGTGGAAGTAGAGAGAATGCAAGGAGTAAAAATTCATTTTACAGTGCTAATTTTGTTAGAGAATTCAAAAATAGACAGAACTAAACAGTTCAGCAGTCTTTCTATATTTAAGTTAGTCGGATCGTTCAGTCTTTGCTGAACCATCATTGTCCTGTTTTTGTCAGCAAAGTGTTGTTCACTTTTCACAGTGTCTTGAGCGATTTTTTGAAAGCTTTTTTTTTTCCTTTTATGTTATGGTTTAGATTGATAAATAAGACTTTTTTTTTAATTGCATATTTTGGGTTTGCAGTGATTAACATACAAATGAATTTTTAAGCCTTCATTGCATTTTATTGCTGTTGGTAAAACTAAGGGTTTCTGCATCTAGAATCATTTTGCACAAATACCAAGCTACATACTGCTTCATCAGATTAGCCAGTTTTACCCCCCTCCTGCTTTTTCTAGGTGTCTTCTTCCCCTCTTTGTTTTTTCAATAATGACCCTTTTAAAAAAAATCTGGGTAGAGTCATCCATTCCTAAATATGCATAGTTTTGGTTCTAGGAAAAGGGGTGCACTTAAAATCATAGTGTAGATTTTAAGTTCACAGTAGGGACTTATTTCCTTTGTTTAGAAAAGCTGTGTTGGTGTCCACAAGGTTTTCTTTTTTTAATTAACGATTATTTTTGTCATGCAAAAGTTTGGTTTGGTAAGAGATTCATATCGTTCAAAAGAATTCCATTAATAACTTAACACTTGGTAAATTCCAAATGTGGCCAATATAAAATATTCATCATACTTCTCTCCCTCCTTGTGCAACTTAGTAACATATTTGTTATACTCAGCCAATCTGTTGTCAAAATTGTTTTAGTAATTAGTGGATATTAAAAACTGTAGCAGAAAATTTAATTTTAAATTCAATGTTTGCCGGACTAAGTCAGAAATTTTATGCTGTTCATTGTTGAACAATGTGTTAAAATGGTGCTGGTTGTTTTTATATGTATACATATATGTATAGCTTTTGTAAATTGTTACTGCAAAAAAAAAAAAAATGATCAATGTTTATAATATGATACCAGAGATTTATTCCTGCATTATTGATAAATGGAAGTTTACACTTGGATACCTCAACTGAAATTGCCATGTTCATGTATTAGACATCTTATGTTGCATCATTGAGAATTTCGTTGTCATTGTATATGGTGTCGGCAGCAATTGTGAAGTTATGTAGTAGAAGTGTTTAATGAATATACTCACTTGTGGTGTTAGTAGCATCTTAAGACAACTAGTGCATTACAGTGTTTGTCCAAAGCATTCATACATAAAAATTAAGCAAGGATGCCTTAAATGTCCCCAAGCAATTGAGAAGTGTGTTTAAAGTATTCAATTAACATACCTTTAATATAATCTATTAATGGGGGAGGGGGATGAAAAATAATTCTTGATAACATGATTGAGTTTAAAGGGGTTTCTATCAAATAGAGCTGGTATTGCAGTAAAAATGTATAAACTGATACTTGTCTTAAATTTTTTCAAAACTGTTTTTTGTTGGCTGCCATTTTTGATGGCAATGGAATCAGCATTTAATTGTTATGGAGTTTTATTTCATTGCCCATTAAACTTTTAAAACATAAACATCTTTTTAAAACTTATATGTTCAGTAAAGTATAACAAAACTATGTAAACTGGTTTAGGAGCTTGTTGTGCTACATGTTACCTTATGTGATGTTATTACGGGGTTCCCATAGTCCTTAGGTCCTTAAACAACGCTCATTGAAGGTGCTTTTACAAGTCCTTATTTTTGGCCAAAAATGCTTAATATAATCTTACATGAAATCCAGTAGTTACAATTTCGTGCTGCATAGTACTTCTGTAATGTGTTAGATCTGTTCATGACTTCTTGTGATGTCATATGGAAAAATACTGCATTAATAATTAACTGAAAAAAATATTGCGAAGTTCATCATACTTGTATTTGAATATTAAAGTCACATGTAGAAAGTGCAGTTGTGCATGTGCCATTCACACACAGACAATTGGCATGGTTCATAAAAATATTTTGGAATGCTTGTCCTTAAAAAAATGCTTACTTTGAGGGAGAGTGAGGACTGTGTGCTAGTCCTTTGTTGGAAAATAAAGCTGGCGACATTGTTGCTTTAAATTCTGCAGCCACATAATATGCGACAACACTTTAGGGGCTCTGTTGTGATAAACACCGCTATTAACAGGTAAAATAAAATCACTACTGATATTTTATGAATTTCATTCTTCTGATTAAGAATTGTGTTGCAGTTGTAAACTTTTTTAAAAGAAGAAATGCGATTGTGTTAGAATTCCTTTGCTAATTTTGTTGCAGGACATCTGCCATGTTCTGTTGCCATATTTTTCTTGCACTAAAGTTCCTGTGTTTAGATTTATTACTATGATGTAGATTTTGTTCAATATATTCTTCCCTGCAGCTAATTGTGTTTGTTAATGTATTTCTTGTTTACTTAGTACTACAGTGCTTGCAGAGGTATGTTTAATGGCTGTTTTCTCTCTCTCTAAATCTTTGTTTCTGTAATTCTATTCATGCTATTTTCATAAGCGTTTTCCATGACCACAGAGATATTCTGTCTCTTTTCTGTAGCATTTTCCAAGTTTCAGACATAGTGTTTTGGTTTTGAGGTTTTTACCTGAAGTGTGATCTTAGTTTATCTGACATCAGATGCATTGCAGTTGTCTTCACATGTATTCCTCCTGAACATAGTTTTGTTTCAGAACTGAATGTGTTTTCAGAATAGCAGTTTTTAAATCTAAAATTCATTTTATATCTATCTTCAGATAATTGTTTGTCAAATAAGAAACGGATAAATAAATATTTTAGTATATTTTCTACAGAATGAACTATACTGTTTTTTCAAGATAATTTTTTCCAGTGTTTGAGAGAACTTTTTAAGGTCCAACCAAGCTTTTGCTATTTGGGCAAATAACTTAGTCTACTTATATTCTAGTTATATTGATGTGCAGTTGACACTGAATGACAGTTCAGTGTATATATCAGCCTTACCATACAGTTGTGGTATCTTGTACTGTTTCTCATGTTGTATGAATATCAATGTGTTCACGGGAAGCTTATCCTACTTCGTCTGACTTTGATTTTTAAAAACTTATCCTGCTTTGTCTTGACTTTAAATCAGTCAGACGAAGTAGGATAAGTTTCCAATGAACACATTGATATTCATACGTGAGAAACAGTACAAGATATCACAACTGTATGGTTGGCTGATAAATGCAATATAATCTTATAACCACGTAATGAAGTTCAACATCGAAGTGTGTTAAAAGAACTAATTTAATAGTTGCTGTTAGTTGAACTGGAACATGCCAATGCTTAATAAGAGGCCTTGAAGTAATTAAGCCGTGATACACATTTCTTTAAATGTAAAATGATTTAATTTTTTTCTTAATTTTTGCCTTTCAAGATGTTTTGCAATTTAAAAGGAGAAAAGAATCCCCTTCATTATTTTTTGTGAAAAAGGTTAGATCAACTTATTAAGCCTGCCCTCAGGTTGAAAAACATCTTGAATGAAGCTGTTCTACATATTTTAACAAATTACTTAATTGGCTTTAGGGCCTATTTATATCTTTGGTTTGTTCGTATGCAGTTAACATTGAATTACTAAGATGTGGGAAAGCCAGCTTTTGACAGTTTAATTCAGAAGCGTTTTAAGAGGCTTTGACGTAATTAAGCTGTGATACTAATTTCTTTTAATGTAAGATGCTTTCAGTTTCAACCATGACACTGTCATATATTTTGCATTTCAGGACATTTTTGAAACTTCAGACTGTTTGCAGTTACTTGTGAAACAGTATTTGATGCTAAATAAATGGTTCATTCTAGGTTTTTCTCATGGAATGCCACACCTTTCAGGTTTGGGAAACATGGCTCTGCCCACCACTGAGCTGAAAATACCCACTCTACCAGCAGTTTAGGTTCTGGAAACTTGTATACTATAACATGCAGTGCAGTTAGGATCAAACTTCTGTATAGATCAAGGGTAGGGAACGTTTTTGAGTGTTTTTCCAAGTTGGCAATAACCTAAGAAAATTTGTCACATGCCCATGGGAATTTCGATTTGTCCAATGTTCATGCTCAAACAAGAGAGGAAAAATAAGCTGAGCAAAGTCAATGCCAACCATTTAATTCTATTATTATCCATGATGTGTACACTGGGTTCGTGAGAATTTCAAAATGTGTCAAACAAGGTCACATGTTTATGTAATTTCTTGACTGGCAGGTCTGCAAATGGATGCACTGCATGCTGTGTGACAGTAAAATTCTTTTGCATGCCACAGGTTTGCCATTGCTGTTATAGATTCTAAGACAAAACTTTCCAGCTAAAAAGCCCCCCCCCCCAATACATAAAAAATTTCAAAATTGTAACACGCCCAGTCAGGTATGTTGTCCATAAAAATGCATGCTAGAATACACACACATTTTGCACATACTGTATTAATTTTTTTCTTAACATTTCAGAAACAACATGAGAAAGTACTTTTATTGCATTTCATGAATTACACCCAGCAGTTAAATATGAACTCACCTATGGGTCATTTCCATGTCAAATCAGCACAAAAATGTAACTTTTTTTGACCTGAATTCTTTTGATTTTCATGGAACTTGGTGAGGCTTTATAGAGAAACTGATTGGTGCAAAAAATTTCGGATTTTTACAAATAATTTCTTTATAGGACTTGGAGATTTACAAAAAAGTCATTTTTGTGTTGACCATGCCTGTCATTAATGACCATGACTGTAGACCCAATTGTTCAACAGAACACATACATATTGGGTCCATCTGAAAGCTATTACATGAGCTTTCTTTTGAGATATCAACTATCATATTATGAGCAATTTAGTTTTCAAGGTGATTTGTTTTATTTAATCAACACCCCATTAATTTTATTAGATAAATCAGAGGGGAAAGGAGCCTCTAAGTAGTAAGAAAATTGACTGGGAAAAAAAAAACTTTTATAAACTATCCTGTACCGAGCAAAAATTTTTTTCATTCACGATCGATCATGTAGTAAAAATAAATACATCCTTGGGCATGTTGGGCAATATAATTTTCGAGTTCTGCCTCTCCTCATAAAAAGTTTGTGTCTTGTAACCATAGAATGAACCTTAGCTGATATGTTTTATCCCACTCCTCTGTTGTCTTACTGTTTTTAAGAATTATTTCTTTTCATTACAAAGATGTTACATTTTTCACACATTTGACACTACTGAAATCACCCCTTCTATGTTTTACATCTTTAAAGATGAGGCTGCATCTGAATGAGATTTAAATGCCATTTTTTTTTATATGTGTACTTTAAGAGGACTAAATTCCAGCACAAGGAATCCATAGTGCACCCTTTTGTCAGTGGTTAGTTAGTGCCAGAAGTGTGTTCACACACACTGGCAAAAATAGTATGGTTTTCATGTTCTGGCACAAATACCTGCCTAAGTACAAAATGTTGTCCTGTGGTGTAACTTTATCACAGCTTTAAACTATGATGTTCTTTTTTGCATTGGATAAATAACTACGTAGTTTACAGCTGCATGTTTTTATATAATGTATAATGAATGTTGATAAATACTAAATGATGCAATTTTCGGACATTAAGATTTATATGTATCACATTGTGCTGAAATGTCAAATTAAAGATAATTCCTACTGCTGTTGACATGCCATTGCTCTAGTTAAAGAATTGGATATTTGATATCAGTAATAGTAACATGTCATAAAATTGATATGCCCGAAGTATTAATATTTGCAGTTTTCATGTAATAAAAGTTTTCTTTGCTAACAGTTTTATTTGCACTCATTTCAAGACCATAACTTTTTTTTTTCTTTCTGCAAGTATTTCGTGGATTTTTATATGGGGGTTAGGTTGTAATTAGAAACTATTGATCTAATTTTTGTGTTATGGTGGTAATCATGCCATTACAAGATACTAATATCTCATAAATTGTAATTGCAAAATGAAACAGTTAATACTTCATGGCAAATGTAACATTTTTTTTTTGCGACATCTATATATGTGTTAGATAGAGTTGGGTCATTTCCATATGAAATCACCTAATGAGGGTTGCATGACCGACTTGGATTTTCATGAAAATTGGTACACATGTTGCCACTATAGAAGTGTTTTTAAATGACCTGATTCATCTACTTGTGGAACTACAGGACTTTGAAGTTCATTGACCTTGCCAAAATGCCTTAAAACCAGTAATATTTGAAATATATTTCCTTTCAGGCATATTGGTGCAACATTAGAGTGTTTGGTATCTATAGAAATAATGTTCTCTATATATTCAGAATAAGAATTGTACATTGCAAAAAGAGGAAGTAGAAAAAATACGGTGCTGCTACAATTTAGTGTTAAATCTTTTAGTTTTGAATTAAAAATGAAGTGTTACTTTGGAAGGAAAGGGTTAAAAACTAAAGGTACATTGTTTTCCTGTTACAAAAGTAAGGTCAACCATAAGTTACTATGCAATAATTTCCTTTTGGTTTCTTACCCTATCTGAGGAATATTTAGACTTGAAAATGGTCCTCTTGGTAAAAATGCCCAATTTTAGCCATATTGGCGACCATTTTTCTCCTAAAGGAAAAGGCACATCAACTTCAATTTTTTTTTGCAGATTGTATTAGTTATACCTTAGCAGTTCAGAAGAAAAAAAAAGTTTGCTTTTGGTTATTCCTTACATTAATGGATGTCCCATTGGTATTAATTCGTTATTCTGACTGATCTCAGTGTGCAGATTTGTGTTGCCTGAGAAGTGTAATACAAATAAAGAGGTAAACCAAACCAAATACTGCTGTGTTATGCTGCATCAATGAGTATTGTATTTAGAACTCAATTGTCATTTTTTGCTGTATAAAACAATAATTACTGACTTTTGTATGTACATAACACATGTAGTCGAAATGCATTTAGCACGATTAATCATGTAGAACTTGAATTTCCATGGTTATATTTGGGAAATTATGCCTTTGTGGAGTTACTATGAACATGTTTTTCAAATTGAACAATTAGTTGTTGCTTTCAGTATCCTCAGTTGCAAGAAAAAGGCCCTGCATTTTAGTTGCAGTGTCATATGATGATGAAAAATGTGCCACCTATCTCTGTTGCTACTGTTGATATGGGTATGGCATCTAAGAAATGCTTGTAAGAGATCCAGCTTTCATCTGGTTTCATTGACCAAGAGAATCTGTGTCACGGGGCTGCATGGATGTACTTTAGCTTCAACCAGAGCATCTTTCTTTTAGAGAGCAAATTTCCAACCACCACTTTTTGTCATGCGATACGTAAACTAGCTCGATGTGTGGGATCCTCATGAGCTCAAAGAATCTCAATTGACGGCGTGTATAAACATCTGCGATATGTTGATTAAACGTGAGGAAAACGGCCCTTTTGAAGCGACTGATAACTGGTGACAAAAAGTGGATTGTGTAAAACAATGTGTTGCACAAACGGTCTTTGTCCCAGCGTGCTGCTTGGCTTCAAACAACATCCAAAGCAGACATATATCAGCGGAAGGTTCTGGTCTCGGTGTGGTGGGATTTTAAAGTTGTGTTTTTCGAGCTCCTACCACAGAACCAAACAATTCGAATGTGTACTGTCGACAATTGGACAGTTTGAACGAATCCATCATCCAGAAACGTCCAGAGTTCGTTCGTTCGTCGTAAAGGTGTTCCATCACGACAATGCGAAACCACACACAAGTTTGATCACCTGCCAAAAATTATTGGAGCATGGGTGGGATGTGTTGCCACACCCAGCATACTCGTCTGATCTTGCGCCGTCAGACTTCAACTTGTTTCGCTCTCTTCAACAGTCGTCCTTGCGTGGTGTAATGTTCAATTCAGATGAGGCTGTAAATCAGCACCTTGTAATTGATTTTGGTTAGTAAAATAACCAAAAATAAAATACGTGGAATTATCATCATCATCATCATTGTCAACCATTATCAATCCACTGCTGGACGAAGGTCTCCCCAAGTTTCCTCCACAACGGTCTGTCTTGTGCCAGTCTCCTCCATGTCACCCCTGCATACTTTCGAATTTCATCCACCCATCTCCTATGTGGTCTTCTTCTGGGTCTTTTCCTGTCCCTTGGAATCCAATCTAAAATTTCGGCTGTCCATCGATCTGTCCTTCTGGCAGTATGTCCAGCCCATTGCCATTTCAGGGATTTAACTCTGATCATGATGTCTTCCACTCTTGTCATTTTTCGGATCCACGAGTTCCTCTTCTTATCTCTCCTGGTTACACCAAGCATGCACCTTTCCATGCTTCTTTGAGTTGTCTGCAGCCTTTGTATGTCTCTTTTAGTTAAGGTCCACGTCTCTGCACCATACGTAAGCACTGGAAGGATGCATTGATCAAACACTTTTCTTTTAAGACATAATGGCATATTGCTCTTGAAAATTATGCTGTTTCTTCCAAAAGCTCTCCAGGCAAGTTTTGTACGCCGATTAATTTCTTCATCAATGTGACCCTCACTTGATATCTGCTGTCCAAGATAAACGTACGTGTCTGTTATCTCCAGCTTTTCTCCATCAATCGATAAATCTTCATTTCTTGTAAAAGCATTGAACATCACTTTTGTCTTCTGAAAGTTCATTTTTAATCCCACTTCTTTACTCTTGTCAGCAAGTTCCTGGATCATACTCTGCAGCTCTGATGGGGTAGTTGCAAAAATGACTACGTCATCAGCAAAACGAAGGTGGGTTAGATAATCTCCATTAATCTTTATCCCCTTGTTTTCCCAGCTCAGCGACTGAAAAACACCCTCCAATGTGGCATTAAAGAGCTTCGGAGATATGGTGTCACCTTGTCTCACTCCCTTTCCAATTTTTACGTGTGTTGTATTTTCAAACAGCCTAATCTTTGCACTTGCATTTTCATAGATGTTATTAATAATATTAATGTATGCATCTTCAATACTGCAGGTTTTCAGAGCCATTGTAACTGCTGATGGTTTCACCGAATCAAAGGCTTTTTCATAATCGATAAAAGCCATGCACAATGGAAGTTCATATTCCCTCGCTCTTTCAATTAGTTCTTTCAGCACGTGGATATGATCTACTGCACTGTAGCCACTCCTGAATCCAGCTTGTTCTCTCGGTTGAGCCATGTCTAGTGCTACCTTCAAGCGGTGTGAAAGAACTTTAGTGAAGATTTTATAAACTACTGATAGGAGGCTGATAGGTCTGTAGTTTCCAAGATCCTCAATGTCACCTTTCTTATGTAGCAGGATCATTGTAGCAGTGTTCCAATCCTCAGGAATCTTTCCTTCATTAAGGCATCGAGTGAAAATTTGGGCGAGTACTGTTTCGATTTCTCCACTTGCTTCTTGTATGATGTCTACAGTAATTCCATCTTCTCCTGGAGCTTTTCCTCGCTTCATGTTCTTGATTGCATGTGCAACTTCTGCTGGAAGGACTGGAGGAACTCTGGTACTGGTATCTTTCATGATGTCTGGAGTGCATATATCATCCCTTTCATATAATTTGGAGTAGAAATCTTTCACTCTTGTCAAAATTTCGCCTCTATTTCTTGTTACAGAACCATCTTCTTTTCTCAGTGCCATAATCTGTTTTCTTCCCTTACTGAGATGTCCCTTTGCTATCTTTAGGCTTTGGTTGTTTTCAATTGCTTTCCTCACTAGTTCACAGTTGAATTTCCTTACGTCTTCAGTGATACTTTTTCTTACTGTCTTGCATAGCTCTATATATTCCACTTTGGAAGTCACATCTTCTTTAGTTGTCCTCATCTCTCTTCTTTTTTGCATCAACATTTTGGTTTTTCCTGATAATTTGTTCACATGCAACTTGTTCTTAGACCCAGCTAATTTTGTTGCTGTTTCCATAAGAGCTTTGGTTACTTTTCTGTTAACTTCAGAGATGTCCACTTCTTCCGATGTTAGGCCTTCTAAAGCAGAGAACCTGTTCTTCAGTTCTAACTTGAAGGTATTATGGTGTTTTTTAAGGTTGGTTATGTCAATAGATTTTGATAATAGCTATATACTATATTCACTACTGTTTCACACGTTATATACGTTCTGTGCGTTGTGTGCACACTTGCAGCAAAATTAACAAAAGGAAATATGTTATTCTACGGAAGTATACCATATTTGCCTCCACTAAGCAATATTATAAGAAAAGAATGCCAGAATTACAATATTGAAATTGCAGAAATAGTTACTGATAATTCTAAATTACTGACACACAGTAGTTACAATAAAAATCCACTAAATAAAGCAGGTGTATACATGATTCCTACAATAGACCCAAAGGAAAATAAGGAAGACAAATATTACATCGGTAGTACTAAAAGAAGGTTTAAAACGAGGTTGAATGAGCACTATGATAATTGGATTAAAAAAGAAGAAAAAACATCACTTATACAACATTGTATGGTAAATGAATTATTACCGGATTGGGAAAATAGTAAAATCTTAACTTCCCACAATAAACATAATCAAATTTTGTGGTCTGAGGCTATAACAATTGAGAAAACCCAAAAATCCAATTGCAATACGTCTACTCATAAAGATATCCCGTACCCATGGAAATATCTAACACAACAAGAAAATAATATGAAATATAACAACAAAAAGGAAAATAAAAGAAATAACATGTACTTACGAAATAAAAACATCGACAGCAATTCCGGAATTAACCCAATAGATGGCGTGGATGAGACTCGCACGTGAATACACGTATATGTAACGATGACGGAAAACTTCAACGTAGAACAACTATGGCAGAGGTGATGCCGAGGTGACCTAGATATATAACTTTGAACATTGATCCAGGATGCATACCGTTGATAATGGCCGAAAGTCAGTCGAGCCGAAACATGTCCGGTGGTTTACGTGGAGTTGTGTGCGTATTGCAGAGATTATCTGGCATTGTTGAATAATGGACGAGAGTTTCATTGGAGGACTGTTTGTAATGTCATTGATTTTATCCATTCATTCTTTTAAAGATTGACAATACCTGTTGGTGGTATAGGTTTTTTAATTACATTGTATATAATTCTTTCACACTCTCTTTGTATGATATCCATAGTCGTGTTTTATTTGAATTTAAACCCAGGTCGCAAATTTCAATTAGACCTAGTGGCAATATGATGATTCTACGTGGCTAATGATATGCTAGACACACGTGTTTCTTAATTGCATTGTATATAGTCCTTTCACACTCTCTTTGTATGATATCCATAGTCGTGTTTTATTTGAATTTAAACCCAGGTCGCAAATTTCAATTGGACCTAGTGGCAATATGATGATTCTACGTGGCTAATGATACGCTAGACACACACGTTTCTTAATTGCATTGTATATAGTCCTTTCACAATCTCTTTGTATGATATCCATAGTCGTGTTTTATTTGAATTTAAACCCAGGTCGCAAATTTCAATTGGACCTAGTTAGTGGCAATATGATGATTTTACGTGGCTAATGATACACTAGACACACGTTTCTTAATTGCATTGTATATAGTCCTTTCACAATCTCTTTGTATGATATCCATAGTCGTGTTTTATTTGAATTTAAACCCAGGTCGCAAATTTCAATTGGACCTAGTGGCAATATGATGATTCTACGTGGCTAATGATACGCTAGACACACACGTTTCTTAATTGCATTGTATATAGTCCTTTCACAATCTCTTTGTATGATATCCATAGTCGTGTTTTATTTGAATTTAAACCCAGGTCGCAAATTTCAATTGAACCTAGTGGCAATATGATGATTTTACGTGGCTAATGATACGCTAGACACACGTTTCTTAATTGCATTGTATATAGTCCTTTCACAATCTCTTTGTATGATATCCATAGTCGTGTTTTATTTGAATTTAAACCCTGGTCGCAAATTTCAATTAGGCCTATTTTTAATACGATGATTCTACGTGGCTAATGACACGCTACATAAACATATTGTTCAAGATACAAGAGGAAGCTTACTAAGCTGGAAAGCCGATACAAGGTGAGTCCTAGATAATATAATAATTAAAACTTATTATTCCTATTCATATGATATATAAATGCCAGGATGATTTTGCTGCAAGTGTGCACAGAATGTATATAACGTGTGAAACAGTAGTGAATATAGTATATAGCTATTATTCTAGCACCTTGTACAGCATTACGAAAGATAGGTCCTTCTATGAACGAGGCATTCTACAGCTCACTGAAAGATGGCAAAAGATTATCAAACAAAACGGGCATTATATCATTGACTGATCTTTGTTCTTTCTATCAATAAATGACCTTTGCAAAACATGGCTAAAATACGTCATGACTTTTCCGACAACCCAATAAATACAGTACTTATGGATGCAGCATAATATGGAAATAAGTATTTTGTTTGGATTTCCTCTTTATTTGTCCTTGGCAGTTTGCTAACCATAAAAATTTGCAATGTACTTATCAGGCAATACAAATTTGCAAACGAAGATCGGTCAGAAAATAGAATTAATACCAATGGGATATCTATTAGTGTAAGGAATAACCCAAAGTAGACTTTTCCCTACTGAACTGCTAAAATATAACTAATACAATTTAGAAAAAAATTGAAGTTGATGTGCCTTTCCTTTTAGGAGAAAAATGGTCGCCAATATGGCTAAAATTGGGCATTTTTTACCAAGAGGACCATTTTCAAGACTAAATATTCCTCAGACAATGTAAAAAAACCAAAGGAAATTGCTGCATAGTAACTTATAGTTGGCTTTACTTTCGTAACAGAAAAGCAATGTACCTTCGGTTTCTCAACAGTTTACTACATTTTTAAAATGAAGCACGAAAATAAAAACTTGTAACGCTAAATCTACTTTTTCAACTTTATCTTTTTGCAATGTACAATTTTATTCTGAATATACGAAAGATATCCTTTCTTATAGATACCAAACACTGGTGTTGTACCCATATGCCTAAGAGAAATATATTTCAAATGCAGTAGAACTCCAATTATCCAGACTCCAGATATCCGAACTACGGCAGAACTCCAATTATCCAGACTCCAGGTATCCGAACCACGGCAGAACTCCAATTTTTTTTTTTTGAGGTTTAACGACCACCGTGAGCAACTCAATGGGCTATAAGCAGTCGCCTGTCCCTAATTTAGGGTCACTGGTTCCAGGGAAGAGAGAGAGCCAGTGCCGTAAGACAAATACAAAGTCCATGCCTCACCGGGATTCGAACCCGAGCCCCTTACGGACGAATGATCAGAGGCCATCGCTTAGACCACTGCGCCACCGGGGCGGCCAGAACTCCAATTATCCAGACTCCAGATATTCTTAATATACGGAAGATATCCTTTCTTATACATACCAAACACTCTGGTGTTGTGCCCATATGCTTAAGAGAAAATATATTTCAAATACAGTAAAACTCCAAGTATCCGGATCGCTTGTTCTTTCAAGGCCAAGTAAAATTAAGATTTTTGTTAATTTATTTACGTATTTTTTTTCGTTCATTTCAATAATACAAAATGATAATGCAGTGCAGTAGATATTTATTTTTTAAACTGTATTTTATAAAACATTTGTTTTTATAAAATACGATAAACGACAAAATTTAATTCTCTCACTTCAATTAATAAACACATATTTGGCCTACAGAAAAAACAAAACCCAATTGTTCGGATTTTCCGAATATCTGAATGGGCTGTGGTCAGAGTTAATCCGGATAATTGGAGTTCTACTGTATATTACTAGTTTTAAGGCATTTCGGCAAAGTCGTGTAGGCCGTCCCGGTGGCGCAGTGGTCTAAGCGATGGCCTCTGATCATTCGTCCGAACGGGGTCCGAGTTCGAATCCCGGTGAGGCATGGATGTTGTGTTTGTCTTACGGCACTGGCTCTCTCCCTTCCCTGGAACCAGTGACCCTAAATTAGGGACGGGCGACTGCTTATAGCCCATTGAGTTGTTGCTCACGGTGGTCGTTAAACCTCCAATCAAAAAAAAAAAAAAAAAAAAAAACTCGTCGTGTAGCTCTACAAGTAAATGCGTAGGGTCATTTAAAATTTTGAATTTTTCATGCCTGTTACATGAGATTGTAACGCGGATTCGCCGGAATTCCGCTATTTTTTTTGTCATTTGGGTTATTCTCGAGATCGACGCAGAACTAAGAGAATGTGTGTGTGTGTGTGTGTGTGTGTGGGGGGGGGGGTCGTCGTTTCCCGTCTGCGGATGGTATTTCGTCTTTCAAAAATTTCAAAAACTGAAGTTAAACGAATTGACGATTTTCCCGTAATCGTAATTTCTTTTTTTCTCACTATGTTGCCTGTTCTCCATATTGTTATTAAATGTCATTTTATTGTATACATGTTCGTATTTCAGCATGGAACTGTTGGGAACGATTTCCAAAAACGGAAGTTAATCTGGCGCGAAGATTTCGCCGTGGTCTTCAGGCAAAGATTCTTTCGTGGATTCGGAGAATTCCGTTATCATTTTGGACATTCTCGAGATCAATGAACAACTGAACAGAAATTTTGGGGGCTAATGGTGAGGGAGACAGATTCGTTTGACGACGGGATTCGGTCTTACGAAACTTTCGAAAACGGAAGTTAGATGCAGCGAAGATTTCTCCCGTAATCTTATACATATTTTTTTCTCTCTCGCGATGTTACTTCTGCCCAGTATTGCTCTTAAATATCCTTTTATTCCAGAAATGCAGCATTTAAACTTAAAAATTGAAGTTTCCGAAAACGGAAGTCGGTCGGAGCGAAGATTTCTCCCGAAATTGCATTTTTTTTTTCTTCCCACGATTTTATCACTATCCTGTGTTGTTGTTAAATGCTACTTTCCCCCGCAAATGTCTGCACTTAAACTTGATAAGGAAGGAGAAATTTTCCAAAAACGAAAGTGACGGAGTTTGAAAATTTGTTAGAATGGATGCATGGCGTTCAAAAATATTCATATTCTGAAAGTCACACCATTTGTCCAAAGTAGCGAAAGTTTTGAAATCATGCGTTTGTTGGTGCTCAGGCTGAAATTTCTTTCAGCATGATGGATGAATGATTGTCATCTGAAAAAATAAAAGGGGAGGAAAGAAAAGTGGTGAAGAAATAGGAAGGGAATTATATCAACAGAAAGAAAAACAAGCAAAGATTTCTTTTTGTTGTGTTTGAAGGTTTAACGACCACCGTGAGCAACTTAATGTGCTATTTATAAGCAGTCGCCCGTCTGTAATTTAGGGTCACTGTTTCCAGGAAAGGGAGAGAGCAAAACACAACGTCCATGTCTCACCGGGATTCGAACCCGAACCCATCTCGGACGAATGATCAGAGGGCGGCAAGCTAAGGTTGCTGTGCAGCTGCAGTCAACAAAAGGTAAATATGGCCATGGAACTTGCTGAGAAGAAAGCAACGCAAGAAAATTGAGCTGATGTTCTAGCAAGTACAAAAGAAAAAAAAAGATGTTTTGAAGCAGTGTCTTTTAAAATCACTTTATTTTGTTTTGAATTTAGTAATTTCATATTGTGAATACAGTGAACAATTCCGTCTTGCTCTTGCTGCTTTATATTCACACTTCCTTGTCGTATGTTCTGATTTTTTTTTCGCCCGATTAAAAAGTTCGGCTTTTTTGTTCCTTGGTCAGTCTCATGTATGTGTACCAATTTTCAAGAAAATCCGAGTTGGTCATGCAACTGACTTTTCTTATTTTAGGTGAATTATTATGGAATGACCCAGTTGGAAAATTTATGTACCACTAATTTTAGCAGTGTGGATGAAAGCTGATTCACTTTTATAATTTTGTGATGCCCAATTCTGCTGCTAGATGTTATAAAATGTATCTTTATTTTTGGAAGGTTACCTACACTATGGGAAGATGGCCGCCCTGATGGCGCAGTGGTCTAAGTGATGGCCTCTGATCATTCGTCCGTAAAAGCCGCCCCCGGTGGCGCAGTGGTCTAAGGCGCTGGCCTCTGATCATTCGTCCGTAAGGGGCTCGGGCTCGAATCCCGGTGAGGCATGGATGTTGTATTTGTCTTACGGCACTGGCTCTCTCTCCCTTCCCTGGAACCAGTGACCCTAAATTAGGGACGGGCGACTGCTTATAGCCCATTGAGTTGCTCACGGTGGTCGTTAAACCTCCAACCAAAAAAAAAAAAAAAAAAAAAAAAAAAATTAAACTTAAAAATTGAAGTTTCCGAAAACGGAAGTCGGTCGGAGCGAAGATTTCTCCCGAAATTGCATTTTTTTTTTCTTCCCACGATTTTATCACTATCCTGTGTTGTTGTTAAATGCTACTTTCCCCCGCAAATGTCTGCACTTAAACTTGATAAGGAAGGAGAAATTTTCCAAAAACGAAAGTGACGGAGTTTGAAAATTTGTTAGAATGGATGCATGGCGTTCAAAAATATTCATATTCTGAAAGTCACACCATTTGTCCAAAGTAGCGAAAGTTTTGAAATCATGCGTTCGTGGTGCTCAGGCTGAAAGTTCTTTCAGCATGATGGATGAATGATTGTCATCTGAAAAAATAAAAGGGGAGGAAAGAAAAGTGGTGAAGAAATAGGAAGGGAATTATATCAACAGAAAGAAAAACAAGCAAAGATTTCTTTTTGTTGTGTTTGAAGGTTTAACGACCACCGTGAGCAACTTAATGTGCTATTTATAAGCAGTCGCCCGTCTGTAATTTAGGGTCACTGTTTCCAGGAAAGGGAGAGAGCAAAACACAACGTCCATGTCTCACCGGGATTCGAACCCGAACCCATCTCGGACGAATGATCAGAGGGCGGCAAGCTAAGGTTGCTGTGCAGCTGCAGTCAACAAAAGGTAAATATGGCCGTGGAACTTGCTGAGAAGAAAGCAACGCAAGAAAATTGAGCTGATGTTCTAGCAAGTACAAAAGAAAAAAAAAAAGATGTTTTGAAGCAGTGTCTTTTAAAATCACTTTATTTTGTTTTGAATTTAGTAATTTCATATTGTGAATACAGTGAACAATTCCGTCTTGCTCTTGCTGCTTTATATTCACACTTCCTTGTCGTATGTTCTGATTTTTTTTTTCGCCCGATTAAAAAGTTCGGCTTTTTTGTTCCTTGGTCAGTCTCATGTATGTGTACCAATTTTCAAGAAAATCCGAGTTGGTCATGCAACTGACTTTTCTTATTTTAGGTGAATTATTATGGAATGACCCAGTTGGAAAATTTATGTACCACTAATTTTAGCAGTGTGGATGAAAGCTGATTCACTTTTATAATTTTGTGATGCCCAATTCTGCTGCTAGATGTTATAAAATGTATCTTTATTTTTGGAAGGTTACCTACACTATGGGAAGATGGCCGCCCTGATGGCGCAGTGGTCTAAGTGATGGCCTCTGATCATTCGTCCGTAAAAGCCGCCCCCGGTGGCGCAGTGGTCTAAGGCGCTGGCCTCTGATCATTCGTCCGTAAGGGGCTCGGGCTCGAATCCCGGTGAGGCATGGATGTTGTATTTGTCTTACGGCACTGGCTCTCTCTCCCTTCCCTGGAACCAGTGACCCTAAATTAGGGACGGGCGACTGCTTATAGCCCATGGAGTTGCTCACGGTGGTCGTTAAACCTCCAATCAAAAAAAAAAGAAAAAAAAATGATGAGTTGAAAAAACTGCATTCAGTAGAATTGCTGGAACTAGAAGCTTCCGTGAAAATTTTCTGGTTTTCACAATGCATATTTTTATGCTCTCTGCAGGTGTCTGCTTAAGATGACATCACTTCCGCCCATGGAATGTAGAGATGTGATGTCATTTCATGTGGCAGTGCAGTGCAAGATGTTAGAGTTCTATCAGGACTGGATGAAACTTTTGCTTTCACGATGGAACTCTGAGCAAAATTTCATTGTGGGCCCTAGAAAATACGTCTCATATTTTCATAAAGTTGTTACACAAAAATTGCTGTCAGCAAAAAAAAACAAAAAAACAACAACAACACACACTTAAGCTGTCATAAGTTAAAAAGACGTGATATCTCGAAGAAGTGTTTGCTTTAAGCTTAAGAAAAAGACCATAATATGGATTGAAAGTGGAGAGAGAGAGGGAGAGTAAATGTCAAAATGTACAATTTTCTTTTTGAGAGAGAGAGAGAGAGAGAGTGTAAAAAAGTCAAAATATGTGATTTTCTTTTTGAGAGATTAAAAATTTTGTAAATGTTCGATTTTCCTTTTGAGAGAGAGAGAGAGAGAGAGTAAAAAGTGTCAAAATCAGCGATTTTCCCTTTGAGAGAGTAAAAAGTGTTAAAATCTGCAATTTTCTTTTTGAGTGTAAAAAGCTTCAAAATCAGAGATTTTCTTTTTGAGAGAGTAAAAAGTGTCAAAATCTGCAATTTTCTTTTTGAGAGAGAGAGAGACGATTTTCTTTTTGAGAGAGTAAAAAGTGTCAAAATCGGCAATTTTCTTTTTGAGTGAGAGTAAAAAGTGTCAAAATCTGCAATTTTCTTTTTGAGAGAGAGTAAAAAGTGTCAAAATCTGCAATTTTCTTTTTGAGAGTAAAAAGTGTCAAAATCTGCAATTTTCTTTTTGAGAGTAAAAAGTGTCAAAATCAGCGATTTTCTTTTTTAGAGAGTAAAGAGTGTCAAAATCTGCAATTTTCTTTTTGAGAGAGTAAAAAGTGTCAAAATCTGCAATTTTCTTTTTGAGAGAGAGAGAGAGTAAAACGTGTCAAAATCAGCGAGTTTCTTTTTGAGAGAGTAAAAAGTGTCAAAATCTGCAATTTTCTTTTTGAGAGAGAGTAAAAAGTGTTAAAATCTGCAATTTTCCTTTTGAGAGAGAGAGTAAAAGGGAGCAAAACGTGCAATTTTCTTTCCGGTGAGAGGGAGTTGTGGTTGCATTGTGACACTTTTAAAAACTTCTTCACAATATAATAAAAAGATGATTTCAACTAATCTGCATTGCGAATATATTTGTGTAGAGAATAACAAGGATCCCTTTGAAAAAAATAATTGTTTAAATAGTTTTTTTCCCTGATACATATTTTAGTGATTGATTTTTGATGCAAGGTGGAGTAGCTGACAAATTAGTGACCGTTTTAACTTTTATATGAACGCATATATGAAAATCAACGTTTTTTTTTTCGTTTTTTTTTAAATTTCCAGTACTGTTTTAAGTCACTGAACAATTGGCCTCCATATATAGTCCAAAAACAAGTTTGATATTGTTATTTTTATATTTCCAAAACTTAAGTATGTGGTACACAAATTGTTCAATATATGAAAATAAGGAAACACAAAATGATGAAATTTAATTTGGTATTTCATACAAAAAACTGTGGGGCCCTGTGGTCCAGCCAGCTCCGAGTGACCACCCAAAATGCAACACCAAGAAGGACACGAGGTAGCAAAGCCAGATTTACTGGACACATAACAACAGATACAAATATGAAACGATCGAGCTTACAGACTCGTGCGACTTGCGGAACACGCAGACATCAATAGTTCGTGTGGCCCCCATGGCTGGCAATAACAGCCGCCACGCCGCGGCATCGAACGAAAGAGGCTTTGGATGTGGGCTTGGGGTATGTTGGTCCAGGCTGCTTCCACACGTTGCCACAGTTCATCAGTCGTAGCCGCTGGTGGTGCTTGCCGGGCCACTCTGTTGCCGATCAGCGACCAGACGTGTTCGATGGGCGACATCGGGAGAACAAGCTGGCCACGGCAGCAGTGACACCTGGTGGGCCGTGAAAAATTGTTGCATGATGCGTGCCACGTGCGAGCGCGCATTGTCCTGTTGAAACGTGGCCGCTGGCAGGTCCTGCAGGTAAGGGAGGACTACAGGCTCCAAAACGTCGGAGATGTAGCGGTGGCTGTTGAGTGTACCGGCGATGCGTACCAGGGGGTGCGGGTGTCATATCCAATTGCGCCCCAAACCATAACGCCAGGCGACGGACCGGTATGGCGATGCATAATGCAGGCGTCATACAGTCTCTCGCCGCGGTCCCGCCACACGCGGATCCGACCATCGTGGTGTTGCAGGCAGAAGCGGTATTCATCGGAGAAGGCAATGTCGTGCCATTCCGTAGTCCAGGTGCGGCGTTCAACGGTCCACTGCCGCCGCACTCGCCAGTGGTGTAACGTCAATGGTAATCGGAGCAATGGGCTCCGTGCGACAATTCCCCGCTCCTGCAGACGACGTCGAACGGTACGTGCTGACACAGGTTGTTGCGAAACACACCCTAATTCTTGCGCTAACGTTCGTGATGTGGCGGTGCGAGCCGTAAATGCTCGCAGCACAAGATGCCGGTCCTCTCATTCGGTGGTGTGCCGCAGCTGTGGCAATTGCTCACGTCGGTCCGTCCGGTTCTCCTGCACCCACCGAATCCATACTCGCCTCACTGTGGCTGGATGCCATACCACACGGGCGCCGATGTCTCGGTACGATAAACCGCTGTCGCGATAAGCCACTATTCGTCCTCTGTCAAACTCCGAAACGTGCTGGAATGACTGCCGTATTCTGCGACGAGGCATCAGGATGCTTTTCACGCACAGGTCCGGCAGCACAACACACTTCCACTACTTGCACCCCGCCTTCTGTGCACCCTTATAGTGCTTCTCGGTGGCGTGTCGGGCGCACATGATTTGCATATGCCCTGCAATACTAATGGTTTTCATGTCCTCTCGCGAGCGACGCATGCTGCGAATTTCAGGCCAATCGGATGCTGCCTTCTTGGTGTTGCATTTTGGGTGGCCAGCAGTGTATTTCTAGTGACTTTGGTGTATGATATACCAGTTAGTCACAACAGCATGTAAAAATTCTCCCACAGGTCCAAGATGGCTGTTCCTTCTAGCACGCACTTTCCCCACTGATTGAGATCAGAGTTGGGCAAAATCGTAATTGAATTAATCGGTAATTCATTACAGTATAATGGTAATGGGAACAAGAACTTAACATTACCATTACATGGTAATGGTGAACTGGTCATTAGAATTACATGGTAATTGTAATGACATGTAGCAGTTACCCATTATAATCGTAATGGTTAATGGTCAACTATATGTTGGTAATTAACCAATAACTTATAGGTGACAATACAACCTGAATAAACCAGTACACCCTTACACGACGTGTAGGTTATTTGAAAATTGTTCCACCCTTCGGACCTCAAATGCGTGTATTGGAAATTGTACATATATGACATGAGTAGTTGCCCATCTTCGCTGCAAGTAAAGTGATTTAAACGAAATAATACATATGAAGCAAGTACGAATGAGATGTATTTCGGTTAGAGAATAATACAAAAATGAAAGAAAGATCAATGCCGTTGCATGTGATCTTAGTCTTCAACAAAGAACAAGAGCATAACGTCTAACCTATTCTTGCCGCTTCTAGAACATTCTATACGACACTTCGATCTCTGTCTGTTATGTTACATGGCCGACTTTTCTTGACATAGCTTTTGGCACACGTACATTTCTATAAACTATTAGTATGTAATTATTATTTGCAAATTGTGTAATTTCATTACCAAATAATTCCATTGCTTTGGAATGGCATTATCAAATAATTGAATTATATCCTCCTCATTGTAATGCATTACAGATTAATTCCATTACATTGTGCAAACCATACTTGGGATTACTGCATTACAAGGTAATGTATTACACGTTAATTGTAATCTGTACTTCCAGTACTTTGTAATGCAATCCTGCCCAACTCTGATTGAGATTGATATCTGGTCTACCTGCCACCATTGTGAATAGGAAGAAACCAGATTACTATGGAATAGGGAATCTTTAGTGCCATGGCAAAATTGTTTTGTATTATTATCATTGGGCAAAATTCCAGAGTGCTTCATATAGGTTTTATGCAGGGAAATTTCATCACTTCATTGAAGATGTAATGCCTACTAATGAATGCTCTATAACAGCAGAGCTCATAGGATTTCATAAGAATTATAAATCGGAGGTGGGCAGCCTATTTTTCAATGCCGCCACAGGTGCTGTGAATGAGAAGTAAAATTCGTCACAGCATGTAAAAATTGAGAAATGTGTTATTTTAAGTGATTAAAAACAACACACACTGCTCTGAACAAAGTTTGCTCAAAACGTGGGCAATTTGACTACATAGTTACAACTGTCTCAGATGCAAATGATCGTTCAAATTGGAAATTTAAGGCAAAATTTGGCAATCCTTTTTGTCTGATAAGTTGCAGAAATATTGCCAGAATAACTGAACTCAATGCACATCTTAGTTCCACCTCCAAATTGACATGAACAATAGGAGATCTGTTTGTTGACTTGATGAATCCCATTGTAGAGAATGCTAATTCACTCAGCCGCCCCAGTGGCGCAGTGGTCTAAGGCGTTGGCCTCTGATCATTCGTCCGTAAGGGGTCCGGGTTCGAATCCCGGTGAGGCATGGATGTTGTGTTTGTCTTACGGCACTGGCTCTCTCCCTTCCCTGGAACCAGTGACCCTAAATTAGGGACGGGCGACTGCTTATAGCCCATTGAGTTGCTCACGGTGGTCGTTAAACCTCCAATCAAAAAAAAAAATAATTCACTCACCCACGTTGATCCAAACATGGATAATACTTTCGAAATGTCCAATTTGAAAGTTGGGAGATCAATGTCAGTCAGAATAGATTTCGATATATCTGTGACTGAAGAATTCTGTTAAATTTCAAAGTTTTCCAGACTGAAAAGAAAGCAAAGTATTCAAGCTTACACATGTCCAAAGACTTTAAGGGTGGAAATTTCTTTGCTTGAATTTGTAGTATCAAAGTGGAATGGATCACACAAGAATGCAAATGCCAATATGAAGTGGGTGAAATCAGAAGAAAGTGATACAAATTTCTGGGACGGTGCCTTTGCTATCCAGTTTATATAGGATGTGGTCTTCATGTTGAGTAGATCACGCTCATTTTTTTCCTTCTAAAAATCTAGTCAGATTTGCAAAATGGGTCAAATCATCCTTTGAGCATAACTTGAATTCTAAATCCGTTCTAATGGTATAGAATAATAAAGTAAACAGACAGCAAGCTTTCACCAATCGCGGGTGGGTGCATCAGGCATAACTGAGACACACCGTAAACAACAGAAAGTAAAGAAATTCTGAGTAATTCAAATTTAAACATATAATCAAGGTTGATTGACGCTTATGTCACATGAAATCATCAAACATGGTATTGGATATATAACTCGTGAGCTAGAATGAATGATGACGTGGGTCTTTTAATAGCATTTGCCAGATATAGGGGAGCTCAGTTGATGTTTCTTCATTGCAGACATCCGTGCTGGCTGTTATTTCTACTGATTCTCTTATTGCCGTAGCCCTGGGAGTTGTGTAAGGACCTATATTTCGAATTTCTTTCCAGTCAGGTTTAGCTGCATTGTTCTTGACTTCTCTTGCTAGAGCTGTGGTAAGCCTTCCTAGTTTGACATCAAGTTTATGTTCTGACAGTCGATTTAAGGGAGCGCTTAGTCATTCCTATGTACCTTTTCCTAGGCCATCTGGGTATTGCAAGGGGATAGCATAAATTTCTGCATCTGTTAGGTCTGTGCCAGATTGCTTATTTGTTGTTAGCCAGGAAGAAATCCCTTTAGGTGCTTTTATTTCTATGTCTAATCCTAGTTTTTTAAAGGCATGCACATCCTTCTGAGGTTGTACCAGAATGAGGTTAAGTTTTGTCTTGAGTATTCTGTGCCAGCTCACATATTACTTAACCCTTCTCCGGAGCTTCACGTTTAATTCATTTAAGTGAGCATGATATCTCACAGAAATTTTAAATAATACTGCCATGAAGGGTTGTTAATGTGAGAAATTTTTTTATCTCAGATTTTCCTAAACAAGAAAATCTCAAATTTGAGGAAGCAAATAGGTAAACTGTTCCAGAACTTTCCCTCTGCTCAACCATCTTATGTTTGCATAGTCAGTAAGATCCTCGAAATCAGTCACTTCATTCTTTCAAAGCCTCAACAAACTGTCGACGGATGAGAGAACTTGCACTTCTGATGTAATTCAAGATTTTGACAACCATGTCCGTCAAAGTTTAACGTGCCATTTCTGAGCACACAAATTTTGTTGATGCATGCTGAATGCCAGGCATCAACGGAACACACGACGAATGTATGCGAGTCTTTTCATGCTCGGTTTAATACTCGCTTTTATCATCCCCATCCAAGCTTATACGCTGGTTTCCATTAATTAGGCAACAAGTGGAAAAATCGTTACAACTTAAAAAGTATGCAACCAATTCGGATGAAATTTGGTGGTAAGCTTTATCAGACCAAATGTAACAACAACAACAACAAAAAAACAAAACCCGTAAGAACATGTGATACAAACATAACCCGTAAGAACATGTGATACAAAGCATTTACATTTTGTATGAGTGATGCAAATATGAAAATGCAGAAATATAGGTATCAAGAGGAAATAGGAAAAGGTACTTCAATACGGAGTGTGGTTACCCCGAACAGAAATTCAAACCCCACAGCAATGTTCCATGCTGTTAATTATGGTATCGAGCAATTCCGTGGGTGTAGCTGCGTTCATTACTCGAGCGAAGCAGTGCCGAGCTCCTGCAGGGTTCGGGGAGGGGGCTGGAGGCCAACAGCACGCCTCCCGACAGCATCACAGACATCCTCAATGGGATTCAGATCGCGAGAGCGTGCTGGCCACTCCACAAGGACTATACTCTCCTGGTACTAATGCTTGAGGCGAGCTGTGTGAGGACGGCGTTATCCGTCTGCAATACAAATGTACCACCAATTGCTGCCGCATACAGACTAACAATAGGGTGCAGGATGTCTCTAAACCTCTGAGCATTGAGGTTTCCATATGGCAACACATTGAGGTCGGTACGGCTGCCCACACCAGAACTGACGACACCTATCGTGGTCCTATCCTGGATATTAGAGGGAAGATAGCGAGTACCGGCCTCTCTCCAGATGTAAACTCGGCGAGAATCACTCTGTAAACAGTATCGCGACTCATCAGTGAAGTCCTCCACTGATTTAGAGTTCAGTTCACATGCATTTGTGCCCAATTGAAATGGTCCCTCCGGTGGTGGAAGGTAAGCCCCCGCCATAGAGGGCACGCACAATACCCGTCGCCGAGCATACATCCCTCCTGCATGTAACCTGCGTACCATCGAAGCTGATACCGTCCGCCCGATGGCTGCCGCAAGCACAGATCTGAGATGAGTCGGTGTAGCCGACCTGTTCCGCCGTGCCGAAAGCCGCAAATAATGGTCATCTGCGGAGGTCGTTGTCCTTGGCCTTCCCTTCGGGAAACTGCACCCGTGGCTTGAAATTGCTGCCTCTTCCTGCTGACCACAGAGCGATCGACGTTGAGCCATCTTGCGACGAACGCCTGTCGTTGCCCTGCTTCGAGTCGGCCTATCGCTCTGTGGTGTAACTCCGCTGATAAATGACGTCTCGAAGCCATGTTAACAAAATTGCTATCTCGAAATCTTGTCATTCACCGCCGCACATGAATTGGCGACTCCCTCCGAAACAGCTGGTTTTAAGCTCCTGCGCATTTGCATAAAGCTCTGCCAGCGCCACTCATTTGCCTTTCGTACATCGATGCTGTTTACCTTCGCTCGTAACATGTGCGAAATTTGTGCAATTTGAACAATATTTCGCCCAAGTGTCGCGGGTTTTCGTTTTGTTGCTTAAATTATGGAAACCAGTGTATAACTTTATAGAAGTTCTGAAGCTTTTTCAAACTCAATCCAAAGTTCATGCTTTGGATTTAAATATGTCACTCGGAGAAGGAAATCCAAAACTGCCCTACAAAAGAAAGAAATGTCTAATAAAGCAAGCGACTATAGAGGGAGACGTTTAACCAGACTAGAAATTTGCATCATATTTTTCAAAATATTCAACTTTCCTCAAAATGTTCAACTTTCCTCAAAAGCATACTAAAGTATGTATATTCAAGTTTGGTACAGGGTGTCCGAAAAATAACTGCTCTTAAAGTAACACCATGTCGAACTGGTTCCTATAGGAGGTGTTGAAAATGCGGCCCCGCCGACGTCCAGACATGTCTGCACACGCTTCTGCATGTTGGCGAAGACCTTTCTCAGGGTATGTAGTGTTATTTATTGGATGTGGTTCGTTATTGCAGCCTGTAGATCTTGAAATGCATGGAGATTACCTGCGTACAGCTCCTTCAGTGCTCCCCACAGAAAAAAGTCAGGCGGTGTCAGATTCGTTGACCGAGCAGGCCACAGTCCTCGGGAGGTGATGGAATTTCCGAAGAATTCCTTCTGAAGCTGTATTGATGCGCCATCGATGTGAGCAGTTGCACTGTCTTGCTTGAACCATCCTTCGTTGATTTCCCATTCCTTGAGTTCGGATATGAATGGTTGGATAAATCTGGGCATGGTACCGTTCTGAGTTAATGGTTTCACTGAAGAAAATGGGTCCAATGTACTGCCAGTTTCCCGATACTTCTCTATGAGCTGACGTATCGCGTTACGATGGGGGACGTCTACATCACGAAATTTCCTAGCGAATGTTTTTGCACTTCGTCTGTGTACTAGTCGTCATGTCGAAAGACATATACCACTAAAAACATTCTGTTCAACCGTCAACAATATTGTCCTTGTGCCGACACGAGTAGTCAATCGACACGCCTGCCTCTGTCGACCAAGCCCTCGGGAATGGCAACTGCGCTCGCCTCGGGGTGGGGAGACATGAAGGTTACCAGACACAGAGCGCTCTCACTCCCATCTCTTTATTCTATTCCCTTCTCTTTCTTTTTTTACTGAACCTAAATCAATGTAATAAGTAATTTAAATCTTCCATACTAAGTTAATTGTTAATTCTTTTTAGAAAAACTGAAAACAAAATATGCAAAGTTAATCATTTACGATCTTCGCTACTTTAAACGTAAAAACTTCGTTAGGGTGAGGGGTGAGGGGAGGTGGGGGGGGGCAATCACCCCAGTCGCCTACTGCAGGATCCGCAACTGTTGGAAATATTAATTGATTTTCATTACTATAAAGATGTACGTACGCTATTATGCTTTGTGTTGCCGTACGCTTTTTTTTTAATCCTACGCCGCTGTCATCTACCCATCCCTTCGGCTATAGCCGTAATTTACCTATGGGGTTGAAGACCACCTGTGGCTCTCTGTCATGTCATCTACCCATCCCTTCGGATATAGCCGTAATTTACCTATGGGATTGAAGATCACCTGTAGCTCTCTGTCATGTCATCAACCCATCCCTTCGAACACAGCCGCAATTTACCTATGGGGTTGAATACCACCTGTGGCTCTCTGTCATGGCATCTACCCATCCCTTCGGCTATAGCCGCAATTTACCTATGGCGTTGAAGACAACCTGTGGCCCTCTGTCATGTCATCTACCCATCCCTTCGGCTATAGTCGCAATTTACCTATGGGATTGGAAACTACCTGTAGCTCTCTGTCATGTCGTCAACCCATCCCTTCGAATACAGCCGCAATTTACCTATGGGGTTGAATACCACCTGTGGCTCTCTGTCATGGCATCTACCCATCCCTTCGGCTATAGCCGCAATTTACCTATGGGGTTGAAGACAACCTGTGGCCCTCTCTCATGTCATCTACCCATCCCTTCGGCTATAGCCGCAATTTACCTATGGGATTGAAGACCACCTGTGGCTCTCTGTCATGTCATTTACCCATCCCTCCGGCTGTAGCCGCAATTTACCTATGGGATTGAATACCACCTGTAGCTCTCTATCATGTCATCAGCCTATCAGTTCGAATACAGCCGCAATTTACCTATGGGGTTGAATACCACCTGCGGCTCTCTGTCATGTCATCTACCCATCCCTTCGGCTATAGCCGCAATTTACCTATGGCGTTGAAGACAACCTGTGGCCCTCTGTCATGTCATCTACCCATCCCTTCGGATATAGCAGCAATTTACCTATGGGATTGAAGACCACCTGTAGCTCTCTGTCATGTCATCAACCCATGCCTTCGAATACAGCCGCAAATTACCTATGGCGTTGAAGACAACCTGTGGCTCTCTGTCATGGCATCTACCCATCCCTTCGGCTATAACCGCAATTTACCTATGGGGTTGAAGACCACCTGTGGCTCTCTGTCGTGTCATTTACCCATCCCTTCTGCTATAGCCGCAATTTACCTATGGGGTTGAAGACCACCTGTGGCCATCTGTCATGTCATCTACTCATCGCTTCGGCTATGGCCGTAATTTACCTATGGGGTTGAAGACCACCTGTTGCCCTCTGTCATGTCTTATACCCATCGCTTCGGCTATGGCCGCAATTTACCTATGGGGTTGAAGACCACCTGTGGCCCTCTGTCATGTCATCTACTCATCGCTTCGGCTACAGCCGCAATTTACCTATGGGGTTGAAGACCACCTGTGGCTCTCTGTCATGTCATCTACCCATCGCTTCGGCTACAGCCTCAATTTACCTATGCGGTTGAAGACTACCTGTGGCTCTCTGTCATGTCATCTACCGATCGCTTCGGCTATGGCCGCAGTATACCTATGGGGTTGAAGACCACCCGTGGCTCTGTCATGTCATCTACTCATCGCTTCGGCTATAGCCGCAATTTACCTACGGGGTTCAAGACCACCTGTGGTCCTCTGTCGTGTCATCTACACATCCCTTCGGCTATAGCCGCAATTATCCTATGGGGTTGAAGACCACCTGTGTCCCTCTGTCATGTCATCTACCGATCGCTTCGGCTATAGCCGCAATTTACCTATGGGGTTGAAGATCACCTGTGGCTCTCTGTCATGTCATCTACCCATCGCTTCGGCTATAGCCGCAATTTACGTATGGGGTTTAAGACCACCTGTGGCTCTCTGTCATGTCATCTACCCATCGCTTCGGCTATAGCCGCAATTTACCCATGGGGTTGAAGACCACCTGTGGCTCTCTGTCGTGTCATCTACCCATCCTTTCGGCTATAGCCGCAATTTACCTATGGGGTTGAAGACCACCTGTGGCCCTCTATCGTGTCATCTACCTATCCCTTCGGCTATAGCCGCAATTTACCTATGGGGCTGAAGACCACCTGTTGCTCTCTGTCATGTCATCTACCCATCCCTTCGGCTATAGCCGCAATTTACCTATGGGGTTGAAGAGCACCTGTGGCTCTCTGTCGTGTCATCTACCCATCCTTTCGGCTATAGCCGCAATTTACCTATGGGGTTGGAGAGCACCTGAGGCTCCCTGTCGTGTCATCTACCCATCCTTTCGGCTATAGCCGCAATTTGCCTATGGGATTGAAGACCACCTGTGGCTCTCTGTCATGTCATCTATCCATCCCTTCGGCTATAGCCGCAATTTACCTATGGGGTTGAAGACCACCTGTGGCTGTCTGTCGTTTCATCTACCCATCCCTTCGGCTATAGCCGCAATTAACCTATGGGGTTGAAGACCACCCTTGGCTCTCTGTCGTGTCAACTACCCATCCTTTCGGCTATTGCTGCAATTTACCTAAAGGGTTGAAGACCACCTGTGGCCCTCTGTCATGTCATCTACCCATCGCTTCGGCTATAGCCGCAATTTACCTATCGGGTTGAAGACCACCTGTGACTCTCTGTCATGTCATCTACCCACCCCTTCGGCTATAGCCGTAATTTATCTATGTGGTTGAAGACCACCTGTGGCTCTCTGTCATGTCATCTACCCATCGCTTCGGCTATAACCGCAATTTACCTATGGGGTTGAAGACCACCTGTGGCTCTCTGTCATGTCATCTACCCATCGCTTCGGCTATATCCGCAATTTACCTATGGGGTTGAAGACCACCTGAGGCTCTCTGTCGTGTCATCTACCCATCCCTTCGGCTATATCCACAATTTACCTATGGGGTTGAAGTGCACCTGTGGCTCTCTGTCGTGTCATCTACCCATTCCTTCGGCTGCAGCCGGAATTTACCTATGGGGTTGAAGACCAGCTTTGGCCCTCTGTCATGTCATCTACCCATCGCTTCGGCTATAGCCGCAATTTACCTATGGGGTTGAAGAGCACCTGTGGCTCTCTGTCGTGTCATCTACCCATCCCTTTGGCTATAGCCGCAATTTACCTGTGGGGTTGAAGACGACCTGTGGCTCTCTGTTATGTCATCTACCCATCGCTTCGGCTATAGCCGTAATTTACCTATGGGGTTCAAGACCACCTGTGGCTCTGTCATGTTATCTATCCATCCCTTCTGCTATAGCCGCAATTTACCTATGGGGTTGAATACCACCTGTGGCCCTCTGTCATGTCATCTACTCATCGCTTCGGCTATGGCCGTAATTTACCTATGGGGTTGAAGACCACCTGTTGCTCTCTGTCATGTCTTTTACCCATCGCTTCGGCTATGGCCACAATTTACCTATGGGGTTGAAGACCACCTGTGGCCCTCTGTCATGTCATCTACTCATCGCTTCAGCTATAGCCGCAATTTACCTATGGGGTTGAAGACCACCTGTGGCTCTCTGTCATGTCATCTACCGATCGCTTCGGCTATGGCCGCAATATACCTATGGGGTTGAAGACCACCCGTGGCTCTGTCATGTCATCTACTCATCGCTTCGGCTATAGCCGCAATTTACCTACGGGGTTCAAGATCACCTGTGGTCCTCTGTCGTGTCATCTACCCATCCCTTCTGCTATAGCCGCAATTATCCTATGGGGTTGAAGACCACCTGTGTCCCTCTGTCATGTCATCTACCGATCGCTTCGGCTATAGCCGCAATTTACCTATGGGGTTGAAGACCACCTGTGGCTCTCTGTCATGTCATCTACCCATCGCTTCGGCTATAGCCGCAATTTACGTATGGGGTTTAAGACCACCTGTGGCTCTCTGTCATGTCATCTACCCATCGCTTCGGCTATAGCCGCAATTTACCCATGGGGTTGAAGACCACCTGTGGCTCTCTATCGTGTCATCTACCCATCCTTTCGGCTATAGCCGCAATTTACCTATGGGGTTGAAGACCACCTGTGGCCCTCTATCGTGTCACCTACCTATCCCTTCGGCTATATACGCAATTTACCTATGGGGCTGAAGACCACCTGTTGCTCTCTGTCATGTCATCTACCCATCCCTTCGGCTATAGCCGCAATTTACCTATGGGGTTGAAAACCACCCGTGGCTCTGTCATGTCATCTACCTATCGCTTCGGATATAGCCGCAATTTACCTATGGGGTTTAAGACCACCTGTGGCTCTCTGTCATGTCATCTACCCATCGCTTCGGCTATAGCCGCAATTTAATTATGGGGTTGAAGACCACCTGTGGCTCTCTGTCATGTCATCCACCCATCCTTTCGGCTATAGCCGCAATTTACCTATGGGATTGAAGACCACCTGTGGCTCTCTGTCATGTCATCTATCCATCCCTTCGGCTATAGCCGCAATTTACCTATGGGGTTGAAGACCACCTGTGGCTGTCTGTCGTGTCATCTACCCATCGCTTCGGCTATGGCCGCAATTTTCCTATGGGGTTGAAGACCACCTGTGGCCCTCTGTCATGTCATCTACCCATCCTTTCGGCTATAGCCGCAATTTACGTATGGGGTTTAAGACCACCTGTGGCTCTCTGTCATGTCATCTACCCATCGCTTCGGCTATAGCCGCAATTTACCCATGGGGTTGAAGACCACCTTTGGCTCTCGCCGCGATTTACAAACAGCGTGCCAAACATTTATTCAGTAAGGAACACACACACACACACACAAAATCGTCTGAAAAAATTGTTTTATTATATTTCCTCTGAAAAGGTTGGTTCCTCTGAAAAGTTCATTGTACTGTTTTCTTTTATTTCCTCTGAAAATGTTCTGGTTGTTATGCCCTGCGATTTTTGAGTACATCGATAAGAAAACGTATGAATTTGTGTCAGCATCGATGGCAGCATTACTTGCTTGAACGATGTTGTTGAGGATGTAAATGATGACGAAATCGTTGTTTTATATAATCTGAACAATGGGACAAATGAATGACTACAGGTACTTTGAAGCAAACATTCTGATTTGATTTACTCTCTGTCTCAGCGGCAATAAGAATTCCTGCACAAAAGAATGGAAAACGAAGAACGCACATGAGAAAAAAGAAAAAAAAACAACAAGAAAGATCACACCGAATTTTCGATTGCAATGAGCACGTCTTTTAAATCCTTTCCAACACAAAAAATATATTTCTAAGCTATTCATAGTCAACGGAACTCTTAAGAAAATCACCCAGATTTCTACAATAGATAAATCATCCAGAAATAGAAAAAGCAACTAACTGCCAGTAGCAGCTGAAAAGTATGTTACGAAAATTAACAAATTGTGCTCAAAAAGTTTCTCATAGCAGAAGAAATGTATCGGAGGCAAAGAGAATTTCAAATGGAACATTTAGAAGAAGAAATACACAGGGAAACATGATATTTAGCGTTTCCCCCCTAGCGGAAGAATTTTGCGTAATGGGAAAGTTGGAAATATGCAAAAAGTATTCTTCATACCAAAGGAAAAAGAAGTTTTCAAGCACGTCTACCGAAAGCAGAGATAGTAGGAAAAAGGTTTTGACCTCTACGTCCCCTTGTGGGAATGCTGTGCATTATTTAAAGACGAGAATCTGGCTTATGATCATTCGTCCGCGATGGGTCTGGGTTCGAATCCCGATGAGGCACGGATGTTGTATTTGTCTTACGGCACTGGCTCTCCCCCTTCCCTGGAACTAGTGGCCCTAAATTAGGGACGGGCGACTGCTTATAGCCCATTCAGTTGCTATGAGCAGTCGACCGTTTGAGTTGGTTGTTAAACCCCCAATAAAAAAAAAATAAAAAAAAAAAAAGGACGAAAATGTTTCCATCTTTATTGAAGCGAATTACACACGGTAAAAAATTTTTTTCTCAATCGGGTTAATATTGCAGCAAATATGCTGAAAACGGAAACGTGATCGTACGCCCTCTAGTGGCACACTTGCGCGTTAGGAAAATTTGAAGTTATACACAAAATATTTCGCAGCGGAAATGCTCTCCGATAAAGAAATAATTTTTTCAGCTGGACTCGTAGAAGCAGAAATATAGACAAATAAGATACAGGGGTCGGGCAAAATAATGCAAACACCTAGGAAAAGAAGGTTTTATATACCTAATAGGATGTGGGACCACCTTTGGCATTCAAAACTTCCTGAATGGACGTATAGAAATTCTGGTTGTAGTAATTCTTCATGCAAAAACTGCTCCAGGTCTTTGAGACATGCAAGAGGAGGATAACGGGATCTAACTCTGTTTTCCAACACAGACCACAGTGGCTCGATGATGTTTAAGTCTGGTGATTGGGGAGGTCAAGGAAGGCGTGCAAGTTCGTCCTCTTGTTCCTCAAACCATGATTACACATTCCGAGCTCTGAGAATTGGGGCGTTATTATCTTGATCGATGGCATCGCTGCAGTAGGCAAAGCCTGAGCCATTGGATGGACTTGGTCGGCCAAAGTTATTTCATACGCCCTGCCAGTCATCCGTCCTTTCAAGGTGATCAGGGGACCTGCTGAAAACCACGATATGACCGCCCAGAGCATGACAGAACCACCACCATTCTGCACTGTTGGGAGCAGATAGTCTGGGTTGTAAGTTTCTGACGGTGTTCTCCACACGTAAACACGTCCTGCGGTAGGGAATGGTGTGAATGTGGATTCATCTGACCATATTACACTCGTGCATCCATCGGCAATCCACGTTGTATGATCCTGCCACCACTGCCGTCGGCTTTGTGATTCACCCGAGTCACCAGAGGTTTTGCAATACACTGCCCTGCCATAAATGTCTTGTTTATGCAGTTGCCTGCGCACTGTTTTCGTCGATACTGGGGTTTGGAGAAGCAGACTGAACTCTGCATTAATTTTCATATTAATTTTCGGCACTTACGGCTAACAATCCTCTTTAATGCTCTCGTGTCTCTATTAGTCAGGGCCGTTTTCCGACCGCTCTTGTATTTTGCAGACGAGGTTTTGCCGCGAACACGGTATGCTGTCATAACGATAGACACAGGCCCTGATCACCGACTAGGCCCGCAATTTTCAGGGGGTCACAAAATCCCAGTGTTTCCCCCCAAGCTTTTGATTTTTTTTTGGGGGTTATATTTTTTACTTTTTAGGTTTTTTTCGAGAACGTGTATTTAAACATCAAATTTCAGAGTGTATTTTGACCAATTTGGAAGCAAAGTTAATAAGACGTGCACTGGATCAAAATTTCAGACTGTTTCTTTATGAAGAGAATGGTGTTTGTTTCAGTAGCCTAGAATAAACCAGTCCTGAGCAAACGCAAAAATCAGCATGTGCCATGAAACAAAAATGGCCGCCATTGGAGTTACGAACCCCCCCCCCCCCAAAACCCAAGTAAGCGTGCGAAGTCGTCGTATAGCGGAACCTCAGGTAGAAAGTGTAGGGTAATTAAATTTTCAGTAAATAAGACAGCAACATATAGAACATTATATAATAACAAAAGTGTAGGCAGAAAACTGTACTGAAAAAATATAGAGGTACTATTGAGAATGGGTTTATCATTTTGCTGTAGGGGCCCCGCAACGCTTTCTGTGCCTAGAGCCCCATAAAACCGTTAGCGGGCCCTGGATAGACACGGTAGCTCTCGATACCCCCACTACCGTGGCGACTGTTGTCACGAAGGCACCAAGTAGCCGGCTACCAACAATTAGTCCTCTTTCGAAGACCATTAGGTCGCTCATTTCGTCGTCATCCTGAAAGAAATTTTGCAACGAGACACTTAAAGTGCCCTTCAGATCAGATCAGATCATATGTAAAGGATTTTAGGAAGGGAGTGTGTGGCCCGAGGTCTTAAACCACCCTTAGAAATAGGACGCTAGGGCTACAGTGCCCGATAGGGAAGTGACACGGAAGCGAGGTAGAAAGGGGGAGGAAGACGTCCTTATTTATTACCGGGGGGGGGGGGGGCAGTATCCTGGGTTCGACGGCTTAACGTGCCCATCCGACGCACGGCGGGTATTTAGTGGTTCGAATGTTCGTACCTGCCCAGGATCGAACCTGAGGTTATCTCCATGGCAGTCACGAACGCTGACCACTAGGCCACCCGAACCTTGAGGTTCTAAACAAAGCTATTACAACCAAAAAGTGGTGGATACCTTTGCATATTGCGTACTCAGCTGTATAAAAAATCACATCTCTGAGCGTGATGTTCACATTATTCTGTCCAACTCCTGTATGTATCTATGTCTTCTGGCAGAAAGCAGAAGGTATTCTCAAGAAGATTTTCGCTGTGAGTGGTATCGGTGTACGAAGGAATGTGTTTTGAAACTCAGATTTTGCTACAAATACACTGCCCGACAGAGAAAATGCCACACCATGAAGGAATGCTCGAACAGACAAAACTGCAAACCAGTGGCGGCTTTTCAGGTGAAGTAGGTGAAGTGCCTCTTCGCCTATTTTATTTGAAATAAGGTTTTATTTAATAGTTTCGTATAATATATTCTTTTTTTATCTTTATTGCGTGCTAAAATACCCAAAATTTTGATTAGATATCAATTCACAATGCGCGTCCAATACGGAAAACAAGTCCTTATACGCAAAACAGTTCTAGTGAAGAGCTGAAATGAGAATGCTTGGAAGTCTGCAGTTTTCGTTGGAGTTGCCATGGTAACAGTGACGTCATCCTCCCCTATCTGCCGGGCAATGAAGTGTTTTAGCTTGAGACGCCAAGCCTCTGCACCTGAAGTCGTGACCTTCCGAAGAGATCGCAGTGGAACGGGAACCCTTGGCAATCCACTAGGGCTTTTTCTTTGCGGTGTTTCGGGACATACTTTCCGAAAGAGATTTTTTTTTTTTTGTGTTTTGTGTTTGTTTGTTAAAAACTTCATTAGTTACTTTAGTTTCGTGTACAGTTTAACTGATAGTGATAGTTTTAGTTTTCAGTATGTATCCTGTGAACGACATTGTCTGTAATTTATTGCAAAACTCCGTTCAATCGGTGGAAAGATGAAAATAAAAGAGACATTTTACTTCAAGGACGACCGACGGATTCACTGACAATTGTCGCCAAGAAAGAAATCAAGAAGAGCGGCAAATCTTACCATAATAATTTTAAAAATTGTTGGTTTACTGAATATAAATGGCTTTGTAGCCCTTCTGTGATACAAAAAATATTTTGTTGGCCCTGCTTATTTTTTAGTAATAAAATTGGCGTGGAATAAAGGCAATTTTCAGATTTCTTAAATATAAAACGGTCACTTCACAAACGTGGTGATGCTAGCGAACACCTGAAATGCGAATAAATGCTAAATAATTTTGAAAAGAATCAGAATACCATTGCCGATGCCCTGAGGGAGAATGCTAGGCTTTTGAAAATGCATTTCAGCGAAAGCGTTCATTTAAATAGACTTTTCCTGCAGACAATGATTGATGCAGTACTGTATTTGAGTAAACAAGAACTAGCATTTCGTGACAATGACGAAGGCATTGACTCGATAAATCGTAGAAATTCAAGGAATTGCTTTCACTGTTGATTTCAAGAACTCCTTTAAAAATTCTAAATCAATACGAAACGATAAAAAATGTCTTCACAGGTGACTCAAACACTATTCAAAACGAGTTATTTGAATGTATTTCTGAATATATAAACGATCACGTCAAAAATGAAATAAATGAAGTTCAATGCTTTTCTATTCAAGTAGATGGGAAGACATAACCAGACTTCCGAGTGCTCTTTAATAATAAGATCTGTTGATTCGGAAGGTGTATTGGTTGAGCGATTTTTGGGTTTCCATGGTGTGAGTGAAGATAGAACGTCAGAAGCTTTATACAAAATGCTAGACAAAATTTTAGAACAGTTTGATTATCAACACAATTGTCAATAGGACAATGTTACGATGGGGCAAACGTAATGTCTGGACACTTGACTGGGCGGGCTCCAGAAAAAAAATGAAGCATAAAGCTTCTCAAGCTGTTTTTGTTATTGCTTGGTATATCGTTTGAACCTTGTATTACAGCAGAGTTTTTCTAAAATTTCTAAGTGTCGAATATTTTTTGCAAGCCTCAGTTTAATTCCTTTGTTTTTTCACCACTTAGCGAAGCGATCGCTTCGCTGAGTGGTGAAAAAACAATACACTCACATCAACAACCGCAAGATGCATGCCAACCATAACAGAAACTCGATGGTCCTCCACTTCGAAGTTAGTATGTGTAATTGTTGAAAATTGGGATAAATTGAAGGAAGTATTCGAATTTCTCACAAATAGTGACCAATTAGAAAAAATATCAATTCAACTTGCCCAAGAGTTTTTAAATGATATGAACACTTTTGAATTTACATTTTTGGGAATAGTATTTAATGAAATATTTGGTTCACCGATCTATTATTCGAAAATTTGCAGAAAAAATCACTAGACATAAACTACTGTGTTACTCAAATTAAAAACAACTTATGAAATTTTGAGCCATAAAAGGAACGATGAGGTATTTCGAATACTGTTTGAAAAAGCTAGCAAAATCACAGAAATAAGCAGATCTAAACGGGAATATGCAGCTCTTACACCAGAAACAATTTTTCAAAATTATAAACAATTGTATTTTGAAATTTTATACCACATTCTTATGGAAATGGATATAAGATTTCAAGACTGTGAGAAACTGAAACTTCAATTTGCCTGGCTTGCTGACACAACCAAATTCGACCAATTCAATTCATGCTTTCCCTCTCACGCGTTTGAAAATCTACAACATTTTTACGGAAATTTTTTTAATAAACACCAGCGCCTTAAAGATGAACTGAGTCTTGTATATGCTGATAAAAAATTAAGGAATATATCGACTCATGAACTTCTTCGAGCGCTTCATTGAGATAAAGGCATTTTTACAGAAGCTTATAAATTGGTTTCCCTGTTTTTAACAATTGCATCTGCAAGTGTTTAAGTGGAAATAAGTTTTTCTTGCCTTAAAAGAATACAAACTTACTCAGGAAACACTATTTCTCCAGATAAACTTGCTTCTTTGGCAAATATTTCTATTCAGAAAGACATTTTCTTGATGTCACGAAGAAACAGCCATTTTCTGACGACATGATCGACAAATTTCCAGCTTTAAAGGGAAGAAGAATTGATCTAATATATAAAAAAATAGGTGTTCTCATTAACTGATTTTCGTTGAAGACCGTAGATATCTTTTCATATTGCTCTTGTAGCTCTTCACCTATTTTTCCTACCACGAGCCGCCACTGCTGCACACACAGGTAGCCAAGTAAATCCTGAACAATGACTTAATTGTCACATACAGACTAGGCTCCAGTGGCCGAATATACAGGATGATCAATAAGGAGTGTGGCCTCCATTTTGGGCGATAAAGCGTTGAATTCGACCTGGCATCAAGGCAATGAGAGTCCGAATAGAGTCCTAGGGCATCGTGGACCATGAGATGTTGATTCGAGTCCACAGTTCATCTTCATTTTGCGGAGATGAGGGGGTACTTCACCGACGTCCAATCGTGTCCCATAGATGCTCTATGGGTGAGAGGTCGAGGAATCGTGCTGGCAACGGAAGCACACGCACACCGTGTAAAGCATTCAGGCTGATCCGAGCGGTATGCGGCCAGGCGTTATCCTGTGGAAAAACGCCCTTTGGGATGCCCTGCAGTATATGGTAGTGCCAAGGGCCACAGCACCTTGTCAACATAACGGCATGCCGTCAATGTGCCCGTAATGCGTACCAGAGGTGAGCGGCTGTTGGCGCTGATAACACCCCACACCATGATTCCACGTTGCCGGGTCGTGTGACGCTCCACAATGCCGGAGGAATCCGCCTGTTGGTCACGTCGCCTCCAGATTCTCACGCGGCGATCATCAGTGGTGAGGCAGAACACCGATTCGTAGCGGTTCTGCCTCACTACTGAAAGTTCGTCACTCTCAACACTTTCTCTCACCATACAGTTCATCACTCTCAACACTTTCACGGCCATGTTCTGCCTCACCTTAAACATGGCCGTGAAAGTGTTGAGAGTGATGAACTGTATGGAAGGCCCGCAACCAGCAAAAGGTTGCGCTGCAAAAATGCCGAATCACAACTTGTGCTGCGAAATTGCCGAATCACACTATTCGTGAGTTGCCCGAACACTTCGACTTTAGTTTCGGTTCAGTTCAGTCGATTCTTACGAACGATTTGGGTACGAGACGCATCTCAGCCAAATTGTGCCAAAACTGTTCTCAGCTGAGCAAAAACAGGCCCAAGTTTCAGCCGCTGGTGACCTGCTTGAGTGCGTCGAAAACGACGGAAACTTTTTTACGCTTTCCAGTCGTAGGTTGAAGAAGCGTATATGCTCCAGCTTTGTCCGTCTGTCTGTCTGTCTGCCCGTCGGCACGATAACTCGCGTAAAAATGGTTCGATTTCAATGAAATTTTAGTATGTGGTAGGGGACCACCTGAGGACAAACTCCATTGAAAATGGGCGAAATGGGGTCAAAGTTCAGGACATAGGAGATGAATCCATTCCATTGCCCTTATGCGTCATAACTCGTTTAAAAATGATTTGAATTCGATGAAATTTTAGTATGTGATAGGGGACCACTTGGGGACGAAACCTATTGAAAATGGGCGAAATGGGGTCAAAGGTCAGGACATAGGAACCGGATTCATTTCATTGCACTTATGTGTCATAACTTATGTAAAAATGTTTCGATTGCGACAAAACTTTGGTATGCTGTTTCGGAGATATACTGAACCAATCTGTTTAATATAATCGAAAATGGGTCAAAGGTCAGGGCACAGGAGCGAGATTTATTCCTCAGCCATTATTATCACATTACGTCCCTCAGTAGCATTCAAATTACCGGTGAGTTACGTCATAGTATCCTTTTTGTTGGCTCGTACCATATGAATAATGTAATGTGTGGTCTCTGTGGAAGCCCTCGCTCACCTCTAGCATCGATGAACCTTGGTCAGCTCACACCTTGCTGGCGGTTCGTGGTTTTTACCCTCCTCGGACGACTTTTTGAGGGTACTAACCACGGCTAACCGTGAGTACCCTACAAGCCTTGCCGTCTCAAAAATGCTCTGACTCATTCCTGTGACCATTACAATTTGGCCTTTGTTAGACTTTTCATTTGAATAACAGAATAACACTGATTAACAGAACGTAGTGTCAGGTGTTATTTATACCGCTTCATGACCTTCAAAAACACCTGCAGGTGCTACAATTTGCATAAAGATGCGCTGGTCGTAATATTTTTGCCCCTCGGTGTATAAAGGATGACTAATTACCTCTACCATTTTTTGTGACTGCTATAGGCACAGTTTTATGACTGCTTACGCGTTTGTGTTTCACCGACACTTGCACACTGCTCGACATAGACATTGTCCCACCCAGAATGATGTGTGCTACAAACATGCAAATCGCTGTACCCACTCGAGATATGCAAATGTTAAACCGGAGCCGATGACGTCACACGTTCGTGAGATAAAGATGCCATCAGCAACACAGATGATAATGTGTGGTCGTTGGTGGAAGTGTCGCGGACGTTACAGATTTGTTCTTTGTGCTTGGAAACTGTTCAGTGAAGGCCCGAAATGCCGGGTACACGCCGTCGGCAGGTTTATCGCCATTTGTATGCGCTTCAGAGATGAAGAATTGTAGGTCTGTGTGATGCGGGCTGGTCTACACGTCGTATCGCTGCGCATGTGCAACGGGATGCACGAACTGTTGGACGCTGTCAGCAGCAGTGGCTACAGGAATGTTCTTATGTGCGTCACAGCGGCAGCGGTGCAATTCGACAGACGTCAGCACGCCTGGACTGGAGGATTGTTCGACACGCTCTTTCGTCACCAGAAAGCACTGCGGCCTATATACGACGTGCTGTGTCATCGGCCATGGACGTCGCTATAACGACCCGAACTCTAAACCGAAGGTTACATGTGGCAAACCTGCACAGCAGGCAACCGTTACGTCGATTGCCATTGACGGCCAGCCATAGCAGTGCTCGTCTGTCTTGGTGCCCAAGTCAAGGGAACTAGGATCACAAATGGACCACTGTAGTCTTCAGTGATGACTCCCGTTTCTGTCTGGGTGCCGACGATCGACGGATCCGTGTCTGGCGTCACCCTGGTGAGCGGACGGATCCTCGTTTCGTTCGCGACCTCCACACCGCCTGCCGAGCAGGCATCATGGTATGGAAGTCCTATTGCGCATGACAGGAGGTCACCTCTTGTCTGCATCACAGGCACACTGGCAGCTGCACGACACGTGAGCGAGGTTCTGCAGCCCATTTTGATGCCGTTTCTGAATGGCCTACAACACCCTAATTTGCAGCAAGATAAAGCCCGTGTACACACCACTCGGGTCTCGAAACAATGTCGGCAACATATTCAAACACTGCCAGGGCCAGCAAGATCACCAGATTTATTCCCAATCGAAAATCTGTCAGACCACATTGGACGTCGTCTGCAATCGAATCGGCCCATGCACGATATCGATTAATTATGGAAGCAAGCCAACCGTGCTTAGTGTTCCATTCCTCAGGACGGTATCCGTCGAATGTATGACTGCCTGTTCGCTGCAGTGCAACCACTTACTGAGGCGTACACATTGTGCTGCATTATCTCATCTGATAAACACTATGTTGCCGAAAATATCAAAGTAAACCCTAATGTATTCCCATTTGCATACTCAATTTCACCTCTCTATCCTCACTCCTTCTGGGTGGGGCAATTTCAGTGTCGAGCAATGTACATGTACCAAAATGTTGCTATGTATTTTTGAGGTAACAGTGTAGTAATGATTCGCATTATTGGTACTGGTGGACGTCAAGTAATTTTGCTTCCTATACTTCCAATGGAAAAACTTCTGTACACATTTTCTTCACAATTAATGAGTACCCAAGGATGAAAATTTGAACATCGATTAAAATACCTTCATTTTATAACTTCGAATACTTAATATTTTCTAAAACATAACCATAATTATATTAAAAATCAATAACTTTTCCTTTGATGGTGTTGAAACCAGAAAAAAGATGGCGCGACCTGTTCTTTGATGACGTCAGTAGACAAACAAATGTTGGATTGCATAATTAGGGTTACGTTTTAGAAAATATTAAGCATTCCAAGTTATAAAATGAAGCTATTTAAATCGATGTTCAAATTTTCATCCTTGGGAACGCATTAATTGTGAAGAAAATGTGTAAAGAAGTTTTACCATTGGAAGTATAGGAAGCAAAATTACTTGATGTCCACCTTAAACAAATCTAACTGGTAAGGAACTCCACTGAAGATTTATCGAAACAAATAAATTAGTCTCAATTCTATATGGCTTAAATTTTATTATGAAAAAATCAAAGCACATAATAGCTATGCAATCGAATTTTTAATACATGGTCTAATTTTTTTTCTACAATAAAAAGCACTTTATATAATACATTTGTTCTTTTTTTTGTTCTCTTTTTTTCAGTGTGCTTTTAAGTATTTGAATTTATCCGATCCATCGGAAACAAAATTCGTGCTAAATTGCACATTACTCATTACATTCTGTTGAAAGGTAAATTAGGTATTTCGTTTAAAATATTTGAAAAAACATTCATAATAAAAAGCTACATAGAAAACTCAATATTTGCTTTGAAACGTTCGATGAGTCTCTCGTGGAAGTTGCTCCAAAGTAGTGTAAACGTCTTTGAAGTCCGAGATATATGTATAAAAATTCATTCTACGGTATTAGTGCCAGCAGGTTCTTTTACTGAAAGATCACCACTGTTTTCTTTATTTTTTTTTTAGTGATGATAGTGTGTATGCAACTATACGTACGCAAATGCGTATGTGTGTGAAGACTAAGGGTTTTTACGCCCTGATTGGCAGAATAAACCTTCCGTGGCGTGTTTGGCTGAATAATACTAAATCAAATTTTATCTTACAGAACATGTAACATATGCACTCATTTGTAATTTTTTTCAACTCTGTCAGTAATACTATATAAAAAAATCAAATGCATAAAACCTGGTAATATTCCTTCTTTATGTACGAGATCAACAGAAAATCTATGCTACTTTGATACAGAAGAAATGTGTGCGGATTTTTGGTGCAGATTTATTGGTTAGGCACACATTATTAGAACAACCAGAAGATTACGTAATATTGTTAGGATTTCGAACAAAGTCTATGATAATGCAAAAGAGATTAGCGGAATGAATAATGAAATTTTCCAATGGTTCCAACAGCTTTTCTCTGAAATCTCAACGAAAGAGCTCATATTTTCGAATCTGGTGTGACTCCAATCTGTTTGACGGGCGTGTATTCTGTTGAATAAATGTCAAATACACAACTGTCGGCGGGGAGGGGCGAATCGGCTAACCAGAACACGGAATATTTTCCAAGGAGGTTAGAAGAAGAGGAGGTGAAGGAACCCGTTTTGAGTGAAGCCAAAACAGATCAGCTGTTTCTGTCCTCTCTCTGAGGTGGTGGGAGTCTGCGCTGCGAGAGTTCGGGAACGTGACGTCACTTCCTGTGGCTTAAGCAGTTTTGCTTAGCGCATGCAAACCAAGGATGGAAAGAAGGAATATTTCGGACTTCTTATTTCTTAACATTAGGCTTTTGATTATATTTTAAACATGGTTGCTTGCATATGGGCAGTATGCATGGTTACTTGCACATGGGCAGTAAGTAACCATGCGCACTATGCACTTCCGCTCAAGAAATCATTATTTTGTTCAATTTTTGAAAGAAATACCAACACATATTTTCCTGTTTTTTCTGGAAATTTTTTATTATGGGAATGACTATTTCAGCTTCAATTTTTTTTACATGCCTGTATGGGTAGAGTAAGGGTCCGAAAAACCCGTTCAAAATCGCGATTTTCCCATAGAGATATACAGGAGATTCTTAGATTGGGCGCATTGGCGTAGTCAGCTGATAAAAAGTGACGTCACGCTAGAAGCACAGGGAGAGGGGCTGTTGCCACCATCTCTTACTTCTAACGTCCTTGATATTTTCCCGTGGACCACTAGAGAAATGGCCCACAATTTCTCGTATCCTCTTTGTCTGGATTGTTTGAAGAGAACGAATACTTATTTTGGTATTTGTGAATAAAAATCGTTAACTTCATTTGAGCTTTATCATTTACTGTCTGAAACATTATACTCTTAAAAAGATTGATATATATATAGAGAGAGGGGTGATTGTGGTCCGTATTACGGCATTTGTTTTGCCAATTAAAAATTCCGGAGAAAATGAGAAGTCCGTATATGTTGTATCTGTTAAAATTATCCTTAAACTTTTTATTTAAAGTAAAGGAATTTATAGTTTTCCTAGGATAAACCAATTTGTAAAGGTAAAAAAGAAAAAAAAAATCCAAAATTTTAATCCTGTAACATAGATATAATGCACTTATCGATAAATATTCGTTGATCACGAGCTAGGGACAACAATACTGAGCGAGTATAAATGGTCCACAATATGGTAAATAGTTGGGACAATTACAAGAAGGATGTGCAAAGTAGTATTAAAAAATCTAGCAGCGCCGTAGAAAATTGTAAGACTACAAAGAAAACAAAACAAAAAAAACAAGGAACATTGTAACATTAAAACATTTGTAGAGATTCCAGAACTTAGTAAAAACAAAAGGTGTGAAAAAAAGTCTGATTGGAGAGAAAAAACTGGCAAAATTGATGTGTTTTCTCGAAAATAATTGAACTCTTAGAATTCCTCAACCTATACTTTTATGAAACAGGTTAGTTGTTTTCAGATTTTGTTCTGTGTAAAAGGAAAATGTAAGCAAAATTGTTTTTAAGCTGTTTGATTTTAAATCCATGATGGCTTTGCTTACGTCAGAGCAATTTATTTATCCACAGAATATTTAAGTTAGAATATTTATGGGAAACTGTTTTGTAAGTAACACGTGTAGTCCAAAATAATCAGTTTGTACCCTAAGTAAACTCAGCATGCACATGTTATTTTTGTCTCGTTTTTTTCACAATTTTTGATTAGACCTCACAATCACCCATTACATATATCAAGTGAGGTTCACATTGATGAAGAAATTAATCGGCGTATAAAACTTGGATGGAGAACTTTTGAAAGAAACAGTACAATTTTTAAGAGCAGTATGCCATTATGTCTCAAAAGAAAAGTGTTTAAGTGCTTACGAATGGAGCAGAGACATGGACCTTAACTAAAAAAGATATACAAAGACTGCAGACAACTCAAAGAGGCATGGAGATATGCATGCTTGGTGTAACCAGGAAAGATAAAAAGAGGAACTTGTGGATAACGAAAATGACAAGAGTGGACGACATCACGACCAGAGTGAAATCACTGAAATGGCAATGGGCTGGACATGTTGCCAGGAGAACGGACCACCGATGGACAACCGAAATTTTAGACTGGATTCCGAGGGACAGGAAAAGACCGAGAAGAAGACCCCATGGGAGATGGATGGATGAAATTCGAAAGTATGCTGGAGTGACATGTAGGAGAAAGGCTCAAGACAGACAACTGTGGAAGAAACTTGGGGAGACCTTCATCCAGCAGTGGATTGACAATGATTGCCTATATATATATATGTGTGTGTGTGTGTGTGTGTGTATATATATATTCCCAGCCCGATTTCGTCGACCCAATCTGCCCCTACCAGCGGCCACTGAATTAGAAACCTTTATGGAGATGTACATAAACGTCCCTTACGCAGCATATATGCAAAATACGTGGTCACCCACGTGATCTTAGCAACTCTTTAAGACTGCTATTCTTCAGAAATCGTCGGCAGTGGGCCGCGGATGGCTTAGTGGTCAACGTTCATGACTGCAACGGTAGGGTTTCAGGTTCGATCCTAGGCAGGTGCGAACGCTCGAACCACTAAATATCCGCCGTGCGTCGGATGGGCACGTTAAGCCGTCGGACTCAGGGTACTGGCCCCTCTGTTATAAATAAGGGCGTCTTCCTCCCACATTTTTACCTCGCTTCCGTGTGCCTTTCCTGTCGGGAACTCTAGCCCAAATCTCCCAGCCTCCTACTTCTAAGGGTTGTTTAAGACCTGGGGTAAGACACTCCCTTCCTAAAATCCTCTACATATGATATGATCTGATTTGATCTTTCCTACCGTGCTTCCATGTGACTTTCCCATCGGGCACTCGAGCCCAAATCTCCTAGCTTTACTTCCAAGGGTTGTTTAAGACTTGGGGTCAGACACTTCCTTCCTAAAAATCCTCTACATATGGTCTGATCTGATCAATCGTCGGCAGTGTCGATCACATTGGGAAAACAAAGGATATTTCTGGCTTTGATAAAGCGGTGCCCGTCTGGTTGGAGCGACGATTTTGTAAACAGCAAAGGTGACCGGTTTCTCAAAAGGTGAGATATCCAGGATATTTAATCAGTGGAGAAATAACGCACATTGCATGTCTAAGAGGCGTAACTGTGGCGACGACAATTTCTCAGGAACGAGATCGCCGTCGTCTGAGAAAACTTGTACGGAGAAGGGACTTCCTGTGTGCATCAACTGACGGAAGCATTCAATGAAGGCTGTTCCCGATCCATATCTCAGCGAACTATGCACAGGGAATTGAAGAGGATCGGTGTTGGCAGTCCAATGCCTATACGGAAACCACTGATTTCTGCGTAGAACCGGAAAAGTTCGTCTTCAGTGGTGTCAGGAACAACATAACTGTACACTGGGAAAAAGTCATGTGGTCCGACGAGTCGTGGTACACGTTGTTCTGTATCGACGGTATGCAGAGAGTTCGGCGGGATCCCCATGAAGTAATGGACGCTGCTTGTCTTGTAAACACAACTCAAGGTTCTGAAGGTGGAGCCATGCTGTGGGACACGTTCTGTTGGTACGAGACGAGTTCCCTGATATCGCTGGAAGGTTAGGTGTCATCCAAAGAATATCTGAGCATTGTTGCCGATCAAGTCCATCTTGCGATGCTGACTTTTTATGCAGCAGGTGACGGCTGTTCCATGGACGACAATGCTACTGTCCATTGCGCAAGATATTTTCAGGAGTGTTTCAGAGAGAATGACAGCGACTTCCACTATTTTTCCTAGCCACCACTGAGCCCGGATCTGAGCCCCATTGAGATGTATGGGACATGTTAGAAAAACAGGTCTCGGTGCGAAGTCCTCTTCCGTCAACTCTGAGCCCGTTAAATGACATTCAGGTGAACGCCTTGTATGCTGTAGACGTAGATGCACTGAATGCTGTAGACGTAGATGCACTGAATGCTGTAGACGAAGATGCACTCTATACTGTAGACGTAGATGCACTCTATTCTATAGACGTAGATGCACTCTATGCTGTAGATGTAGATGCACTCCATGCTGTAGACGTAGATGCACTCTATGCTGTAGACGTAGAAGCACTCTAACACCTTGTGGGATCTATGCCAAACCGCATTCGTGCTGTAAGTCAGGATAAAGGAAGTCCAATCCGGTATTGAATAAAAGTTTCTAATTCAGTGGCCGGTATGTGTGTCATATTACGCAATGTTATTCGAGACATGGCCTTTATGTTAAGCATTTTACAAACATGTTCGGTTGGAGAGAGGATCTGATGATCTTGCCGGCAACGGGAGAGCATTCATGTCATGAATAACCATTATCCCGTTAAACACCTCCTCATCCGTATCCACTAAAAACGGTATACAAATGGTTTACGACATTTTCAACATTATCGACATTTGTTTGTTATTTTTTTTTCCACATCACGTAAAAGGGAGTTAGTTGGTTTGGCGGGATGTTCGTGAAGTAATGGACCCAATAACAGCAGTCATGCAGAAGCATGGGCGTTTGTACAGCAGAACTGCAGTAGACGTTCAAATGACATTACTATGCCAAAAAACGGTGTGATTTCTTTAATTTTATCACAAAAAGTTTGACTTTTGATTTTAACGAAAGCTCTGGAGTAGACAGGGGCGCTGCGTCATTTATCGTAGTCCCGGGTGCAAAACAACGTGTGTGTATGTGGGTGGGGGTGGGGCTACGTATGCGTTTTTAAGGCTTCCTTTAGAGAACAGCTAAACGTCCGTGTTATGAGCTGGTGTTCCGGTATTTATAACTATCAGAATAAGAAAAAAACAATTCGTTGAAATAGTCGGATATGCACAGTTTTCTGTATCTTTTAGTATTTGAAGAAAAACGCTCTAGTGAAATAATCGAACAAAACACGGAAAAGGACCTACTAGGTTGCTTTTGTAAAAAAATAAATAAATCGTAATTTACTATTTTACATAGAATTATAAACATTCCTTCCAACTGACGGTTGAGATCACTTGGCCCCGGAATCTGGTGATTGTGACGGCCAGGTAAACTTCTGCACCTTCTCATACTGTAATGGGATGCATACAAATTGCGTTTCTTTCGGTGATCTAGTCAAAGTGCGTGAGTTTTCCTAGTTGACCACAACAAAACGTACGACTTCTCCTAGTGATATAAATGCGTATGTAAGATCATTATGATAAGGTTTTAATTTAAGATCATCTAAAAAGGCCCGCAGCTTAGGTGCCTTGTAAACAGCTGAGAAATGATCCGTTGAGTGACTTTTATTAGCGTTAATAAAATTTTTATAAATATAAAATATTTAGGTTGTTAATTAAAATCTTCCAAAAAGGACCGCAGCCTAAGTGCCTTATCAGCAACTGAACACCAATTCGTTGAGTCTCTTTTGATTAGCTTTTATTGCATGTTATCACATGCCAGATATTAAAATCACAACTCAAGATTTAGTTAATCAGAAAACATTTACTTAAACCGTGTCATTGTGATTTTAAGTATTTATATTTCTACGAAAGCTCGTATTTTTCGCTTTGTTTCGCTTCGTGTAGCAGTTTTCTGAGGAGCAGAAGAAAGTATCGAAGTTTTCCGCTGCCGGATTGTGAAGATGAGAGAAAGACAGACAGAAACACAGTTCAGTGGGGCTACTCGAGATCTCACTCCCGCAACTAGCAGACGATTGCGAACTGTGGTGCTGATCACGTGGGGTACAACAACTCGCCTAAACTGGGCGTCTGAAGAGCCGACTTGCTCTTCTAAGCCATTCCATTGGTTATGCCGGTCCTACCTTTCATTTGTTTTCCAGGTTGCGGCTGAAACTGGGACTTAAGCCTTCCTCTTTCCATTATGCGAAACATCAATTTTTCATTTTGCTCTGTCGAAGGTCCACTGTCAGTCCTTTCCGGAAGTCCCGCTGGAGCAAGTTGCCTTCTTCTTTATCTATTCAATAAATTTTATTTAAATATTTGTTAACCCTTTAAGTGGCCGACATACCTGAACCGAATGACGCCCAAAGAGAAAGGGTCACATAGCGGCCGGATTTAAGTAAAGCTACAGCAAAACAATTCCATACCCCTTCATCGTATCAGTACCGACCATAAAATCGTCACAGGCGATAAGCGGTCGCTTCTAATTCTTTATCAGCTGCTCCATGATTCAAGGCAAAGATTAGTACTCCTGACACAGGATTGGGTAGAAACACGTGACTCAAACATCTTTTCTGTCCTTTCTTGGATTTGTCGCCATTGTTATAGCCTTTTTAGCAAGCAATTAGTCAGAATGAATTAGTGTCAATCAGCCCCTAAATAACCACTTTGAATAACAAAGCTAAGGGAAAAGCAATGCTTTCTGATGCGCAGATTTCATTCGTTCCAGCAGTGTTTGGCCCAATTCTTAGACAGCGAATATATTCCATCGAGCAGATTGCAGTCCGGCACGGATTTTAATTCCTTGTAACCCGGTATATAAATCCGAGTCGGTCATCGTCTGGGTTTTTCAAAATAAAGTCCGTGTATCCCCTGTGCTTTTCTGAAACTCATAAAGCATGCGATATAGCACGTGGATATCTTAAAAATTTGTAGGCAGGTGTTTTTGGTGAAAGAAAAGAAAAAAAAAGCAAATACGATTGTGTCTCACCAGTTCTTTAAGTTAAAAGAATACATAATTTATAATCATCAACAATTGGTCTGTGGAAAAATGCGTCATTCAGTTTGGTACTTTTTGTATGGACTAACAAAATTAAGCGGAAAACATAAGTGACGATCCTTGAGACTAAAATGAAGTCAATTCTTGTGATAATGTGTGCGTGTGTTTTACTTGTCCTGAATTGCTATACAGTTCCTCATTTATTCGTCATGATATCTTTTAACAGATATCAGGGTGTCTACTGGTCATGAAAATCATTAAAGTCACAAATTCAGAAAAGGGCCATAAAAGTCATGAAAAAGTCACGAATTTTGCTTTAGGGTTATGAACTTATTTTTATTTTTAATAATTGCTCATTTTCTGGTGACTATCTAAGTAATTCTCCATGGACACCGATCACGTTAAGACATAAATGTGGTTTTTATCTTATGATCCTTTCGTCTGAGGTGGGTCCGGGTTCGAATCCCGTGAAGCATGGATGTTGTGTTTGTTTTACGGCACTGGCTCTCTCTCTTCCCTGGAACCAGTGGCCCTAAATTAGGGACGGGCGACTGCTTATAGCCCGTTGAGTTGCTCACGGTGGTCGTTAAACCTCCAATCAAAAAAAAAAAAAAAAAAAAAAACTTAAATAAAAAAAACCGTTTAGCATTAATGTATGTACACAATTTTGAGATCAGTTGAGCAATTTAAATTATTCTGCTTAAAAAGTCATGATATTTTCCAGGTATACATTTTAAAGAAAGGGGTGTTATGATATCCTGTAACACAATGTAGCGTATTTCAACTTATTTTAGGCACAAGCAAAGTATGCCAGTCTTTTGTTACTAGCAGAGGGCACTTTTTACGTAGGAAAAGGGGGTGCAGTATTCCCTTTAATTATATTTACTGTATGTATGCGTGTCTGCACGCATATACCCGTGCTTTCGATGGGGCTATATATATCTAGAGAGAGATAGTTTTTAAAAATGGTCATTAAGAAATATCATTTGGTAAAAATGGTCATGGAAATTGTTAATTGGTCATGAAATTGCATTTCCGAAATTTGGTAGACACCTTGAATATGATGTTCTCTTTTTTATCGATTTATCGCAAGAGAAGGAATAAGAAGAAATTTTGCTTTCCTTATTTTATTAGGGTGTAAGAATTGATCATATCTCTCGAATTTTCCGAAAAAAGAGGAATAGTTAAAACGGTAAAATCAGCTGTTCTTTTAGTTAACAGCAAGACTAGAAGTTCTATATGGCATTGATGACGGCAAGCGTTATTTGGTCGCCATTTGTAAGACTACATCGACGATGCCCTAGTCTGAATATCTAGCAATACAATTCTTGTGTCTAGTCATAGCTGTAGAAGAAATCAAAATTGTGTTGTAAAGGTAGAGATCTTTCTTCAGGAGCAGTCGTCGATCGTCAGAGGTGAAAACTGAAAAATAAATTAATTGGTAGGCTGATATTATATCGCGTTTGCCCATAATTTTCCATGTTTTAGTAATTACTTCAGCAGTTACGCGTTTGGCGAAATTTATTAGGAACATAAAGGCAATTGTTTGACAAATAATCCGATAGCAGCGTAGCATAGCCTTTGACAATTAAAGCATTTAGCTGCCTTTCGTCTTCCAAATTGCAGCTCTATTTGTTTTGTGGCACGTTAATGTAAATTGGCAGATTGTAACGTGTTAAATGTTTTGAGAGACGCTAAAATATAATAAATAAGATAAAAATAATAAATGCAATATTTTAATCTTATCAAGACGTCCAAAAATTTTATCGGAAGTATTGGTAGTAGGCAGAGGAAAGGACAGATTTTCATTTCAAATCAGAAGCCGCGAACCAAAGCTCTTGTTGCTGTTGTTCAGATCGCACAGTATGTTTGAGGTTTGGCACCATAACCGCCAACTATCGAAGAAACAAATAAACAGAAAGAAAATTACAATGCAGCTGCGAATGTAATGAGGCAAGATTGGAAAAGTAGCAAAGCCCAGTCGCTAAAAAAAGCAACTGAAATATGATTAATAATTTTTTTTACAGAAAAGTGTGTTGTTAAGACGTTGCGTTTCAACTCATGAAGCTTCCTACATGAAAAAAAAAGTTTTCCACATGAAAACAAATAAGTACAAGACTTTAAAAGATAAATAATCCGTTTGTTACAGGTAAATACTAGATCTGACGAGCTTCACTCACCAACGAGGTGAGTTCAAATCACGTAGATGCATCTCTGATATAATCATGCACCCTGATCACCAACCTATCATGTCTCAGCGTGCCGGAGTGTACTCCATCCTTATACTGCACCCTGATGTTCCCAAGAAGATCTACACAGGAATGACAAAAAGATATTTTGCTACAAGGCTTGAAGAACATAAAACGGATGTCAAGTGTGACAAACTCAACACTGCGCATTTAAGCGAAGAATCAAATAATGAAACAACCCCACTCTGGTGCGACGTCAAGGATATTTCCCCGTACACCACTGCAAAAGAAACCTTACTAAAGGAGGCATAGAGGTTATCTCTTACAAAGAAGCGTGCAACGATATTGTCTTGATAGATCAGGTAAGTGCGTAGACTGCTCTGTGAGAGCTGAACACGAAATAGCGATATCAACGCTAGATATTAAGCTAATGCTATCTCACATGATCGTTATTTATTTCATTTTAACCCTTCTGTTCTATTTATGGTTTTTAGTTTCGGTTTACACATTGCTCTAGTCCGAAAATCAGCCCCAGTGGCGTAGTGGTCTAAGCGCTGGCTTTTGACCATTCGTCCGAGAAGGGTCCTGGTTCGGATCCCGTTGGGCATGGATGTTATGCTTGTCTTACGGCACTGGCTCTTTTCCTTCCTTGAAACCAGTGACCCTAAATTAAAGGACGGGCGGCTGCTTATGGCCCATTGAGTTGCTCACGGCGGTCGTTAAACTTTTAATAAAAAAAATAATAAATTCGCTGAAGTGAAAGCCTAAGCGGGTGAATTGCGAAGTGGCGTGACGTCACGGAAAGTGGGATATCACAATCTCTTGTTCCAGGTGAGTCGAAGGGCAATCGTAAGGGGAGTGCCGGTATCTGCTTTGCGTTCATGGAACTTTCGTGTTGAACCGGATCCATCGTAACAGTATAACGATGGCTCCGATTGAACCAGGAAGGGGAAATGGGCGTCATTTCAATGCGCAGTTGCAATTTCCGTTTTCTCGGATTTGCGTCAGACGTCACACAGGATGTACAACTCCGACACAGAATCATGGCGTGCACAAAGAAGCTGCTGCAAGCTCATTCACATGCTTAGGAAAGCATTTTGTTTCGGTGAAAGGGTGTTTATCCTACAAGCGGAATAATCGTGAGGTCGGATATTGTTTACAATGACTTTCCTGCAGATCCTGATTTGCAAAAAATCTGGTTACCGAAATGTAAATGAAACGATAATTTTAAAGTAAAAAATGCAAGAAGTTGCTCTGAACATTTTACTGTTGGTAGTTATGTTCGTGACCTAAAATCAGAATTACTTGGATTTGTTTTGTAGAAATGAAACGTTGAATAACAGTAGCATATCTACTTATATTAAGATTTAATATAAGTAGATCTTAAAAAATAAAATAAAAGAAATAACTTGAAAAAATAAATATGTGTGACAACGTAGTTTCTCACAAAATATTTATTTCTTAAAGTCGACCATGGTTTTGTTGGTTATTGACCTAGCTTCACCAGAACGAATGGCTCGTAAATATTCAAATTGTATATGATATCATAAATGGTGTTTACAGTCACGGGTTTTGGTTAGTTGCCTCCACTCACTTGATAGAAATGGGGTGGATGCCATGTCATTAACAAGTTGCGAAGACTTCTGATATACACTGACGGAAAAAAAAATCCCAACACCAAGAAGGGGTTGTGTTAGATAAACGACAGTTGGTAGGCGGTGAGAGTACATCTGTAAGATGACGTCTATGCAAATTTCGCGCTCGGCTCATACGTGTGGCGCTAGTAGCGCCCCTCGGAACATGCAAAACAGGTTTGCTGTAAATACGCGCTGTAACGTTCGTGAGCGTTAGTTATCGTTGAGATTCGACGTAGTGTGTTGATGTTAGTCAAGAATGTCTTTAAGAAGACGAAGAAGCCATTATCAACAGCTCACGGAGTTTGAACGAGGTCGTGTAATAGGGCTACGAGAAGGTGGATTTTCTTTCCGCAATATTGCAGAACGACTTGGCAGGAATGTAGCCATTGTGCATGATTGTTGGCAGCGGTGGTCAAGGGAAGGTACTGCCTCAAGAAGACCGGGTTCCGGCCGGCCACGTGGCACTACTGAGAGGGAAGACCGCCGTGTACGGCGTATGGCCGTGGCGCATCGTACTGCGTCTGCGGCAGCAATTCGAGCTGCAGTTGCCATCACAGTGACGCAACGAACTGTTACAAATCGGTTACTTGAAGGACAGCTCCGAGCCAGACGCCCTGTAGCGTGCATTCCACTTACTCCAAACCACTGCCTTTTGCAACGTCAGTGGTGTCAAGCTAGAGCTCATTGGAGGACGGAGTGGAGATCTGTTGTGTTTTCTGATGAAAGCCGGTTCTGCCTGGGTGCCAGTGATGGCCGTGTGTTGGTTAGAAGGAGGCCAGGTGAGCGCCTGCAACCAACCTGTCTGCGGCCGAGACACACTGGACCTACACCTGGAGTTATGGTCTGGGGAGCAATTTCCTATGACAGCAGGAGCACTCTCGGGGTTATCCCACGCACCCTGACGGCACAGTTGTACGTCGGTCTGGTGATTCAACCTGTTGTGCTGCCATTCATGAACAGCATTCCAGGGGGTGTTTTCCAACAGGATAACGCTCGCCCGCATACCGCTGTTGTAACCCAACATGCTGTACAGAGTGTCGACATGTTGCCGTGGCCTTCTAGATCAGCAGATCTGTCTCCAATCGAGCACGTATGGGACATCATTGGACGACAACTCCAGTCACCCCCAACCAGCATTAACCGTCCCTGTGTTGACCGACCAAGTGCAACAGGCATGGAACTCCATCCCACAAACTGACATCCAGCACCTGTACGATACAATGCATGAACGTTTGCGTGCTTGCATTCAACATCGTGGCGGTTACAGCGGTTATTAATGTACCCGCACTTCACATTTAAAATGGCTCTTCTCGCGCTTACATTACGCTGTGATCTTGAAACCTTAATCGATTAAATATGTTACCTATGCAAATGTATTGCCGCCATTTCATTCCTCTACAACTATTTTTTCGTGGTGTTGGGATTTTTTTTTCCGTCAGTGTATATGGAAAGCTTCCAAAACATCAAGTTTGGTGGTTGAATCTGGTTTGTCAATTAGTTTTGTTTCTTCAAAGAGAAATTTATGGTCCTTTTCGTAACAGTGTTTAGCCATCGATGACTTCTTCAGGCCACAGTTCCGAATGTGCTCCTTCAATCGAAATTGCAAGGCTCTACGGGTCTGTCCTATATACGAAACTCCACATTCGCATGGAATTTGATTCAACAGATTCAACCACCAAACGTGATATTTTGGAAGCTTTCTATATATATATCAGAAGTCTTCGCAACTTGTTAATGGTATAGCATCCACCCCATTTCTATCAACTTCGTGGAAGCAGCTAATCAAAACCTGTGACTGTAAATACCCTTTATAATATCATATACAATTTGAATACTTACGCGCCATTCGTCTTGATGAAGCTAGGTCAATACCCAGCGAAACCATGGTCGACTTGAAAAAATAAATATTTGTGACAAACTACGTTGTATTATCTTAATATATATAATCGTCACAAGTCTTTGAGATCAAGAACATATCTACTTCTTGTTTGTTCAGCCCGTTAACGGAGCTACTTGATGCACCGATAATCTAAAGGTTAGCCTTTAAATAATTCGGATTTTTACGAATTTACATTCGTACCGACATTAAATTTTTGTAAATATAACTTTTTGAGAACTACGAAGTGCAGCAATATGTCTGTTTACAGCAAGGACCTTATATTTCTATATTCAAAAACTGTTCACTTATTTTGTTTTCAAAATTAATTAATTCATGAAACAGGAAATAAGAGATCGCTAATAAAATATGCTAATCTTTGAAGTTTGAAATTAGAAGTATTTTAACACATTTTCCATCGCATTTGTTGTTTACATTCCTTGCTAACGTGTAACCCGTACGAGAGATGATTCTCGCCGCTCACTGCTTTACTGTCTGTGTGACGTCTTTTCGCCTGCCAATAGCAGCTCGTATCCGAAATGGCTTAACCTAAAGAGATATCTAAGAACCTTGATGAATCTGTACTCTTGTACGTACTTCAACATGCCTGGGAAATGCTGTGATGTTCAGAATTCTCTATATTGAAAATCTTGCAACTATTTCTTAAAGGTAAAACAATTTCTCAAATTAAAATCACTTAGGAAAAACTAAGTGATTTTAATTTGAAAAATTGTTTTACCTTTAAGAAATAGTTGCAAGATTTTCAATATGGAGAATTTCAGACCTTCTGAAAATGTACTCAATCAGAAAGTCTATCTTCGCGTTCGTCACGTAATTAGAGAATGGTATTTTTCTTTAATTTATACGCCGAATGTGAAACGAATTTCTAAAAGTTTTAAGTGAAGTGTTTATGTTCAGAGTCTTACCGGTTCTCCATTAATGCACATAAAAACAACAACAACAAGAAAAGAAACCCAACAACTTGTAGTTGCAAAAAATGCGTAAAATGTTGGGCTTTCCATGTTATGCGTGAAGAAACTGATTGTGTTCCTTCACTACTGATGACTAAAGGGAAAATTTTCTTGAATAACTGAGCGAAGCGAGGCCGAAGGTTGAGCGTAGCCCTCTTTACGAGACTCGAAACAATTAGTTGTTCGGGCACAGGTACGAGATGACACATCCGATCACCGTGATGTTTTGCATGCGATTGGACATCGTCCATGGTCAGGTTTTTACGCCTTCCGATTTCCGAAATTCCGTGTCATTGAGGAATAATCTTCCAAAAACTTGCATTTTTAGGGTTTTTTTCCGCGTTTTTGAGAAGGGGTCGTTTGTTACCTATCTCCTCCAAAGACCTTCAGCCGATCGCGGTGACACTTGCTACAGAGAAAGGGAAGGACATAGTGAGTGATATGTGGTTGGTATCATGGTGATTGGTCGTGTCGTATAAAAATAATGGCCATTAAAAAACTGACCAATTTCACGAATAATTGAAAAAATCCGTTCTCTATACGAGACTCGGAACAATTAGTAACATATTCGATCACTATGATTTTTTGCATGACATAACATATCCGATCACCATGATTTTTCGCATGCGATTAGACATCGTCCATCGTCAGGTTTTGACGCCTTCCGGTTCACGAAATTCCGTGTCATTGAGGAATTTCAATTAAAACTAGATGGCCTTCTACTTGAACAGTTTCACGAAAGTCGTATCACTAACATTAATTTAAAAAAATCGTTTGAATTGAGAAACGAAGAAATGGAAGGACTCTGTCTGTTAGTTCAACACTTGCTTAATCTATATAATAAAAGGAAGTTTGTGTATGTGTGTGTGTGTGTGTCTTTCGCGATACAAAATGAAAAACGTGGTTCCCGATCTGAGTGTGTCTTTCCGCTTTGTTTACATACAACCTGATCACAACCAACGTGAAGATGTAAAGGAAAGTAGTTCATGATAAATTTTAGGATGTGTCATACTTTTGTTCTGGAAGTCTTAAATTTAACGCGTTCGTTTTTTTGAATTTGTTATAATAGACGCCTTAATAAGCTTAGATTTTGCAACAGCTTCGCTCAAAATTTGCCAACTGTACCCGAGTTTTCGGTTACGGTTGGCGGCCTGTCCTAGTTTTAACACCCGTACATAAAGTCCTTTCACAGCAAAATCTTGGAATTCTCGATTTGCAGATATTATTGAAGGAAACGGAGAGGAGTAATGAAAACTATGGATGTCATCTTATTACGTTACCGAGGGATAAACAATGCAAAAAAAAGAAAGAAGGAAAACATTGCCGGTCTATCGCTGTTTTCTCTTCGCGAATTATCCAGCGTCGCACGCGTGAAAATATTTCTCCGCCGAGACCGTTACGAAGGCCGTCTGGAAAACACAAGGTCATGACATTAACGAGATGAGTTCCCTCCGTTTGTGACGTCATTCTCATTTTACGCAGCCTAACATGTCGGGGCTGTGCTTGACAACACACATGACAACGGTGGTAACCAATCGGAAGCCTTTGTTTCCGCGTGACCTCATTAAGAGAGGTAACGTCATGGCCTTGTGTTTTCTAGACGGCCTTGGCGTTACGCTATTGGTGTTTTCAGAAGCGGTGAGTCTCGCGTCAGACTTCTAGCTCTGACGTCACAGAGAAGTTCTGAGGCTTTCTATTCGAGATGGTATTGTGTAGTGCAGGGGGTCACCAAACTTCTGGAGAAAAGGGCCAAATGGGAAATGGCTAAAACTCGGATTAAAAAAATGGTAAATATGATGATCAGTCAATAGGGATATTGTAAATTATCAATATACTAATATTTGTTAAGGTCTAAGTAATTTATACGGTCTCTAATTTGACATGAAAGTTTTCAAATAAATATTTAAAGATATACGTCTAAAATAAATGCAAAACCAAATTTACTTAAGACCAAAAGTTAATGACAGGTGGCGCAGTGGTCTAAGCGATGGCCTCTGATCATTCGCCAGAAAGGGGTCCGGGTTCGAATCTCGTTAGGCATGGATGATCTGTTTGTCTTACGGCACTGGCTCTCTCCCTTCCCTGGAACCAGTGACTCTAAATAATTAGAGACGGGCGACTGCTTATAGCCCCTTGAGTTGCTCACGGAGGTCGTTAAACCTCCAATAAAAAAAAAAGTTCATGACATAAACGAATTGACTTCATAACATCTAAAACTAGAAAAAAAATTAACGAAAAGAATGGTATTGCTTCTGGAATGATTTAGTCATACCGGGTGTCTTTAAAGTCTTTCCCACATTACAAAAAATTATATAAAAAATCTATGTAAGTTAAAAAAAATGGTTGACAAAATAATATAGCAGCACTCATAAAGTTTGCTTTTTTCTGTTCTTTAGGTGAGCGCTACTGCTGAATAAGAAGAGAATTTCATCGGTAATGGCTTTCATGCAAGAGAAAGCGGCGTGCGTGTTGTGGTTCCATGAGACCAAATTGGCGGTTATTGTCCAGCGTCATTTCATAAAAAAGTACAAACGATCACCACCGGACAAAAAAAGCATAAAAACATGGTATGAAAAGTTTAAAGCGACGGGTAGTGTTGGCGATCTCTCCCGAGCGGGACGACCACCGGTTTCACAAGAGACAGCTGCAGCTGTTCAGGTGACATTTCCGCGAATCCCCAGGAAATCCATTCGTTGTGCTTCACTGGAAACTGGGATTCCCGTTGCCACGCTTCACAAAATGTTACACAAATGTCTTCATCTGTATGCTTATATAGGGAACAGATCGTTCAAGATCTTCAGTCTGATGACCGGCCTCGCCGTGCTGCATTTGCAATGGAGATGTTGTAGCGCATAGCTCATGATAGTGACTATCTGCACCGTGTCTGTTTCTCAGATGAAGCCACATTCTAGTCTCTGGTACAGTAAATAGGGACACTGTGCGAATCTAGGGATCATAAAATCCCCATTATGTCATCGAACAACAGAGGACCGGCCCGAAAGTGAACGTATGGTGCGGCTAGATGCATGACAGAATCATCGGATCCTTCTTTTTTTGCACAGCCCACGGTAACATGTAAAGTGTACTTCGACATGCTGGAACGTTTTGTAGCCCCTCAGTTGCATGCAGTCCAACCTTCGGTTATTTTCCAACAAGACGGTGCCCCACCACATTGGTAAATAATGTTTCGTGAGTTCCTGAATACCACATTTCCGGATAGAAGGATTGACCGCGGGGTCCCATAACATGGCCACCTTGATCGCCCGACATAACCCCTCTAGACTTTTTACTGTGGGGTTATGTGAAAGACCAAGTTTACTCTAGCAGTGTTCCGGATGTCGAGACGTTGAAGAGCAGGATAACGGACGTCATTGAATCTGTCTCTGCTGAGATGTTAAACAAAACATGGCATGAAATCGAATATCTCTTAAATGTCCTTCAGGCCACAAACGGCGTCCATGTGGAGGTGTACTGACACTGGAAAAAAAAAAAAAACTTACTTGTGCACCACCATTGTCGCTCAAACCCTTTCTTTTACCTGTAATACCTTTTTTGTATTAATTTTTGTAATGTGGGAAATACTTTATGGACACCCTGTATTTTTCGATATTGGGTTTCAGGTTGGACAAAACGAAGTGTCAATCAGACGTTGCTATGATGTCCAGCCGTGCTATGACAAATGCCAACTCGCTTTCTCAATAATATATATATATATATATATATGAAATTAATATAAAAAATGCAAATCTTGAGTGGGCCGTGGTTTTGTCACCACTGGTCTGGTGCCTTGAAGAACCTGCCCATTGGTGAGTGAAAGCTCAGGAGATCCCGTTTACACCTATAAAAACCGGATTGTTATCTTTTAAAGTCTTGCAGTTGTTTGTTCTCAAGTTAAATCTGCTGTATCCACAGGATTTTATTCAAGAAATGTACTTTGATATTTGACAGGCTTGTGAAAAGATTTCAAAATCGTTTGTGTAAATATAAGCTTCAATATTTTCTTTGCTGCAGCTAGCCTAGGCGATATTCCTTATTATAAATCTACACTGCAGTGAGTAATTTGATAAAATTTGTTTATTACTTCGATGAAAAACAAATGAAAAGCTATAGATATGTTAAACTCCCAGTAAACAACCTTAATTTTTCTTTGAGTCTTCTCGGTAAAAAAAAAAATTACTTTCTAATACATGTTCTCTTTAAAGAAATATTTTTTCATAATGCTCACCGAACCAAAAATGGTTTAGAGTCCTTCGTCTCAGTACTGTGAAAAAAAAGAAGTGCTTACGCTTTATTACAGAACGCGTAAGAACCGTTGTTGAGCAAAAACGAGCAAAAACATTGTTGCCATCTAAGTATGGCATGCCGTTCACGCTGTGAGAGCGTGGGATTTCCTTCCTTACGAAAGCAATGGACTGGCAAGTCTAGTTCGCAGCAACGCTCACTCCATTCTTCATAAAAATGCTCAGACTACACAGTTTGATGGAAGCAAAATTAATCTTTGTGGACTCGAAGGAATTTCATCAAATTGCTATCCGAATCTGCGTTTATCGCGTCCTTTGTAAAATAGTCCTAGTAAATGGTTCAATAGCACCTCCGAAAAATCTCGTCCCTCTTACGGACGGTAGAAAACCAACTCGTCTCCAGTCCCTAAGAACTTCGCTACATTTTGCCGTTTCAGCGAAACATGGCGGATTTCTCTGTTGCGAAGAAGGTAATATGACGTATTTGATTCTGTATGGTGGCAAATATCGTAGGACTTCATGCACTAGGATGACAAGTTGCACCGCCTGCCACAGCCTAGTTGTCTTCAAACGAACTCCTAGTAGTGAGCTAGTCTTTCGATGACGATGGCGATGATGATTTAACTTTCACGTCGCATCTCTTTGTCTTCAGTGAGCACGGATTCGAGTCACACACTGTCCTACATGCATGAAGTGCATGCTGGGAAGTTCCCTTGGAGGTTTCTGACGGGGATCGAACGGCGGTGGAGGGTGATGGTGAGGATGCCGCCGTCTCTTCCTTTTCCTATGGCATACCAAACAGATGGTAAAGAAAATGAAGAAGGCGCTTCCCAAAGTTAAGCCAACGATAAGCAGAACATCAATGTCCTCTTCTTCGAAACCTGAAAAAAAAAAAAAAAAAAAAACATTTTTCTTTTAAAGAAATTCCCGCAACTCCGAAAAAAAAAAAACAATAGCACACTGAGAAAAAGTTTTGTTGAATTTGCAAAATTATTTTGTTGAAAATTATTGTTGATTTAACAAAATTTATTGTTATCACGACAAAACGTTTTGTTCATTTAAGGTGGACCTCAAGTAATTTTACTTCCTATACTTCCAATGGGAAAACTTATGTACACATTTTCTTCACAATTAATGCGTTCCCAAGGATGAAAATTTGAACATCGATTAAAATAGCTTCATTTTATAACTTGGAATACTTAATATTTTCTACAACATAACCATAATTATGCAATCCAAGATTTGTTTGTCTACTGACGTCATCAAAGTACAGGTTGCGCCATCTTTTTTCTGGTTTCAACACCACCAAAAGAAAAGTTATTGATTTTTAATATATTTATGGTTATGTTTTAGAAAATATTAAGTATTCAAGTTATAATATGAAGTTATTTTAATCGATGTTTAAATTTTCATCCTTAACGCATTAATTGTGAAGAAAATGTGTACAGAAGTTTTTCCATTGGAAGTATAGGAAGAAAATTAGTTGACGTCCACCTTAACAAGATGATTTGTCGATTTTGGGGAAATTTGTTTGAACCAACAATACATTTTGTCATGATAACAATATGCTTTGTTGGATAAAAAAAATCCCAAAAATCTACGTAATCATTTTGTTAAATGAACAAAACGTTTTGTAGTGATAACAATAAATTTTGTTAAATCAACAATAATTTTCAACAAAATGATTTTTCAAATTCAACAAAATTTTTTGTTGACTGTATATTGACAAAATTTTTTGTTGAATTAACAAAACGTTTTTCTCAATGCAAAACAGAAATGAAATAATTTTAAAAAATCTCTGCGCAAACGGCTAGGAGTAAAAGTATATTATTATTTTTGATTGGGGGCTTAACGACCACAATGAGCAACTCATTAGGCTATAAGCAGTCACCCGTCCCTTGTTTAAGATCACTGGTTCCAGGGAAGGGAGAGAGCCAGTGCCGTAAGACAAACACAACATCCATGCCTCACCGGGATTCGAACCCGAACCCTTCTCGGACGAATAGTCAGAAGCAAGCGCTTAGATTACTGTGTCACCGGAATGGCAAAAGAACATTAACAACGTCGTTAGAAAAAAACAAACAAAATCTTGCCCTGATATCAAAACACAACTACTTTAAGCATAGCAAAAGAAAATTGGAATCATGTTTTCATACCTAAGTCTTTCTGGGAACATGTAAAACAGCCGGTCCCGTGGCATAGTGACTTAAGCAATAGCTTCTGATTATTCGTCTGAGATGGATCCGGGTTCGCACCCCGTGATGCATAGATTTTGTGCTTGTTTAACAGCACTAGCTCCTTCCTTGGAACCAGTGGTCTTAAATTTGAGACGGGCGACAGCTTATAGCTTATCGAGTTGGCCGATAACCCCTTTCCCCCTCAAAAAAAATACATTTTGAAAATTCTAAGTACAAAATGACTAAGTAAACAACGTATTATTAGTGAAGAAATAAAACGAAATACAGCTACGTTAAGCATAGCAAAAAAGAAACTGGGATCGTATGTTTATATCTAAATATTTTTAAGAACAAAAATAAAAGAACTTGAAAATTATCAATGCAAAACAACTATGAGTAAAAGATTATTAAAGAAATCGTTAGTGAAGAAATAAAGCGGAATGCAACTACTTTATGCGTAACAACGACAAAAACAAATTAAAAACGAACGATTAACATATACTGGGCTAAAGAGAAATACTGAAAAGAACCCTTTTCCCAGAGAAGCAGGTGATGCGATTCCCCTGCAATATTCGGACGGCTCTAAACGATACTACCGTGGAATGACCAAGCGTTTGTTTAGAATCAGAGTCAACGAGCATAAAAGGGACACAAAATACGGTAAAGCAACAACGGCCCTATCCAGAGAAGTCAAATTCAAGTCCGCTACTCCTATGTAGGATGATATAAAGAAATTAGCTACCTACCATTCGGGAAACCTTGGAGATCGTTACCAACAGCGTTACTAGCAATGACAACATCTCACTGGAGTTGCTAGGAATTTGGAGCCAGTTCTTTTAGTAACGCCTTTCTCCTACCAGGATACCGCGTGCACAACCAACGTGATGCCTCGTATCTTTAAATGAATATCACGTCGTATCTATTTATTGCTAACTCAAGTCACCGCGTTCGAATTGTTAAAGCGTTCTAATATTCAGATTGCAGTTTCTGTTTACCTTCCTTGAAAAAGCCATCTGGTTGATGTGCGGAACTTTGGAAACACTTATAGATAAAATGATTTGAAGGTTCTCAGTACATAACGATTACGAGCAAAAGTATATTAACAAAATCGTTAGTGAAGTATTGAAACAAAACATTACTTTAAGCCAGCCCTGTACCTGAGTGGTAAGAGACGTTGGTTTCTGGATTTTCGTCAGAACAGTGCCCGTCCCTGCTCGGACAGTGTTTTCTCTCACGGAGCAGTGCGCCCTTCCCACGCGATAATGGTTTCTTTCTTTCTTGGAACTAGTGGCTTCAAATTAGGGGCGAGTGACTGCTTTATTTCCCTTACAGTTGCACATGATGGTCGTTAAGCCCAAAAAAGAAAATAAAAGGAAACAAAAAAGAGAACTACTTTAAGTTCGTGAAAGGAAACTATTAGCCATATTGCTCACACTGCTCTGAAGTTTCTTCTAGTCAAGTCAAGTGTGTGAAAAACCAGTTAACCGTGACTGTTAAAAGAGACTGGCTGTGCTGTGAAGTGAAAAGTGGCGTGATGTGAAATAAAATGACTGTGAATAAGGAAAACGTGGTGTATTCAATTTTATGAACACATCATCATCATCATCATTGTCAACCATTATCAGTCCACTGCTGGACGAAGGTCTCCCCAAGTTTCCTCCACAACGGTCTGTCTTGTGCCAGTCTCCTCCATGTCACCCCTGCATACTTTCGAATTTCATCCACCCATCTCCCATGTGGTCTTCTTCTGGGTCTTTTCCTATCCCTTGGAATCCAATCTAAAATTTCGGCTGTCCATCGATGATCTGTCCTTCTGGCAGTATGTCCAGCCCATTGCCATTTCAGGGATTTAACTCTGATCATGATGTCTTCCACTCTTGTCATTTTTCGGATCCACGAGTTCCTCTTCTTATCTCTCCTCGTTACACCAAGCATGCACCTCTCCATGCTGCTTTGAGTTGTCCGCAGCCTTTGTATGTCTCTTTTAGTTAAGGTCCACGTCTCTGCACCATACGTAAGCACTGGAAGGATGCATTGATCAAACACTTTTCTTTTAAGACATAATGGCATATTGCTCTTGAAAATTATGCTGTTTCTTCCAAAAAGCTCTCCAGGCAAGTTTTGTACGCCGATTAATTTCTTCACCAATGTGACCCTCACTTGATATCTGCTGTCCAAGATAAACGTACGTGTCTGTTATCTCCAGCTTTTCTCCATCAATCGATAAATCTTCATTTCTTGTTTCATTTCATTGAACATCACTTTTGTCTTCTGAAAGTTCATTTTTAATCCCACTTCTTTACTCTTGTCAGCAAGTTCCTGGATCATACTCTGCAGCTCTGATGGGGTAGTTGCAAAAATGACCATGTCATCAGCAAAACGAAGGTGGGTTAGATAATCTCCATTAATCTTTATCCCCTTGTTTTCCCAGCTCAGCGACTGAAAAACACCCTCCAATGTGGCATTAAAGAGCTTCGGAGATATGGTGTCACCTTGTCTCACTCCCTTTCCAATTTTTACGTGTATTGTATTTTCAAACAGCCTAATCTTTGCACTTGCATTTTCATAGATGTTATTAATAATATTAATGTATGCATCTTCAATACCGCAGGTTTTCAGAGCCATTGTAACTGCTGATGGTTTCACCGAATCAAAGGCTTTTTCATAATCGATAAAAGCCATGCACAATGGAAGTTCATATTCCCTCGCTCTTTCAATTAGTTCTCTCAGCACGTGGATATGATCTATTGTGCTGTAGCCACTCCTGAATCCAGCTTGTTCTCTCGGTTGAGCCATGTCCAGTGTTACCTTCAAGCGGTGTGAAAGAACTTTAGTGAAGATTTTATAAACTACTAATAGGAGGCTGATAGGTCTGTAGTTTCCGAGATCCTCAATGTCACCTTTCTTATGTAGCAGGATCATTGTAGCGGTGTTCCAATCCTCAGGAATCTTTCCTTCGTTAAGGCATCGAGTGAAAATTTGGGCGAGTACTGTTTCGATTTCTCCACTTGCTTCTTGTATGATGTCTACAGTAATTCCATCTTCTCCTGGAGCTTTTCCTCGCTTCATGTTCTTGATTGCATGTGCAACTTCTGCTGGAAGGACTGGAGGAACTCTGGTACTGGTATCTTTCATGATGTCTGGAGTGCATATATCATCCCTTTCATATAATTTGGAGTAGAAATCTTTCACTCTTGTCAAAATTTCGCCTCTATTTCTTGTTATAGAACCATCTTCTTTTCTCAGTGCCATAATCTGTTTTCTTCCCTTACTGAGATGTCCCTTTGCTATCTTTAGGCTTTGGTTGTTTTCAATTGCTTTCCTCACTAGTTCACAGTTGAATTTCCTTACGTCTTCAGTGATACTTTTTCTTACTGTCTTGCATAGCTCTATATATTCCACTTTGGAAGTCACATCTTCTTTAGTTGTCCTCATCTCTCTTCTTTTTTGCATCAACATTTTGGTTTTTCCTGATAATTTGTTCACATGCAACTTGTTCTTAGACCCAGCTAATTTTGTTGCTGTTTCCATAAGAGCTTTGGTTACTTTTCTGTTAACTTCAGAGATGTCCACTTCTTCCGATGTTAGGCCTTCTAAAGCAGAGAACCTGTTCTTCAGTTCCAACTTGAAGGTATTATGGTGTTTTTTAAGGTTGGTTATGTCAATAGATTTTGTTTGTCTTATGAGCTTGCCACGTTCAAGTTTAGTGTTGAGGTGCATCTTACATCTCACCAATCTATGGTCACTACCTGTGTTGAACTTGTTTAGCACACTGCAGTCTTCTATGACGAATTTTTTGTTACACATAATAAAATCAATTTCACTTGTCGTCCCATTTGGATGTCTCCATGTCCATTTCCTGTGTGGCTTTTTCTTGAAGAAGGAGTTCAAGATGAAAAACCCTTCTGCCTCTGCAAACTCAACGAGAGTATTTCCACGCTGGTTTCTGTTGCCATGACCTGAATTTGCCTACTGAAGTTTCATTCTGTTGCCGTTGCCCTATTTTTGCATTGAAATCTCCCATAATTATTTTCAAGTGCTGCTTACCTTTATTATTTAGATGACAAATTTCCTCATAAAATTCTTCAATTTCTTCTTCAGCATGACTTGTGGTGGGTGCATAAGTTTGAATAATCTGAGCCTGGTATCTTTTCGAGAGTTGGATAACAAGTCGTGCAGCTCTGTCAGAGGAACTTTCAACTTCTACAACTTTATCCTTCAGTTTCTTGTTTATTATAAATCCAACACCACTAGTTCTGCCAGTATCTGTCCCACGATAGTAGAAGAGATGTCCACTTTTCAGTTCAATGAGATCTTCTCCTTTTCTCCTTACCTCACTTAGCCCCACGATGTCCCACTTGATCCTTTGTAGTTCTTCTTCCAATTCAAGAAGCCTTGAATCAGAAGATAGGGAGCGTCCATTGTACGTTGCCAAGGTCAGCATCAGATGGCAGCCTAGTCCGGTCCTCCGGGGATTCTTAGCACCCTCTGCCTTCATGTCGCACTGGCCGCTGCCTTGGCCAGGTACATTCCAGCTGCCGGAGACTGAGGGCCAAGATTTAAGTTGTGGAATCATTTTGGAGGGGTTTGGCCATAACTCACCACGCTGGCCAAGCGGGATTGGTGAGTGTGGGATAGAATTTCCTCTAATCCCGATGGTATAGTTATACCGCTATGGGCGGTCGTCAGAGCCCCTTTAGTGAGAACAGGATGCACCACGAAAAGGCGGGGTTGACATTTGTCAAGGATAGGCTGTGATGTTACGCATCACCTGACCTAACACATACCAGTGAGTAAATATGATGATTAGGATGTTTTATTTTCATCAGGAAGTGAGAAGTGAACTGCAAAGTATTGTTTTTGACATGTACAGCGTAACTCGATATCGCGAATCTTACAGGGACAGAAAAAAATTCGAAAAAAAGAAAGGATTTTCGAAATATCAAGGTTCTATTTTAAATAAAGCTTTTCAGATCAATAAACATTACACATTATAGTTTACAAATATGTACGTATGCAACATATCTTAACGAAAATAATCCGCCAGTAAAGTCTAATGCCTGGCTAAGTCTTTCTGCGACTGAACAACTTTCTCTAAGGCAGCAATTGAGGCAAATGATTCGGGATCTATGTTTTCCGAGGATTCCAGAAAAGTACTCAACGTATTAATAGCTTTTTTTGCTTACTTCACAGTTACTTTTTGGCACTCTCCCTGGTGTTCCACTTCATCTTCTTCGTCTGATACTGCTTTTACATCCGCTACAGTCTCTGCATCTGTTAAAGTACCGCATGTTTGAAGCGAAGTGTCAACTTTCCAAGAAATCATCGAATGAAATGGCAAGATTTATGTTCTGTTTGATGACGGTCCCCTGTTCCGAATTTACGCTATCTCCTTCTTGAGCTTCGACTACATTTAAATCAGCCATCTGCTTTTGTTCCTCATTATTGCTTCTTTCTCCGAATCCTGCTTTGTTGAAACAATTTTTGATTTTTTCCTTAGCAACATTTCTCTAAACGAAATAAGCCATCCGTATTGCATTCAAAACATTGCTGAAGGCTTTACCTTCATTAATAATGTCTACAAGTTTCCTAACCAGCTGCTGCCTGTATCCGACTTTGAAGCTACGGATGGTAACTTGATTGAGAGGTTATAACTTCGATGTCGTGTTAGGAGGCAAAAATTTCACAGTGATATTTTTAGACTACGAAGATTGGAGCTGGCATTACACTTATCAATAAAAAAGAGAATTTTTCTTTTTTCAGAGCCAGAGCTTTGTTAACTCCCTTTCAGCCAATCACCAAAAATTTCGCTTGTCATCCAGGCTATCCTGTTTGCTTTGTGCGTCATGGGAAATGATTTAACCTTAGCGAAACACATGGGTATTTTTACTCGCCTAATCATTAACGGCGGAAGTTTTTCACTGCCACTTTGATTTGCTGCTAAGAGTATAGTTACACATAATTTTCTTTGTTTGCTACTATGGCACTCCTCTCCCTTGAATGTAACTGTTTTATCTGGCAAACACTGGAAAAATAACCCTGTTTCGGCGTCGGCATTAAACACATCATCTGGCTCGTATCTTTATAAAAGAGGAGGAACCTCTGAACCACTCTTCACAAACACTTTGGTTAACCGACATATTTTCACCACAAAGCTTCCTAAAAACGATATTCTGCCTGTTTTTGAAGTTTTCCAGCCACCCATTGCTAGCTTTGAATTCTCTGTAGCCAAGCTTCTTAACAAAATCCTCGGCTTTCTGCTGCAACAGTGATCCGCTGACAGGAACTCCTTGATCGCGGCATTGCACAAACCACTTCAGCATCCACTCTCCCACTTCAGGGTAGGCTGATTTTCGAATTTTTTTCACTTTTTTCTTGTTTTTATCATAGTTTCTTTCGATAGTTTCTCTATTTTTTATAATTGTTGGAAGCATATTCGAAGGTATTCCAAACTTTGCAGCAATTTCGCTTTTCTTCATTGTTGTGTTTTAGTCCAAAAATTTCAAGATTTTTACGTTTTTGTTCAGTTGGAAGCACATTTAACTTTCGTTGTATTCCTGCCATTGTCGTGTTTTTACGTTACAATCATTTAGGGTGGCCACTGACTACACGCGTACAACACTCAAGAACATCCAGGAATGTCTGACTGTGCCCATGGACTTTGCAAACTGAAACGATTTCCACGAACAAAGAGGAAAGGAAAACTGACGCTGTCCTGGTCACGTGGTCTTCTGTTCACAGGAAGTGAGTGAAACCAGAGACGGCTCTGAGTGGAACTAGTTCCAAGCAGTTCGAGTGACGTCACGCTCTCTCTATTCATGCACCAAGAAAGATTCGCTTGGTTAGGAAATAATCCCCCCCCCCCAACGGAATTCTTTGAACGCATTCCTTTCAGATTCTAACAGAAGACCCTCACCCCTAAAGGAGATGAACGATGAACACAAAGACATCTGAACATCTGCTTGTAAACGCCTTGCATTTCTCCGGCACAGGAGTCTCTAATAATTCGAGATAGCAAGGGTTTTGAAGAAAATGCTTCGAGATAACTATGGAAAATACACTGACTTAATGCCTAAAGTGAAGGGAATTTTTTTCGAGATATCGAGAGATTCGAGATAAAGAGGTTCGAGATATCAAAGTTCGACTGCATATTCTACTCTGTGTACTCAGTTCTATGTTAGCGTTGTCATGTAGTGAATGTCATCCAAGTATACACTGAAGAGCAATTGAATTAGAGACAGCTGGCGTTATGCAAATGCGGCGCTGTGGGCGGCCCTGTAAACGAAAACGACATGACGTATGCAGCGATCCGACAATATAAGTAGTGATGTGACGGGAATCAGTAAGGGTCGGATGCAGTATGGGTAAGACGAAGGATCTAAGCGCATTTGATCGTGGGCAAATTTGCCGGGGCCCGACGAATGGGTCACACCATCTCGGAAGTCGTGCAGGCACTGCGATTTTCACGAGCTACCATGTCACGGGTGCAATGTGAGTACATCGAATCCGGTAAAACCATCCCTGCAAGGGCCAACTGCCGTGGACAACAGCGTGTGGATGAGCGGGGTCATCGTCGGCTAGCTCGCATTGTAACAGCGGATAAACGGGCCACAGTGCAAGAAATCACTCCGCAATTTAACGCTGGTGAACAAAAACGTGTAAGCAGCCACACTATCCAGAACCATCTAATCACTATGGTTTACAGAAGCCATCGTCCCACAAGGGTACCGCTGCTGACCGCACATAACAGGGTGCAAATATTAGCATGGGCGCGGGAACATCGCCGCTGGACCGTAGACATGTGGGAAAATGTTGCCTGGACTGATGAGTCGAGATTCACGTTGGTAAATGCGGATGGCAGGATACGAGTACGGCGCAAACCACATGAAGCGATGGATCTTTCTTGCGAGCAGGGTACTCTTCAAGCTGGTGGGGGTGGCATTCTCGTCTGGGGACTGTTTACGTGGACTGAAATGGGACCCCTGGTATGTGGGACATCGTCCCTCACAGGTCAACGTTACCTAGCTGGCCAAGGAAGCGATAACGTTGTCCCTCACAGGTCAACTTTATCGCTTCCTTGGCCCGCTAGGTCACCTGACCGAGCACATCTGGGATGCCATCGAGAGAGATGTTCGAGGCTCTGAAACCCTCCATGAAATCTTCGTGAATTGTGGGAGCTTGTTCAGGGGTCGTGGATTCGTATAGCTTTCCCAACGTTTCCGGCTTCTTGTCGAGTCCATGCCGAGACGAATCGCCGCCGTCATCAGGGCGAAAGGTGGTGCTACACGTTACTAGACAGGTATTTCTAATTCAATTGCTCTTCAGTGTAGTATGAATAACAACTTTGGAGCTCAGGTATGCTCTTTTTGTAACTTGATGTCTGACATCATATCACAAATTACAGCCTGAATACAAACACATGTTTTTGCTTCATTTTGGTACTTGCTGACCTACTGCGTATGAGGCAAGCGGAGCCAAGCTATCTTTCACCTTTAGTTTTCTATCAAAAACCAAAGTACATAAAATCATAATCTTATGCCTAAATGGAAATAAAAGAACGTGCAAGATCCCAATGCAAAAAAAGGACTGTGATTAATAGAATATTAACAGCATCATTAGTAAAGAAATAAAGGTAAAGCACATTTTGTCTTCTATTTTAAAAGTTTTCTTTCCATTCACACGATCTTTGTTGTGTTAAAATAGGTATCGCCATGCATTTTAGCCATACTCTTGTGAATGGCATTGGGTTTCTAGTTTCTATCCATCTGTGTGCAGAAAAATGTATCAGCGTTTTCATTTCTGTTTCTGAACAATGCTCTACACAGGACTCCTCCAATCTTCTTTCTATTTCCTTCTGGCTCCATCACAATCAGCAACATGACTAGTGGTGTCACTTACTCCGACGCCCCTTGGTGTCGAACTCTTATTTGGTACGATGAGTACCAAATAAGAGTTTATAACGAAGTAAATTTCTCCGTCATTTTTGGTCTACGCCGGGATTCGAACCCGAGTCCGCTTATTCCGGAACAAGTCGCTCTACCAACTGAGCTACGCAGATGTTCATTCTGACTCCTATCTGCCTTTATGTCGTGTGCGTCCTGCTGGCCGGTACGTCACATGTCCCCCCACCCTACCCAAAGAGGGCCGGGGCATGGCCCACTGGTCAGCCGTGACCATGAATCGTTGCAGGCAGCCATCCGCTGTAGAACGTGCACTTGAGAACTCCCAGTCAATCTAGTGTGTTTAATGCAACATCACACATTTTTATTTTTCGAAGCGCTGGAGAAGGGATTCTCTGATTTTTCCTATCTCGCGGTGTGGAAAGAACATCACACCATTGAGAGATTTTGAACGGCCGAGTCATCCGGAAAGTTCGGGCGCCATTATAACGAAGTAAATTTCTCCGTCATATTTGTCCACGCCAGGATCAAACCCGGGTCCCCTCATTCCGGAATAAGTCGCTCTACCAATTGAGCTACGCGGACGTTCGTTCTGACTGCTATCTGCCTTTATGTCGTGTGCGTCCTGCTGGCAGGTACGTCACAAGTTTTCCAGTCGTTTCCAGTCCGATCTCTGAAGAGACTGTCTCACCGTAACCGGGCTGCTTGAACAGGGGTCTTTACAAAGGTACTCTGCTTCAAATATCCCTGGAATGCAGTTCTTTTCGAAATGTGCCTTTGGAAATCGTCTGAAGTAGGTCTTTATTGACTGTATGTAGCATTTCCTAGTTAAGTTTTAAATCGGTTTGTAATCACTAGAGGTGATTCTCGTCCGCGGTAACTGTTTGTGAGTACTGACTGCAGGCCGCAGTAACTTCTTCCTTACCCATACCAAATACGACAGCACTCTTTTATCGAGCAATCACGTCTTTCTTGTGACCTATGATTGACGGCAGCAGCAGCATTAAACCGGTATTCTGCTGGGTTTGTAGACACTTCGTAGCAATTGCAACGTCATGTTACAAAAACACAGCACGACGTCTACTGGTGTGTGGTAAGTCAACACCCCATTTTAGGGTGGAGGTGACTTAATTTTTGTACGGCTTGTTGATTTTGTAGCAGGGTGTTGCATCTTTATACAATGGAGCCCCAAATTAACGGGACAAGCACAAAATCATGAATAACGCAAAATCCAGAGTTTAATGACATTGGTACGGACATAGGTATATCGATAATGCTGCTATAATACACAAGGAAAAAGCTATGTCATCACCGCGTGAGGAAGGAGCAGGCGCATACGCACGACAGTATAGCAGTCCAATGTGATGCAGCAAGTGGCGCAGAATTTTGAAGGGTTAATAGGGTGTGACATTATCTCGAACCACGATACAGCTCTCCCAACGAGCCCTCATGCTGTTTACACGGCTGAGAATTATTAGACTTTGGGACAATAAGTGCCAGTTCTCCACCAAGGGGCGTCGGAGTAGCGGGAGGGTTGTGGGAGAGGGCTGCCAGCTTGCAATTGCTCTTCCCATGGCACCTCAGATATGCTCTATCGGGTTCACTCTGGAAATCTCACTGGGCATCCATCCTCTGAACATCCTCACCTTCCAGGTAATCGTCGACTGGCCGACCCCGTACGGTTACGGGCGTTATCGTCCATAAAAAGAAACGGGGGGGGGGGGGGGGGGCAACAGCCCCCCGTCCGTATATTTTTTCCAGAGTGCCTTCTGGAAAATATATACGAGCAGCTGCGTTTGTGCGTCCGTCCAACATGATGCCAGCCCAAACCAGGAATCCTTCATCACAGTAGTAGTCAATGTTTCTAATATTGGAGGGGAAGATTTTGGCTTCCCGCCTCTCTCCAAATTTATGCACGTCAAGAATACGTGTTAAGGTTGTAGCGCGACTCGTCACTGAAGAGAGCACAGACCCATTAATCAAGGGTCTAGGAGTGATGTTGTCAGGCCCAATTTAGACGGACATTGCTGTGCGATGCGGCAGAAGTGAGATGCAGACCTTTTTGCATGCAGGACTCTCTCCTGGTCTTCTGTAAACTGTTTGCCTCGATATCGCTGTTCCCGTGGCAGAGAAGAGCTCCTGCGAGAGTTTCCTGGCTGTCGATTCCCCATGCCAGCAAGCTGTTAGAGACAAAAACCGGTCGTCTTGACTTGTTGTTGCTCTTGGGCGTCTTTGTCCCGGTCTTCTGCTTATTGTTCCGATTTCCTGGAACTGTCTTCAGAGATAGGAGATCACTTGCCTCGACACATTCAGCCATCTTGCTACTTCAGCATGCTATTGCCCTGCTTCCAATCTACCGATCGCCCTTTACCGTAAAGAGTTTTCTAAGCAATGTTGCCGAACTATTCTTCTACTAACAGTCCAACTCAAGCTTCAGTTGCCGCACCCGGTTCAGAACAATCAGATCAAGAGTTTATCGAGACGCGTGCCTGCAAGCTCGATGGCGATGTTGTTATCTATCACAATGTTGTTTGGATACGTCGTCTTAGCCTTTCCTTTTGCAAATGTCTCTGAAAAATGTTTGCAATCGGTCTCGTCTTGGACATATTCTCAAATTTGTATTTGTCACGTTAATTTTGGACACCTAGTGTATGTCAATCTTTAGACTGCATATTTTCGCAATTAAAAACTTTTTGCTTTGCACCGGATAGGGCTGACTATGAGGATCATTACTTTACGGGTTTTTGTAATTCACAATTTTCCCAGTAGATGGCGAAAACGTACACTTTTGCTTGACAAGATATCTGGACTTCTAAGAGTTGCATTGTGAAATTAGCTTTTGTTTTAAGCGTTTTTTTTGTGGTGTCAGTGTAGAAAGTAAGGATGTGTGTGCACACATGGCCCTCCGGTAGCAAGATATAATGTGTTAAATGTGAACAGAATTAGAAGAGAGAAGTTCCTTTGCGTGTACAGTGGCCGAGTGGTTTGAGACGCTGGGTTTTGACCATTCCTTAGAGATGTGCTCGGGTTCGAATCCAGAATCAGGCATCAATTGTTTGCTAGTTTTACGGCGCTGTCTCTCTTTTTCCTGGAACAGGTGGCCGTAAATTAGCAACGAGCGGCTGCGTATAGCTCTATGAGTTACTCGAAACAAAGAGATGCTTTTGTTGAAAAGGGCAAAAATAGAAAGTTTACTTTCATTTAAAATTAAATGAAACTATGATACTCACATCCTTCCTCGTCACTTCGATCTCCCAGACCGCAGTTCGGTTCGTTGTTACACTTCATTTCCAGAGGAATACAGAAACCGCTGATTGCACACTTCAACAGATCACAATGCTTACCTGAAAAGAAACAAAAGTAATATTGATCACACTGCTTAACCGCAATGGAAAGAAACAGAAATATGGGTAAAAGTGATTGGACACTGTAAGTAAATAGAAAAACAGTATTGCATTCACAACAGTAGCGGGAAGGCCCTCTATTTGCAGACATTACAGCAGCCACCCGTCGAGTTAAACTCTCCACAAGTCCATGGATTACGGGGAGAGCGGGATACTCCTCCATTCCGCCTTGAGTACATCGAGCAACTCTGTCAGTGAAGGAGATCCTGTTGGTCTAGGTCTCACCCGTCGTTCAAGTTCATCCCATAGGTGTTCAGTGGGACTGAGGTCCGGGCTCTGAGCAAGCCAATCCATCCGCGAGACCTGATTTTCCTCGTACCACTCCATTGTAGCCCTGGAAACATGACAACTCGCGATGTCGCCCTGCAAGAAGTAATTGTCGTGTCAGTACAGCTGCGACAACATTGGGAGCATTGAGGTATCTCGGATATCTCTACACAGCACAGAGTTCATGACGTCATGACAGCAACCAGTGGACCCACACCGTACTAGCTGATATGAAACACCCCATACCATAACTCCACCGCCTCCGTGCTTCACAGTCGGCACCCTACAGTCTGGAAGACGACTTTCCTTGGGTAACCGCCAAACTCAGATACGTACATCCGGTCCGAATAAAGTGAAGCGGGATTCGTCGCTCCACAACACCTGCCGCTAGTGTTCCAATGTCCAATTTTTGTGCTGCTGACATCATGGTAGCCTAGTGGTTTTATTGGTTTTTGTGATGAGAGGTTTATGGTCGTCTGCTAGGCCATGATACCCAAGTGCGTAGGCCTCTCTTCGAAGTGTCTTGGTGGAGACCATAACATCTGTGGCCATCTGGATCTCACGTGTTACGACGTGCATTGGTCGGAACCTGGTTTTCCACATCTCCCTCTGCAGAACTACCCTCCGGTTCCTGGGTTGCATTTTCGTGTGTCGAGATGAATTCGAACAATGCCCCGTCTTCTTCCACTGATTGATGACAAAGGCCACAGTCGATTTAGCGAAATGGCTGACATCAGCAATGCTTCTTATGCTCATACCTCCAACTGAGCAGCCTATTATTACACACTTTTCAAACTCGGGGAGCTCTCTCCTGCTAGCTATTTTATTAGCGATTGATCTGAGCGTACGTACTCCAGTTGCCGTTTTTACACTAGAGCTGAGACGGGCTGGGCCCGAGCCCGAAAGCCCGAGCCCGGGCCCTAATCGGGCTCGGGCTCCATTTTAAAAATTTCTGGTCAGGCTCGGGCTGCCATATATAGATTTTTTTATCGGTCAGTTTTATCAAATAGGTATTGGTTATATTTTCAAAACTTTTTTTTTTTCAGCAGCAGTTCTAATTCACCGCCAGAAAGTTGTTCTTTTAGTTATGTCTGTTGTTTGGCTATCTGTAGGAGGGTGAATGAAATTTAATTAATCCCTTTAGGCAATGCAGTTGTTCGGTCCATATGAAGCCGGCTGACAGCCACCAGGGAACGGCGACGGACCAGCCAGAGAAAATGTGTAAGAGGTTGGTGGGTAGGCTGGGGGTGGGGGTCCTGACTTGTAATACGAGGTGTAAAAAGGAAACTGACAGGCGGCAAACATAAGAAAGAGTAAGAGATAAGGGAACGGTTGAAATGCACCCTGATTTTCAGATCGGATGAAGGAAAGGAGAATGGATGGCTGGAAGACAGTAAAAAGCCAGTTACGCTAACAATGTACAGTACTTTCCCATTCTCTAGTTTTATGATACCTAGCATTCGTTTCCTCGTGCTGCCGTTAGATGTTTAGGATGCCGATGAAGACATTTTCTGAAGGCGTAAATTAGACCCAAGATTAGTCTCGATTACCCATGACGGTTTACGCATAAGGTCAAATTCTCTCCATAATTGCTTCGTAAAACTATACAGTAGCCGGAAAGACCGACGGGCCCTTGAAGTTTTCTGATGCTTTTTGTGATCAACATTTAAAACCAGTTACATCTTCCACGTACTGTAAAGAAGTGCATATATACATTGTTATTGTTAGTGTCCCTGGGACATACTTTTTGTCGATGCCATATAAATTGTGGAACAAGATGAGTACATAAAAATACGGAAGGCACGAAAATGAAACTAGATGTTAAAAGCATCTAAAAGTTCTATTTAGATAACAGAACTTTTGCTATGATTCCGGTTGGAGCGTGAAAGCTTAGGATCAATTTATAACATACGGCAAAAAAAAATGACCTGATTAAATAGTTTAAATTCTGCACTGGGTAGTTTTTACAGCAATTTAAAATTTTCAATAGTTCACGAAAGTTGCTAAAATAAAGCAAAAAAAGGAAAAAAAGTCTACTTCGGGCTCGGGCTCAGACTCTGACAAAAATGGCAGACAGTCCTCGGGCTCGGACTATAAGACTTCGGGCCCGGGCGGTCTCGGGCGTCCAAAACTGAGTCCGAACTCACCTCTATTTTACACCTTATCGAACACGTTCCTGCTGCGGGAGCACACCATTGCGTCAGCGTGGGGGTGTCCAATCCCTTTTGCCCACATAGTGTATTAACCACGGGCTATGAATGGTATGCGTATATCCAACTGTCAAGTCCGCTTTCGTGTGGTGTTGTCACTGATAAAATTGTTTCTCACTGTATATACACGATCGTAACAGAATAATATGACCACCTACATAATAATGGGAATAACCACCCTTGGGCCCGATGACAGCGGCGAGACAGCGTGGCATGGGCGCAATGAGGCCCTGGAAGGTTACCCGAGGCACACGTGCTCATTCGGATTGCAGGAGAGCATGGATGTCCCGGAAGTGACGTGGTTGTGAGTCGGCACGCTGAACCTGTTGATCCAAACAGCCCCACAAGTGCTCTGTGGAATTGAGGTTTGGCGATTTCGCCGGCCAAGGGAGAAAGGAGACATCGCTATCGTGTACCTGGAACCAGTCACGCACCGCCTTAGAGACGTGGTAGGACGTATTGTCCTGTTGGTGGACACCATCACCATCAAGTGTAAACGTCCAACATGAAGGGATGCATGTTGTCAGCGAGGATGGACAGGTAGCCATTGGCGTTCAGGGGCCCATCCAGTGGTACCAGGTAGCCGTACCGACCTCCACATCTTCCAAGGAGGTTCAGTCACTGGTGTCCGCTATTTTACCGAGCTTCTCCTGCCTCACGTGAATATGTTTAGAGGTGCTGTGGGTCCCGAGTTCCTCTTAATAGACGACAACGCTACAGCTCATCATACAGTGCTGTCGCAGAGCTGTTGGAGAGCGAATATATTTAACCCATGGATTGGCCCGCAAAGTCCCCGGACCTAAATAGAATCGAACACGTGTGGGACCTGCTCGGGAGACGCTTGGCAGCACGTCACGAGCCGCTAGCAACGATTCCGCAGCTGCGATTGGCGCTACAAGAGGAATGGGCCGCGATGCCTCAACAGCTCCTTGACAACCTCGTCCTCAGCATGGACAGACGTTGTAAATCCTGCAACGCAGTCAGGGGTGATCATATCCCCTACTAAAGACTGGATTTTTCTTGGCTTCGCCTGTCACATGGACGTTTCTGTCTTCTGTCCAGTTGTGCTCGAAGCTACCTTTTCAATAAAGTGCCTTTGTATCCTTTGGATTCTTTGCTTGGACGGTTTTATTCACTTGTCCCATATTCTTACATCTTGGGGATCTTATGGTATGATTTGAGTCAATGTGGAGCACTTCTGCACGACATTACATTCGAAAAACCGTTTCGTCCTTAATTTTTGCACGCCAGTGTATCAAAAATGTACTGTGCAAGCTGGTGGTGGTTCGATACATGTGTGAGGTGTCTTTACGTGGCACGGCGTGGGCGCCCTCTGGTCCTCGTAAACACGTAACTAACTTTTAACCGCTTTGTTGCTCTGCTGGGTAACCATTTGCAGTCCTTCATAGACTTCATGTACCCTGACAACGATGGGATTTTCCAATCAGACAACTCACCATGCCATCGTGACCAAGTTGTTCAAAATTGGTTCAAGAAGCATTGTAGACAATTCCGATGAATGGTATAGGCACCACGTTTGCCCGACATGAACCCGATAGAGCACTTATGGGACGTGGTGGAAAGGTCCATTCGCACCCGAGATCATGCACCTAAAAATTCCAGGGAACCTGTGGGCAGCTATTCAGACGGCATGGCTCAATCTGGGCCGCGATGCCTCAACAAAGTCTTCCAACTATTTCATCGGCGTTCAAACATTTGCGCACCCACTTCGCTGACATCTTCTGCATATCCAAGTGCTCATGAAGTATGAACCCAACACGTCCCCTGGATATCTCCAGAGTCTCAGCTATTGTTTTAGCCGAGATTCGCCGATCTGACAAAATAAAGTGATGAACACGATCAACGATTTCGGGTGTTGTCACTGTTCCAAGGCCTCCAAGATCTTGCTGCACCTTCGGTCTCAAAGTCTCCACGCTGAAATTTAGCACAATGGAATATGAAGGGCTCTTGTCACTTAATGTTTGCGTCATACACTCATAGATTTCCTTTGCAGTTTTCTTCTGCAGGAACAGAAATTTCATGACAGACAAGAGTTGCACATTCGAAAATTCAACACTTTGCATTGACATGATTCAGTTCAGGACGTCAAACATCTACAAAAAAAAGTTAGTAAAATCATGAAGTGCATTGATTATGATACGCTTTCCAACATACCAGAAATCATTACTCAAGTTATGAGGATAATGGCTGTGGAATAAATCTTGCTCCTCTGCCTTGACCTTTGATCCCATTTCGATGGTATTCAACAGAACCGGTTCGGTATATCTCCGAAATAACATGATTCAATTTTGTCGCAATCAAAGTAATTTTACGTAAGTTATGATGCATAAGGGCTATGGAATAGATCCCGCTTCTGTGTCCTAACCTTTGACCCCATTTCTGCCATTTTTAATAGGATTGCTTCTACAACAGGCCCCTACAACATACTAACATTTCATCCAAATCGAAGCATTTTTACGTAAGTTATGATGCATAATGGCGATGGAAGTGATTCCGCTCCTATGTCCTGACCTTTAATCCCATTTCGCCAATTTTCAATAGGGTTTGTCCCCTAGTAGTCCCTACCACATACTAAAATTTCATCGAAATCGAACCTTTTTTATGTTAGTTATGACGCATAAGAGCAGTGGAATGGATCACGATCTTATGTCCTGACCTTTGACCCCATTTCGTTCACTTTCAATAGGGTTCCTTCCCAGGTGGTCCTCTACCACATACTAAAATTTCATTGAAATCGAACGATTTTTAAGCGAGGTATGGTGCGGACGGACATACGGACACAACGTGTGACGTAATGAGGCAGATGGGAATCGCGACCATCTGCTCGCAAGAGTGTGACTCCATAAAACGTTAATATGATTCACAGACATCGCATGACGTAATGAGACAGATGGCGTCACCGGGCGCCAACATCTGAATCGCGGGAGTGTGACGTCATAAGATTTCTAAGCATGGGTAACATTAATGGGACGATGCAATGACACTAAAACCGTGATAATTCGGGGGTGGGTATTTAACCCACTAAACGAATTTTTCTAAAGTCGAGATCAAGCTAAATCGATTTCTAGTACCAGAAAACAGTAGATTAACGATTTTCATCAAAATCCTTAGAGCCGTGTTCAAAATAAAATTTACATACATACAAAAATTGTTCCTTTAAGGTGGACGTCAAGAAATTTTGCTTCCTGTACTTTCAATGGAAAAACTTTTGTACACATTTTCTTCCCAATTAATGCGTTCCCAAGGATGAAAATTTGAACATCGATTAAAATAGCTTCATTATGACTTGGAATCTTAATATTTTCTAAAACTTTACCATATGTATGCAATCCAACATTTATTTGTCTACTGACGTCATCAAAGTACAGGTCGCGCCATCCTTTTTCTGGTTTCAACACCACCAAAGGAAAAGTTATTGATTTTTAATATAATTATGGTTATGTTTTAGAAAATATTAAGTATTCCAAGTTATACTATGAATAAAACGTAAGGAACTAACTGTACACCAACTATATATGTATAAGATAGTACAACTGTACTAGTTATCCGAATTTATTGGCGTAGATAAAATCAAGGTTTCCAAGCTTTCGCACATCAACTAGATGGCTTTCTCAAGGAAGGTAGACAGCAAACTGCAAACTGGATAATAGAACGTTCCAACAATTTGAACTCGGTGACTTGACTTGACAATAAACAAAGAGATGCGAACATAATTATTCAATAAAAGCGCAAGGCATCATGTTCATTTTGCACGTGGAATCCTTGAAGGAAAACAAAAGGCATTCATTATTTGAAGAATTGGTTCCAAATTCGTGTTAATTCTAGCGAGACGCTATCATTGCAGGCCTCATCGTTGGTAATGATCTCCAATGTTTCCCGAATGGCAGTGGATTTAGGAGTAGAGTAGGCAACTAATTTCTTTATGTCATCCCACATAGGATCGGCGGACTTGAACTGTACTTCTCTGGATAGGGCCGTGGTTAACTTGCCGTTCTTTATGTCTCTCTTATGCTCATTAAGTCTAATTCTAAATGAACGTTTGGTCATCCCAATGTAGTATCGCTTGGAGCCATCTGGATATTGTAGAGGGATGGAATAAACACCTGCATCGTTGGAAAGTGGGAGCTCGTCAGTATTTCGCTTAAGCACAGCATATAAAGATGTCGGAGATAATATTTCATCCTTTTTACGCTTTCCAACCGTAGGTTGAAGAAGCGTATATTCTCCAACTTTGTCCGTCTGTCTGTCCGCACGATAACTCGCGTCAAAATGGTTCGATTTCGATTAAATTTTAGTATGTGGTAGGGGACCACCTGGGGACGAACACTATTGAAAATGGGTGAAGTGGAGTTAAAGGTCAGGACACAGGAGCTGGATGCATTCCATTGCCCTTATGCGCCATAACTTACATAAATATAGTTTGATTTCAATGAAATTTTAGTATGTCTTAGGGGAACACCTGGGAACGAACCTTTTTGAAAATGGGTTGAGTGGGGTCAAAGGTCAGGACATAGGATCGGGATCTATTCCATCGCCCTTATGCGTTATAACTTACGTAAAAAATGTTTCAATTGAAACAAAATTTTATCATGTTGTTCCGGAAGTATATTTTACCGGTTCTGTTGAATATAATCGAAATGGGATCAAAGGTCAGGACACAGGAGCGAGATTTGTTCGACAGCTCTTTTCCTCATACCTTGAGTAATAACTTGAGTAATGATTTCCGGTATGTTGGAAAGCGTATGATAATCAATGCATTGCATGATTTTACTAACTTGTTTTTTGTGATTAAATATCATATGAAAGTAAGTAATTGTTTTGATTATTAGAATTTTCAAATTCTAAAAAGTATTTTATGAAATCTAAGTAGATGGCTGTGTTATTGTATTAGTATACTATACCAGCATGTTTTTGTTTTACTTGAAGCTGAGAAATTTCACATTGGAAGGTATTTAGAGAAATGACGAATTTGATTTTTTTCTCTTTTTCGCTGAAATATACTCTATTCCACATGTATAATAGAAATTCGACACCCTCATTTGGGACCGATTTTTATTTCTTTTGTTATCAATATATAAACGCCCCACTGTTCCCAATGAACAGCGGACTGCGTCGAACCTGTGAAAACGTAAACAACTCGTAATAAGACTGTTGTTGCTTTTGTATCGAGTGTAATATTTTTTATTGTGATTTTACAAAGTTTATTAAAACTATAATGTTCAACGTAGTTAATACATAACAGTCATATGCTGATATCACAAATATCTTTCAAATACGTAACAGTAATGTAACGAAGTTACAAATATCTTTCAAATACGTAACAGTAATGTAACGAAGTTACAAATATCTTTCAAATACGTAACAGTAACATGAAGTTGGTATGTTGAAGTTACAAAGACCTTTCACTTTAACGCATCGGTAATGTTTCAAAGTTATATAACGTTTGAGGACATTTTGACGTAACCGTAAGGTTTCTGAAACATTACTGTTACATTGCGCAACGTATCTGAAAAGTCTCAATGTTTCAGTGCTATGCACTTGTACCATATGCGAAATATTCCGTGCTGTGTGGGATGCTGTCTGGGGAAGTAAATAAATAACTTCTTGAAACAGAAACTAAGTTACTCGTTCATGAGCGCACGAACTGAGGTTAGTAAAACAAAAACGAATGCATTTCCTGCTTGTGCATCACAAATTGCTTCTGACCAGTATTTGAAAAATAATGAGAGAACAAAATAATAGCATCGATTTTCTGAAGGCGAAGTCGTATGTTTTTTCATTTCGGAAACGTATTTTTTTTTTAATTTTAGAATTTCTTTTGTAGACAACATCTCCCGGGCCAATAGAAAGTGAGCCACGAGTTGAAGACTCCGTGCTGAATGGCAAGCCTTACGTTATTTGTGATAAGCGGCGGAAAATGCTTGACGAAAGTCTTAAACGGGTCGGGTCGGGTCGGGCCGGGCCGGGCTTTCCAAAATCAAGGCTCTTGGAGATCTCTAAATATGGGTTACAACCGGGAATACATGGTTACCTGAGACACTGGTACCCGAAATTAATGTCCGGAAGGCAGTAGCTGGCAAATAATCCAAAACGCTCAATGAACTGTTATAATGTTCACATGATGTATGCAAATTAGTACGAGCAATTAGTGATACACGTGTATAATATATAATAATATATATAAATATATATACTGATATATATTAGTGATAATAATATATATCAGTTTATTATATATTAATAGATCATATCCACGTACTGAGAGAACTAATTGAAAGAGCGAGGGAATATGAACTTCCATTGTGCATGGCTTTTATCGATTATGAAACAGCCTTTGATTCGGTGAAACCATCAGCAGTTACAATGGCTCTGAAATCCTGCGGTATTGAAGATGCATACATTAATAATATTAATAATATCTATGAAAATGCAAGTGCAAAGATTCGGCTGTTTGAAAATACAACACATATAAAAATTGGAAAGGGAGTGAGACAAGGTGACACCATATCTCCGAAGCTCTTTAATGCCACATTGGAAAATGTCTTTCAATCACTGAACTGGGAAACAAAAGGGATAAAGGTTAATGGAGATTATCTAACCCACCTTCGTTTTGCTGATGACGTAGTCAGTTTTGCAACTACCCCATCAGAGCTGCAGAGTATGATCCAGGAACTTGCTGACAAGAGTAAAGAAGTGGGATTAAAAATGAACTTTCAGAAGCCAAAAGTGATGTTCAATGCTTTTACAAGAAATGAAGATTTATCGATTGATGGAGAAAAGCTGGAGATAACAGACACGTACGTTTCTCTTGGACAGCAGATATCAAGTGAGGGTCACATTGATGAAGAAATTAATCGGCGTACAAAACTTGCCTGGAGAGCTTTTGGAAGAAACAGCATAATTTTCAAGAGCAATATGCCATTATGTCTTAAAAGAAAAGTGTTTGATCAATGCATCCTTCCAGTGCTTACGTATGGTGCAGAGACGTGGACCTTAACTAAAAGAGACATACAAAGGCTGCAGACAACTCAAAGAAGCATGGAGAGGTACATGCTTGGTGTAACCAGGAGAGATAACAAGAGGAACTCGTGGATCCGAAAAATGACAAGAGTGGAAGACATCATGATCAGAGTTAAATCCCTGAAATGGCAATGGGCTGGACATACTGCCAGAAGGACAGACCATCGATGGACAGCAGAAATTTTAGATTGGATTCCAAGGGACAGGAAAAGACTCAGAAGAAGACCACATGGAAGATGGGTGGATGAAATTGGAAAGTATGCGGGAGTGACATGGAGGAGACTGGCACAAGACAGACCGTTGTGGAGGAAACTTGGGGAGACCTTCGTCCAGCAGTGGATTGATAATGGTTGACAATGATGATGATGATGACAGACCGCTGTGGAGGAAACTTGGGGAGACCTTCGTCCAGCAGTGGATTGATAATGGTTGACAATGATGATGATGATGAACTTGGGGAGACCTTCGTCCAGCAGTGGATTGATAATGGTTGACAATGATGATGATGATGATATCATCATCATCATCATTGTCAACCATTATCAATCCACTGCTGGACGAAGGTCTGTTTCCTCCACATATCATCATCATCATCATTGTCAACCATTATCAATCCACTGCTGGACGAAGGTCTCCCCAAGTTTCCTCCACAACGGTCTGTCTTGTGCCAGTCTCCTCCATGTCACTGTGGATTGATAATGGTTGACAATGATGATGATGATGATATTACTGATATATATATATATATATATATATATATATATATATATCATCATCATCATCATCATTGTCAACCATTATCAATCCACTGCTGGACGAAGGTCTCCCCAAGTTTCCTCCACAACGGTCTGTCTTGTGCCAGTCTCCTCCATGTCACTCCTGCATACTTTCGAATTTCATCCACCCATCTCTCATGTGGTCTTCTTCTGGGTCTTTTCCTGTCCCTTGGAATCCAATCTAAAATTTCGGCTGTCCATCGATGATCTGTCCTCCTGGCAGTATGTCCAGCCCATTGCCATTTCAGGGATTTAACTCTGATCATGATGTCTTCCACTCTTGTCATTTTTCGGATCCACGAGTTCCTCTTCTTATCTCTCCTGGTTACACCAAGTATGCACCTCTCCATGCTTCTTTGAGTTGTCTGCAGCCTTTGTATGTCTCTTTTAGTTAAGGTCCACGTCTCTGCACCATACGTAAGCACTGGAAGGATGCATTGATCAAACACTTTTCTTTTAAGACATAATGGCATATTGCTCTTGAAAATTATGCTGTTTCTTCCAAAGGCTCTCCAGGCAAGTTTTGTACGCCGATTAATTTCTTCATCAATGTGACCCTCACTAGATATCTGCTGTCCAAGATAAACGTACGTGTCTGTTATCTCCAGCTTTTCTCCATCAATCGATAAATCTTCATTTCTTGTAAAAGCATTGAACATCACTTTTGTCTTCTGAAAGTTCATTTTTAATCCCACTTCTTTACTCTTGTCGGCAAGTTCCTGGATCATACTCTGCAGCTCTGATGGGGTAGTTGCAAAAATGACTATGTCATCAGCAAAACGAAGGTGGGTTAGATAATCTCCATTAATCTTTATCCCCTTGTTTTCCCAGCTCAGCGACTGAAAAACACCCTCCAATGTGGCATTAAAGAGCTTCGGAGATATGGTGTCACCTTGTCTCACTCCCTTTCCAATTTTTACGTGTGTTGTATTTTCAAACAGCCTAATCTTTGCACTTGCATTTTCATAGATGTTATTAATAATATTAATGTATGCATCTTCAATACCGCAGGTTTTCAGAGCCATTGTAACTGCTGATGGTTTCACTGAATCAAAGGCTTTTTCATAATCGATAAAAGCCATGCACAATGGAAGTTCATATTCCCTCGCTCTTTCAATTAGTTCTCTCAGCACGTGGATATGATCTATTGTGCTGTAGTCACTCCTGAATCCAGCTTGTTCTCTCGGTTGAGCCATGTCCAGTGTTACCTTCAAGCGGTGTGAAAGAACTTTAGTGAAGATTTTATAAACCACTGATAGGAGGCTGATAGGTCTGTAGTTTCCAAGATCCTCAATGTCACCTTTCTTATGTAGCAGGATCATTGTAGCGGTGTTCCAATCCTCAGGAATCTTTCTTTCATTAAGGCATCGAGTGAAAATTTGGGCGAGTACTGTTTCAATTTCTCCACTTGCTTCTTGTATGATGTCGACAGTAATTCCATCTTCTCCTGGAGCTTTTCCTCGCTTCATGTTCTTGATTGCATGTGCAACTTCTGCTGGAAGGACTGGAGGAACTCTGGTACTGGTATCTTTCATGATGTCTGGAGTGCATGTATCATCCCTTTCATATAATTTGGAGTAGAAATCTTTCACTCTTGTCAAAATTTCGCCTCTATTTCTTGTTACAGAACCATCTTCTTTTCTCAGTGCCATAATCTGTTTTCTTCCCTTACTGAGATGTCCCTTTGCTATCTTTAGGCTTTGGTTGTTTTCAATTGCTTTCCTCACTAGTTCACAGTTGAATTTTCTTACGTCTTCAGTGATACGTTTCCTTACTGTCTTGCATAGCTCTATATATTCCACTTTGGAAGTTACATCTTCTTTAGTTGTCCTCATCTCTCTTCTTTTTTGCATCAACATTTTCGTTTTTCCTGATAATTTATTTACATGCAACTTGTTCTTAGACCCAGCTAATTTTGTTGCAGTTTCCATAAGAGCTTTGGTTACTTTTCTGTTAACTTCAGAGATGTCCACTTCTTCCGATGCTAGGCCTTCTAAAGCAGAGAACCTGTTCTTCAGTTCCAACTTGAAGGTATTATGGTGTTTTTTAAGGTTGGTTATGTCAATAGATTTTGTTTGTCTTATGAGCTTGCCACGTTCAAGTTTAGTGTTGAGGTGCATCTTACATCTCACCAATCTATGATCACTACCTGTGTTGAACTTGTTTAGCACACTGCAGTCTTCTATGACGAATTTTCTGTTACACATAATAAAATCAATTTCACTTGTCGTCCCATTTGGATGTCTCCATGTCCATTTCCTGTGTGGCTTTTTCTTGAAGAAGGAGTTCAAGATGAAAAACCCTTCTGCCTCTGCAAACTCAACGAGAGTATTTCCACGCTGGTTTCTGTTGCCGTGACCGAATTTACCTACTGAAGTTTCATTCTGTTGCCGTTGCCCTATTTTTGCATTGAAATCTCCCATAATTATTTTCAAGTGCTGCTTACCTTTATTATTTAGATGACAAATTTCCTCATAAAATTCTTCAATTTCTTCTTCAGGATGACTTGTGGTGGGTGCATAAGTTTAAATAATCTGAGCCTGGTATCTTTTCGAGAGTTGGATAATGAGTCGTGCAGCTCTGTCAGAGGAACTTTCAACTTCTACAACTTTATCCTTCAGTTTCTTGTTTATTATAAATCCAACACCACTAGTTCTGCCAGTATCTGTCCCACGATAGTAGAAGAGATGTCCACTTTTCAGTTCAATAAGATCTTCTCCTTTTCTCCTTACCTCACTTAGCCCCACGATGTCCCACTTGATCCTTTGTAGTTCCTCTTCCAATTCAAGAAGCCTTGAATCAGAAGATAGGGAGCGTCCATTGTACGTAGCCAAGGTCAGCATCAGATGGCAGCCTAGTCCGGTCCTCCGGGGATTCTTAGCACCCTCTGCCTTCATGTCGCACTGGCCGCTGCCTTGGCCAGGTACATTCCAGCTGCCGGAGACTGAGGGCCAAGATTTAAGTTGTGGAATCATTTTGGAGGGGTTTGGCCATAACTCACCACGCTGGCCAAGCGGGTTGGTGAGTGTGGGATAGCATTTCCTCTAATCCCGATGGTATAGTTATACCGCTATTGTCGGTCGTCAGAGCCCCTTTAGTGGGAACAGGATGCACCACGAGAAGGCGGGGTTGACATTTGTCAAGGAGAGGCTGTGATGTTACGCATCACCTGACCTTACATCCCATATATATATATATATATATATATATATATATATATAATATATATTTGTTTTTCTAGGGTAAGGTCGTCAGGATACAAGTCAGTGGCGCAACGCAAAACGTCCGGAATGTTAATGACAATAATGCCATCAACATATCTTAGAGCAATCCCAGGTAAAGGATGATTGGCAACATATCTATCCTCAAAAAAATGTAGATAGAGATTAGCCAAACGGCTGGAAAAGCGACTGCCCATCGGGATACCACGAGTTTGGAGGTAGAGCCCATCGCCCACGGTAACAAAATTGTTATTAATACAGAAGTCCAGTAGGAAATGCCAATACTGTTCTGTAGTCCCGGGTTCGAACTTCGTATGTATGTTTAGGGCTACCTGCCATAGACCCTTCAATGAAATTGAAGTGAAGAGGTTTTTAAAATCGTAAGTATCCACAGATGTGACAGTCACCGAGCCAAGTGTCTCCAAGACTCTGTTATTGCTCCCAATAATCCAGGTCTAACCCTGATTATTGGGAGCAATAACAGACCCGATGGGCAGTCGCTTTTCTAGCAGTTTGGCTAATCTCTTTCTACACTTTTTTGAGGATAGATATGTTGCCAATCATCTTTTACCTGGAATTTCTCTAAGATATGTTGATGACATTATTGTTATTAACATTCCGGACTTTTTGCGTTGCGCCACTGACTTGTATCCTGACGACCTTACCCTAGAAAAAACCAACAGATTTTCTACTTGTGTTTGTTACCTCGATTTAGAGGTTCAGGTGGACGAGGAGGGAAGAGGTGAGGTGAATTTATTTGATAAAAGAAACTCTTTTGAGTTTGATATCATTCACTACACTCACTGGTCATCCAATATTTCAAAAGTTATACATCGCAATCTATTCATCTCCCAGTTTCATAGAATGGCTAAAATTTGATATACACAGCTCTTATTTGCAAAAAATCTGAAAGCTCTTCTTTCTAAATTGCAATCTAACAATTTTCCTAAAAATTTCTTAAGGCATCATTTTAACCACTTAATTTTGAACTTTAATTCGGTGTCCAAAAGTTTCAAATTACACATTGACATGCTTTACTAACCTAGGACCTAACAATTTTAAATATACAGGTAACATAAAGTGCTATTTGGTGGGTCCCTAATAGCTGAAGATCTCATTTACATACACAGTTTTGCATCTTGTCAATTCACACATTTTTTGGCTTACCAGGTAGTTGTTTAACCGTGACCACCTCTCTTATCAGTGTATATATTTGGGTTCTTGTGGGTGCTCTGTTCAGTCTTGCTTGACTCTTTGTCATGGTGGTATTTGTTCTGCCGGTAAGCTTTTAATTCTTCTTTTTTTAGTTTTTTTAGTTTTATAAATTTGATTTTTGTAATTTTTGCGCTTATTAGAATTTGGTTTTGTGGCCTAGGGAGCATGACCAACCGACAATTTTGGCTTGCCTTGTCGTTTTGTTGGTACTAGAAAGGCCACTCCCACAGGTTGATGCTCTCCTCATTAGGTAAGCTTACCTCTTATTAGGTAAGCTCTCTTCATTGTATTTTGGTATTTGGGTTTTAGGTTTTCCAAGTTCAATGTTTGAACTTCTTGAACATTTTTTTCTTTTTTTGCTTTAAACATTTAGGCACTGGCAAGTCTATTAACTTTTTTGCGGATTTTAACTCTTTCTTTTCTTGGTAACTTTGCGCGTTTTTTAGGGAACTAAGGCTAAGCAGCCGGCCGTTTCACTGTTCTTGTAGTCTGCGATGTGTTTTCAATGTAGTTAAGGTCTTAATAACTACTTAATTATGCACTTAAAGCACTTCTGAAATACTTCGCACATATTGCAACTAATTGTTTATGTCACATAACCTTCACAAAGCTTTTCTTTAGTTTATTATTGTCTTTATTTTATTCTCGTTTTTGTGTTGTCAGAAGTTGTGGAGCAGGGGGTTTTTATAATCCAGTTTTCTTTCAAGAATCTGTGCTTTAGAAAAAATTAATATTTCCTTTTTTATTGCAATGTATAAGAATTTGTAGTACTTTTGTATTGCTATTCAGGTTTAAATTCTCTCTCAGGCGAACTTGGCAATTTGTTATTGCTGAACATTATTTCTGTTTCATTATGTCACTCTTACAACTTGAGTTTTCTATAATCATCTTCTTTCTGTTTAATAGTAACAGATGAAGAGCATGGGTCGGGCCAGGAGAGTTATGGATGCAAGCTAAATTGTTAACTAAAGCTTGGTCATACAACTCTGCGGAGGTTATGACATATATATATATATTTTTTAAATTTTTTTTGGTGGGCTTATTACTTGCATCTATGACTTTGCAGAAACCCATTTCCAAATAGGTCTTTGTGGAAGTGAGAAAATGCAGAGTTTTTGCTGGTCCTTGATAAAGCCAAGACTCAGTATTCTCGACACTTTCTACATTCAGTTGTTCTATTTTTCTCTTTTTACTCACACCGGTCAACACATAACCTTTTCTATGTTGTACTTGGTATGAGTCAAAAAATTTTTTTGCTTCAGTCGCTTCTTAATAGAATGTGGATTCTGAATTTTCATAACTGCTGCGTTGCGCGTTTTGATCTTCAGGTTATTTTGCAACTTTCGTTTTAAATTCTAAAGTTTATCTTATGTTTTCGGCTATGTTCTTTAGTATATATATATATATATATATATATCTCATCATCATCATCGTCAACCATTATCAATCCACTGCTGGACGAAGGTCTCCCCAAGTTTCCTCCACAACGGTCTGTCTTTTGCCAGTCTCCTCCATGTCACCCCTGCATACTTTCGAATTTCATCCACCCATCTCCCATGTGGTCTCTTCTTCTTGGCTTTTCCTGTCCCTTGGAATCCAATCTAAAATTTCGGCTGTCCATCGATGATCTGTCCTTTTGGCAGTATGTCCAGCCCATTGCCATTTCAGGGATTTAACTCTGATCATGATGTCTTCCACTCTTGTCATTTTTCGGATCCACGAGTTCCTCTTCTTATCTCTCCTGGTTACACCAAGCATGCACCTCTCCATGCCTCTTTGAGTTGTTTGCAGCCTTTGTATGTCTCTTTTAGTTAAGGTCCACGTCTCTGCACCATACGTAAGCACTGGAAGGATGCATTGGTCAAACACTTTTCTTTTAAGACATAATGGCATATTGCTCTTGAAAATTATGCTGTTTCTTCCAAAAGCTCTCCAGGCAAGTTTTGTACGCCGATTAATTTCTTCATCAATGTGACCCTCACTTGATATCTGCTGTCCAAGATAAACGTACGTGTCTGTTATCTCCAGCTTTTCCCCATCAATCGATAAATCTTCATTTTTTGTAAAAGCATTGAACATCATTTTTGGCTTCTGAAAGTTCATTTTTAATCCCACTTTTTTACTCTTGTCAGCAAGTTCCTGGATCATACTCTGCAGCTCTGATGGGGTAGTTGCAAAACTGACTACGTCATCAGCAAAACGAAGGTGAGTTAGATAATCTCCATTAATCTTTATCCCCTTGTTTTCCCAGATCAGCGACTGAAAGACACCCTCCAATGTAGCATTAAAGAACTTCGGAGATATGGTGTCATCTTGTCTCACTCCCTTTCCAATTTTTATGTGTGTTGTATTTTCAAACAGCCGAATCTTTGCACTTGCATTTTCATAGATGTTATTAATAATATTAATGTATGCATCTTCAATACCGCAGGATTTCAGAGCCATTGCAACTGCTGATGGTTTCACCTGAATCAAAGGCTTTGTCTTGTTGCAGGATGAGGTCCCCAGTGGGATGTTGAAGACGCATAAACGGGAGCAAATGGTCGTCCAGAATATCCCTGTAACGTTGACCTGTGAGGAACGATGTCACACGTACCAGGGGTCCCATTTCAGTCCACGTAAATAGGGTCCAGTAACGATGTTCCCGCGCCCATGATAATCTTTGCACGCTGTGATTTGCGGTCAGCAGCGGTACCCACGTGGGACGATGGTTTCTGTACCCCATAGCGAGGAGATGGTTCTGGATGGTGTGGCTGCTTACACGTTTTTGTGCACCAGCGTTAAATTGCCGAGTGATTTCTTGCACTGTGGCCCGTCTATCCGCTGTTACAATGCGAGCTAGCCGATGATGACCCCGCTCATCCACAAGCTGTTGTCCACGGCAGTTGGCCCTTGCAGGGATGGTTTTACCGGATTCGATGTATTCCTACTCACGGTGCACCCGTGATACAGTGGCTCGTGAAAATCCCAGTGCCTGCACGATTTTCGAGATGGAGTGACCCATTCGTCGGGCCCCGACAATTTTCCCACGATCAAATGCGCTTAGATCCTTCATCTTACCCATACTGCGCCCGACTTTTACTGATTCCTATCGCATCAGTCCTTATATTGTCGGATCGCTGCATACGTCATGTCGTTTCCATTTATAGGGCGAGATCCAGTCTTTAAACACATTCTCGTGGGCGTTTCATCTGGAGGGAACAGGGAATATGTAATGATCCTGCAAACGTCCGGGAACGAATCTCTTTCGGAGCCGATAGTCTGCTCTTGTGGGGTGACACTATATTCAACGCTGCACGTGTTTGCAAGAGGAAATGTGAATGCTCAGCGCTGCAGGGATGAGGTCCAACAACCTTATATCAGGTTTTTTGGCTCCCTGTTCTCTTTAATGGATGACACTTGTCCGCACAGGACTCTGCGTGTCGATGATTTCCTGCAAAAGCGAGAATATTCGGCGTATGGACTGGCCTGCCAGGTCTCCTCACCTAAACCCTACACTGCATGCCTGGGATGCTCTGGGGGGGGGGGGGCTACACATAGCAACTCGTCAGCTCTCCCCCAGAACACTTCCCCAGTTACGCACTAATCTCATAGAGAAAAATCAACAACCTGGCGGTGGGCCGACCCGGTGGGGCAGTGGTCTAAGCGATGGCTTCTAACTATTCGTCCGAGATGGGTTCGGGTCTGAATCCCATTGATGCGTGAATGTGCTTGACTTACGGCGCTGGCTGTCTCCCTTCCCGTGGAACCAATGGCTCTAAATTAGGAACGAGATACTACTTATGGCCATTGAGTTGCTTACGGGGATCGTTAAACGCCCCAATAAAAAAAAGACGAAACCTGGTGGTGAGTATGTATCGTCGTTGTGAGAGTTGTCTGCCCGTATGAGGTGATCACATTCCTTATTGAGACATTTCTAGGTTACAATCTTATATCTCGGGTTGGTGACATTTTCGGATGTGACCCTGTATACGCAAAATGTGTACATACTTGCCTGTTATACAATGTTTATCTTCATGATTGTATCTCTTTACATGCAAAACGCTGTGGCGTACCTACATACGGGTTAAGTTCTAGAGTTACCAAGTTCAAGGCGGATCCAAGTTCTAGAGTTACAAAGTTCAAGGCGGATCCAAGTTCCAGAGTTACCAAGTTCAAGGCGGATCCAAGTTCTAGAGTTACCAAGTTCAAGGCGGATCCAAAATGTGTACATATTTGTCTGTTATACAATGTTTATCTTCATTATTGTATCTCTTTACATGCAAAACGCTGTGGCGTACCTACTTACGGGTTAAGTTCTAGAGTTACCAAGTTCAAGGCGGATCCAAGTTCTAGAGTTACCAAGTTTAAGGCAGATCCAAGTTCTAGAGTTACCAAGTTCAAGGCGGATCCAAATTCTAGAGTTACCAAGTTCAAGGTGGATCCAAGTTCTATAGTTACACAGTTACACATAGATAATGATTAATGGAGATGTTACGGAAAATTGTGCAAGCTTGTGCTTAACTCGACCTCAAACGCAAACAGTTCAGCAATGGAACGTGTGAAAATTGATTTCAGAATGAGTGCGCACTCTTGAGATATTATACGGTCTTCTTGGACTACGCCAGAGGTCCCATAACTGAAAAACGTTAACTCATAGTCAGCTTTTTCCCCCTCAAGAAACAAAGACATTTCACTGTAGATTCACATAGCGGCAAACGCTCGCAAGAATCAGAGAGATAGAATTTAAATTACTCCACTTGACACCACATCACCAATATCCATTCCTCTCCGCATCTCTTTTTCTTTGTAAGAATGCGTTTCTTTTTTCTGCGATTATTTGATGTTATTCATTTTGATGCTCAAATATTTCTTTTCTGCCTTAACCTATTTTTTAGTTTTAAGTTTTGCAATGTATGAAACACTTGAAAATTTTTATGTAGTGCTAGAAAACGATATGCGCATCAAAGAAAATCAGTATGAAAATAATTTCGGTATGACGGCAAAAAATACACCCAAAAACTAATGTCTGTTGTTATTGTCTGTAACGTTTTCCCGTCACCAAGAGTTTAATAACACTATGCTATCTTAGTGATATTTTTTCATTAATGAGTAGAAATAATTTAAGTTATAAGAAAAAAGGAAAGCAAACATGCTACGTAAAAGTGGGAAATTGCTATAAAAAAATGTTGCCCAACAGATCTGTTAAGCAGAATCTTCTGAACAAATTTCACTGTGCACTGAACATTTAAATATCGTCTCTGTCAGAAAGAAAGTTTTCGGCGAGAAAAGAAAGTGCCAGTGTCGGATTGTTTACCATAATCGGCGAAAATCACACTGAAACAATTTCAAATTAAATTTACTGAACACACCCAGGGAAAATTCTCAGGTAACTGGATTTCCAGCAGCGTTTCAAGGCGTTGAAATGCGTGCAGGCATGTTTCAAATCAGAAGAAAGGAAATTTGCAGCTATTTTACATTTCACTCACTCTGCAAAATATGTACGGTTACTTGGTTATTAAACTTTCTGTGGCGAAGGTCAGAGAGATATTCTACCAGCTTTGTCTGGATATCAGAGCTTTCACATGCACCTGCGATGATATAATTCGGGAAACATTCTGTCAATAAAACACCCAGTTTGTTTAAACCATTGTGTCAAGAACACGCGCTTTGACGTTCATCTAATATCAGAGATGCACCTGTTTTTCTGATAGCAATTCGAGATATATGTCGGTCCCTTCTAACCCTGATACAAAGCAGATATGCCAACCTTTGGTCCTTTCCAAGATGATAAAAAATGTTTGTGTTAATCAAGATGTTTTTTTTGGGGGGGGGACAAAAGGTTTTCGTGTTATTAGTCTATTTACACTTATGACTTTAACCTTCCACTACTGAGCATAGGCCATTCCCATTTTCTTTCAGGTGTCGTGATTTCCGATAAGTGTCCACCATCATTGAGAAAATCTCTTTGTATCAACATTTCTCCTTGTTTTACATAGATCTCTTCCATGCGCGCTCTTTTCTCTTCTTGGTATAATACAGTGCTATAAGTTTAGTATTCAGTTCTATTTCATTCTTCATACATTTTACACTACCTATTCAGTTCCATTTCATCCTTCGTACATCATACATATTTTCCTCAGTTCCATTTCATTTTTCAAACATCTTTCATGACCTTTTGACTATTTTTATTTTACTTTTACATATCTTATAACGAAGTAAATTTCTCCGTCATTTCTGTCCACGCCAGGATTCGAACCCGGATCCCCTCATTCCGGAATAAGTCACTCTACCAATTGAGCTACGCGGACGTTTTGTTCTGATTCCTATCTGCCTTTATGTCGTGTGCGTCCTTCTGGCAGGTACGTCACATCTCGTGGTACGTTACATCATCTCCCCCTTATTTTCTTCTTTTTTTTTTTTTTTTTTTCGAAGTGCTGGAGAAGGGATTCTCTTATTTTTCCTATCTCGCGGTGTGGAAATAACATCACACCATTGCGAGATTTTGAACGGTCGGGTCATCCGGAGAGTTCGGGCGCCATTATAACGAAGTAAATTTCTCCGTCATTTCTGTACACGCCAGGATTCGAACCCGGATCCCCTCATTCCGGAATAAGTCACTCTACCAATTGAGCTACGCGGACGTTTTGTTCTGATTCCTATCTGCCTTTATGTCGTGTGCGTCCTTCTGGCAGGTACGTCACATCTCGTGGTACGTTACAATCTTACACCACCCGCCAAGTTCCATTTCATTTTTGCACGTCTTACTTTATCCGGCCGGTTCAGTGTCATCTTTATACATCTTACATGACGTGTCCAGTTCCATTTCATTCTTCAAACATCTTTCATGGCCCTACGCCAAATTCTCTCTATTTCATTTTCATATATCTTACGCCACCCGCCAAGTTCCATTTCACTTTTACTTATCCGGCTGCTCCAATTTCATCTTTATACTTCGTACATGACGTGCCAAGTTCCATTTCATTCTTCAAACATTTTTCTTGACCCTTCTCCCAATTTTTATTTTACTTTAACACGTCTTACACCACCCGCCAGGTTCCGTTTCATTTTTACACATCTTACTTGATCCCCACCCAGTTCCATTTCATCTTCATACATCTTACAGGACGTGCCAGTACCATTTCAGTCTTTAACCATCTTTCGTGACCTCACGCCAAATTCTCACTATTTCATTTTCATGCATCTTATACCACCCGCCAAGTCCCATTTCATTTTTGCACATCTTACTTTATCCGGCCAATTTAGTTTTACCTTCATACATCTTACATGACGTGTCTAGTTCCATTTCATTCTTCGAACATCTTACATGACCCTTTGCCTATTTCTATTTGACTTTTACATATCTTACACCACCCACCAAGTTCATTTCATTTTACATACCTTACTTGAACGCCCTGTTCCACTTCATCTTCATACATCTGACATGACGTGTTGAGTTTCATTTCATTCTACAAATATCTTCCATGATCCTTCGGTTAAATTTCGCTCTCTCTCTGTTTTGTTTTTACACATCTTACACTAGCCGACGAGTTTCATTTCATTTTTACATATCTTACTTGATCCGTTTAGTTCCATTTCATTTCATACATCTTACACGAGCTGTCCAGTTCCATTTCAGTCTTCAAACATCTTACATGACCCGCTGAGTTACATTTCATTTTTACACATTTTACGTCAACCTGCCCAGCTCCATTTAATTCTTCATGCACCTTAAATGACCCGTTCAGCCCTATTTAATTAAAAAAAACAACCGCAACTTATTCCGTTTCATTTCATTCTGGGTACATCATACATGACCTTCCCACCAAATTCCATTTCATTTTTTCGTATCATACACAACCATCCCAGTTTCATTTCAGTTGTACACATCTTATTTAATGAGACCAGTTCCATTTCACCTTCATACATCCTGCATGACCCATCTAGTCCATTTTATTATTACTGATCTTACCGTGACCCGTTCAGTTCCATTCCACTTTTTACATCATACATAGTCTGCTCAGTTCAATTTCATTTTTATGATGCTCAACTGCATTCTTTTCTTCTGTGGGTTTTCTTATTTTTGAATATCTGATCTTATCTTCCCTTGCAATGTGAAGCATCGAGTTTTTCTAGTAATCTCTCGTTTTGCTGTTGTTGACGAAGACTGACTACCATACGCGAATGCTGGGATGATGACTCACATGTGAAGACTCTTTTCAAGCGAAGTGGAATATCTATCTGTTAAGAGTGTACGTTCCCGTTTGTTATTCTTCCGTAGAAACCCACAACTGTTCAGCTATGTAAGGAGTTTTATGAAATGTAATGAGTTACACTAAAGTTTCTCTCAAAATGTTTCTTGTCCCACGGGTTTGAAAATTTCTGTAGACGGAGATTATTTCAGTGTGGTATTCTGGCAAAATTTACTTATTCGTACTTTTGTCGTCAGGAGTATCCAATTTCTCCAAAACGCACACAAGTGCTCAGACAAGTGCTACAAGCGCACACAAGTGCTCATTACAAGGACTTCTTTATTTAAGTCTTTTAAATACTCAAGCACTGAAATTTAGAGGTTATTTGACAAATTTAAAAGTAACTAATACCCCCATCTACCTTAGCCAACAGATATCAAATGAGGGCTAGATCGAAGAAGAAATTTAAAGGTGTATAGAACTTGGCCTGAGCGCATTTGGAAGAAACGGTACAGTTTTCAAGAGCATTCACCATTATACACTATATTGAAAAAAGTCACTGGACACCTAGAAGAGAAACACAACATAGCGTTTATTGACATACATTAGTAGGGTGTCGGTCTATCTTTGGCCTTAATACATGCACTGACCCTTCGAGACATGCTTTCGACAAGGTTTTGGAATACAGCGATAGGTGTGCTCTTCTTTCAGTACATAATGCTGCCGCTAACTTTTGCTTAGTAGTAGGCCATGGCTCCAAACTTCTTATGTGGCGCTCTACTTCATCCCATAGGTGCTCTATGGGATTAAAATCGGGACTTTGTGCTAGCCAGCCCACACACGATATGGAATTTTCGTCAAATCACGCCGTAACAGTTCTTGCTTTATGGCTCGGTGCATTATCCTGTTGGTACCAACAAGGCTCGGTTCCATAGTATTGCCACAGAGTTGGTAGAGCATAATTGTCCAAAATATTGAGGTAGACGTGCTGGTTAACAGGTTTGTCCACGATAACCAATGGGCCGGGACCATACCTGGAAAAATACCCACACATGAGTACACTGCCAGCACAAAACTTGACTGTAGGAAAAGTACACTGTGGTAAATAGCGTTCCCCCGTCTGCCGCCATACCTACACACGGCCATCAAACTGATGGATCGTGTATCTGGATTCACCAGTCCATAGGACCCGTTTCCATTGATCTACGGTCCACGATAAATGTTCTTTACACCATGCTAAACGAGGAGTAGCATTCCGAGTTGAGATGAAAAGCTTATGAGCAGCCGCACGACCACAGTAACCCACGGAATGAAGTTCTCTGCGAATGGTACGTTTTACATTGGTACGAGGTTCCAGCATTTTTACTCACCTGTACACTGAGATCTTGTGCAGTACTCCGTCGATGAGCTGTAACGACATTCCTGAGGCTTCGATGTCTTCTATCACTGATTTTCCTTGGTCTGCCGGTAAGTTTTCTGCTTCAGGCATCCCCAGTGTCTTCTCCTTATTCAGTACATCCAAAACAGTTGACTTGGGCATGTTTAAACGCCTCTCTGTTTCTCTTATGGACAACCCACTATTATAACACCCAACAATATTTCCTTTGTCAAAGTCAGTTCTCTCCCGTCGCGACATTTTCACTCAACGTCACATTCTCTCCCGTCGCGACATTTTCACTCAACGTCACAGTGCGATATGATCGCGGTCAGCTGCAGGCTTGTTTGTATATCGTTTGCAGCTGTACCGCGCATCTTCACAACGCAGCAGATCCGTTCATTTGCTTTTGGACGGGTGTCCGGTGACTTTTGTCAATAGAGTGTATCTTAAAAGAAAGTATTCAATCAGTGCATCCTCCCAGTTTTTACTTATGGATCAGAGATATGGATCTTAACTACGAAGGTGGATCGAAAAGTAACGCACGCTATTTTGTTTCTTTGGCAACAGTTTAATAGATAGACAAAACAAAACATATGCACAGTAAAACTACATTTCTTAGCTATTTTTCAGCATAAGAACCGAGACACTTGAGATGTTTATCCGAGCGTGGTACCAGTTTTAGTATACTTTGTTCATAAAATTCCGTTTTGGGCGTATAGCTACCCGCGGACAACCAATTTGACTTCGTCAGCTGAATCAAAATTGGACACGCAGGAATATATTGGAGGGACCAAACAGATGAAAGTTCAAAGGAGCTAGGCCTGGACTGTACGGTTGGTTGTGAAGTACCTCCCAGCCAAATTGCGCAATTTTTTCTCGAACGTGTTGTGCAACATGTGGCCCAACGTTGTCATGAAGCAGTCTGATATTTGCAGCGTCTTTGTAGGGTCTTTTGTCACGAAGGGCACGATGCAACTTTGTTAATGTCTTAACATACGTTTTGACATTCACAGTGGTCCCCATTGGATGAAACTCCACCAGGAGAACGAGATGCATGTCCAAGAACACCATCATGAGGACATTTTGTGCAGACTGGGTAACTCTGAATTTTTTTGGTGGCAGGGAGTCTGAATGTTTCCATACCATACTAACCTTCTTTGTTTGGGAGTGTAGTGGTGCGCCCAGGACTCATCGCCCGTCACTACATCTGCCAGAAGTTCATGTCCTTCTGCGTAATGCATCAAATGGCCCAAGGATGACATCATTCTCTGTCCTTTCTGGTCGTCTGTCAAGGTCTTGTGCACTCATCGCGCATGGTCCTTGCGAAATTGCAATTTGTCACGTACAATATCGTACACTATACCGTACGAAATGTTAAACTTGTGGGCCAATGGGCGCAGATGGATCCGCCTGTCACTCAGAATTGCCTGTTCAATGCCTCTCACTGTGGCAGATGAGGACGCAGTTACAGGCCGACCTGAACGTGGGGAATTTGTAAGGTTGCCATGGCCCTCTGCAAAGAAACTGCACCATCTGGAGACATTGCTGCTGTCCCGGCAATCACAACCATACACTTCGACCATTTCTTTGTGAATTTCTGTCTGAGTTTTCCGTTTAGCCTATAAAAATTGGACTACACCGAGTTGCTCTTTGTTCGTAGACGACGCTAACAAACTCGAAATATTTATGCCGTCGTTACACACTGTCTTCCACCCCAGCGACATCTGATCCAGCCAAACGAATCTGTAGCGTGATATTCAAACTCGTTGTCTGTCAAACTGCAACCTGCGAAGAAAGAAAAAAAAAAAAAGAAATAGCTGTGCTTTCCGTTACTTCCTCGTAAAACAGACATACAGAGGCTGCAAACAACTCAAGGAAGCATGGAGAAGTGAATGCTGGGTATAACCAGGAAGGTTAGGAAAAGGAAAGCGTGGGTCAGAAAGAAGGCAAGAGTTGATGACATCATGATCAAAGTTATGGCCCTGAATTGGCAATGGCTGGACGTACTGCCTGAAAAAATGACTACCGTTGGACAGTTGAAATACTATATTGGATATCAAGGGAAGGGAAAAGGCACAGAAGTACACCGTGTGGGAGATGGGTAAATGAAATTCAAAATCACGCTGGAGTGAAATGGAGGAGAATCATTCAGGACAAAGGGTTGTGGAAGGGGCATGGGGAGACCTTCATTCTGAAGTGGACTAAGAATAGTTGACGAGGATGGAAGCATTCCAGTTTTCTGTTTTCTTTAATGTGCCATACTTCGACACATTATAAATATTAACGCGATTTGTGCAAAGAAAATCGTTCATTGGTGTTTGAAGTCCAAGGGAGTCATAGCAGTGAAGAAAAAAGAACTCTGGGACTAAACAACTAAAAAAAAAAAAAACAGACATTAAGTATGCCATATTTTGAAATCGAAATAGTACCGTATTAATTGAGTACTCTCTCCATAATTTTAAATACTCTGGCTCTTCCGCACAGCTTGTATAAACTCGAAACTAGAAGCTGTGAAAACACAGGTTTGTCGACGCCGGTCATCAAAACCGGATCCTTTCACTCCGGAGTATATCGCTCTCCCAACTGAGCTACGCGGACATGTGCTCTCATTGCTATCTGCCTTTATCTCATGTGCGCCCTGCTGTGCAGGCACGTCACACAGCGTTATTACAAAATTTTTAATTCCTTTAGAATCATGAAGTTTTTTCCATTTGCACAACACGAAAAATCTAAAGGAATGAGATCAGGAGAGTAATGGAGTTATTCAACTCCACAACCTTGTGTTACAGAAAGCTGCTTTAAAATAACTTAGGATATCAGAATCGTTAATATAGCAAACAGAAATCTCTGGATGGTGTGCGTTTACCGTTCTTCACGTAACATTAATCACATCAGTAAACTTGAAAATTACATCTTCTTGGAGCGGGAATTGAACCCGCATTTCCCGATTTCTGTTCGAGCATGCTATCCGTTACACCCCCAGGACGACCAAGTATCTGAGTGTTAAGTATCATAACATTTTTTTAGTTTCTCTAGTCGAAGCAAATTCTACTTCCTCATAGCGTTAAGAAAATCCTCAGTCTGTCAGGAAAAGTCAAAAACTTTTCTGATACTTAACATTCAGATACTTGGGACTTCGTCGTCTTGGGTGCTGTAACGGATAGCATGCTCGAACGGAAATCGGGAGATGTGGGTTCGATTCCTGGAAGGTGTGATTTTCAAGTTTACTGATGTGATTAATGTTACAGGCAATTCAAAGATGTCTGATTAATGATTCTGACATATCTACGTATTGTGGGTAGAATATTTCTTCCCCAGAATTTATATATAAGCACACTGCACAAAAAATTAGTAAAACCCCTAACAGAAATGACAGTGCCGCCCCGGTGCCGCAGTGGTCTAAGGCGCTGACCTCTGATCATTCGTCCGTAAGGGGTCCGGGTTCGAATCCCGGTGAGGCATGGATGTTGTGTTTGTCTTACGGCACTGGCTGTCTCCCTTCCCTGGAACCAGTGACCCTAAATTAGGGACGGGCGACTGCTTATAGTCCATTGAGTTGCTCACGGTGGTCGTTAAACCTCAAAAAAAAAAAAAAATGACAGTAGGAAGTTATCGGTTGCACAGAAGGCACCGTGATAGCATTGTTGGGAGATAAATAGCAATGACATGGCCTACAGGATCATTTCTGCTTCGTGCAGTGGTGAAGAGCAGCGTGTGTGCTGAATTTAGTCTGCAATATGGGTCATAAGGCAGACGCTACTAAGTTACAAAAAGGAGCCATCGTGTTTGGCCGTGCTCACGGACACAAAGTGAATGAAGTCGCCCAATTTGTTGGTGTGTCGAACCGTATTGTCCAGCGGGTCTACAAACAGTGGTGTAGGTCGCAGTCAACTGAAAATCGGCGACGTAAGTGTGGATGGAGAACGATTCTCACCAACAGGGACGGCCGCCATGTTTCACGCCTAGTTACTGCAGATCGATTTCAAACCAGGCATCAATTGCTCCAAACAGTCACTCCAACCAATTTCCGAAAGGACATTACGACGAGAACTGCATGTGATGGACATCTGGAGCAGAGTACCACGGAAGAGGACCTCTTTTAACAGAAAGTCACAAAGTCGCACGTTATTAATGGGCTCAAATGCACCAAAACGTTACTGTGGAGGATTCGAAACGATAATTTGGTCTGATGACCTTGTTTTTGTTTGTACTCCAAAGACGGGAGGCGATTAGTGCATCACAGGCCCAATGAAACCTTTAATGCTGATTGTGTCGAAGGTGTTGTTCAAGCTGGAGGGTGTTCTGTTATGTTTTGGGGTTGTTTTCGGTTCTAGTGAATGGGCCTTCTCGTTGAAGTGACGATGAATTTGAACTAGTATGCGTACCTCCGCATTCTGAATGACGAAGTGTTGCCCTTTGCCCTACATCTCCAGGAGCATCAGCAATTTGCCACTTCTGTCTCCTAAGACGACAATTGCCGTGTGCACAGGGGTAAAACTCAGTCTGAGAGGCACGACGAACAATCAGCAACACTGTCTCACCTCTACTGGCCCACCAAATCCCCAGATTTAAATCTAATTGAAAATCTGTGGGATCATTTGGAACAGAAGGTAAAACGCCGGAATAGACACCCACGAACTCTGGCGGAACTGCGGGACCAATTGACGCACGGATAGCTGCAAATCGATGTTCTATACATCCACAACTTCGTGGAGTCTGTAGCACACCTGATTCATGCTGTTATTAACGTCACCCGTTATTAGGTAAGTTCTGACAAGAGTGACTAATTTTTTGCGTCTGCCGTTGCCTTCCGATCTCCAAGAGGTTTTTTTCCATCTTTCTCTATCTAATCACCATTTTTCCATCAGGCCATTTTGACTAAGTGCTCTCTTTATCAAGGAGGTTAGAAGAAGACGAGGTGAAGGGACCCGTTTTGAGTGAAGCCAAAACAGATCAGCTGTTTCTGTCCTATCTCTGAGGTGGCGGGAGTCTGCGCTGCGAGAGTTCGGTAACGTGACGTCACTTCCTGTGGCTTAAGCAGTTTTGCTTAGCGCATGCAAACCAAGGATGGAATGAAGGAATATTTCCGACTTCTTATTTCTTAACATTAGGCTTTTGGTTATATTTTAAAAATGGTTACTTGCACATGGGCAGTAAGTAACCATGCGCACTATGCACTTCCGCTCAAAAAATCATTATTTTGTTCAATTTTTTAAAGAAATATCAACACATATTTTCCAGTTTTTTCTGGAAATTTTGTATTATGGGAATGAATATTTCAGGCTCAATTTTTTTCATGCCTGTATGGGTAGAGTAAGGGTCCGAAAAATCCGTTCAAAATCGCGATTTCCCCATAGAGATATACAGGAGATTCTTAGATTGGGCGCATTGGCGTAGACAGCTGATAAAAAGTTGCGTCACGCCAGAAGCACAGGAAGAGGAACTGTTGCCAGCTCCTCTTACTTCTAACCTACTTGCTCTTTATTCTATCAGATCATATTATTCTAAGTCGGCCGTTATTTCTTTGTTTGTTTGATTTAAATTCCATGGCAATTTTGTGCAGTTTTTCATTGGTCATTGTTTTTACATGACGAAACCAACGCAATTGTCTGTTCTGTATGTCTTCTCAAATTGTTTCTTTCATTTCTATCAGTTCTTTAATGCCTTCATTAGTTATTTTCTGTCTTCTTGGCACTCTACATGATCTTCTTAAAGCACTTATCTCTACGGCTGTTATTTTCGTTCTATCCACTTCTGTTAATCGCCAGGCCTCTTCCCCACATGCTCTTAACAATACTATTATAATTACTCCATTTCCTTTTTTCTGGTTATTCCTTCGCTCCACGCGATTTCCATTCAGGCGTCTAACAGCATTTCTTTCTTTTTCTTATTTCCATTACATCTCTACCTTCTTGTGTAATTTTAACACGTAGGGAATTATAAAGATCACATCTTTCAATTTCTTTGTTTAGGCTTTCCAACTGTAGGTTGAAGAAGCGTATATGCTCCAGCTTTGTCCATCTGTCCGCACGATAACTCGCGTAAAAATGGCTCGATTTCGAGGAAATTTTGGTATGTGGAACGGGACGAGCTCGGGACGAACCGTATTGAAAATGGGTGAAGTGGGATCAAAGGTCACGACATGGAAGCGGGATCCATTCCACTACCCTTATGCGTCATAACTTGCGTAAAAATTATTCGAGTTCAATTAAATTTTAGTTTGTGGTAGAGGACCACTTGGGGACGAACCCTATTTAAAATGAGCGAAATGGGGTCAAAGGTCAAGACATAGGAGCGGGATCCATTCCATTGCCCTTATTCGTCATAACGTGCGTAAAAATATTTCGATTTCGATGAAATTTTAGTATGTGGTAGAGGATCACTGGGGACGAACCCTATTGTAAATGGGCGAAATAGGGCCAAAGGTCAGGACATAGGATTGGGATCGATTACATCGCCCTTATCCCATACTATTAAGGTGGACGTCAAGTAATTTTGCTTCCTATACTTCCAATGGAAAAACTTTTGTACACATTTCCTTCCCAATTAGTGTGTTCCTAAGGATGAACATTTGAACATTGATTAAAATAACTTGATATTGTAACTTGGAATACTTAATATTTTCTAAAACATAACCATAATTATATTAAACATCAATAACTTTTCCTTTGGTGGTGTTGAAACCAGAAAAAAGATGGCGCGACCTGTACTTTGATGACGTCAGTAGACAAACAAATGTTGGATTGCATAATTATGTTTATGTTTCAGAAAATATTAAGTATTCCAAGTTATAAAATGTAGCTATTTTAATCGATGTTAAAATTTTCATCCTTGGGAACGCATTAATTGGGAAGAAAATGTGTACAGAAGTTTTTCCATTGGAAGTACAGGAAGCAAAATTACTTGACGTCGACCTTAAAGGAGCAATTCTTGTATGTATGTAAATTTTATTTTGAACACGGCTCTGCCGCCCCAGTGGCGCAGTGGTCTAAGCGATGGCTTATGATCATTCGTCCGAAGGGGTCCGGGTTCGAATTCCGGTGAGGCATGGGTGTTGTGTTTGTCTTTCGGCACTGGCTCTCTCCCTTCCCTGGAACCAGTGACCCTAAATTAGGGACGGGCGACTGCTTATAGCCCATTGAGTTGCTCACGGTGGTCGTTAAACCTCCAATAAAAAAAAAAAAAAAAAAAACACGGCTCTAAGGATTTTGAAGAAAGTCGTTAATCTGCCGGTTTCTGGTACTAGAAATCGATTTAGCTTCATCTCGACTTTAGGAAAATTCGTTTCGTGGGTTAAATACCCACCCCCGATTTACCACGTTTGTAGTGTAATGGCGTCGTTCCATTAATGTAACCCATGCTTAGAAATCTTATGACGTCACAATCTCGAGATTGAGATGTTGGCGCGCGATCACGCCATCTGTCTCATTACGTCACGCGTTGTGTGTGGATCCTATTAAAGTTTTATGACGTCACACTCTTGCGAGCAGATGGTTTCGATTCCTATCTGCCTCATTACGTCACACGTTGTGTGCGTATGCCCGTCCGCACGATAACTCGCGTAACAATCGTTCGATTTCAATGAAATTTTAGTATGTGGTAGAGAAACACATGTGAAGGAACCCTATTGAAAGTGAACGAAATGGGGTCAAAGGTCAGGACATAGGAGCGGGATCCATTCCACTGCCCTTATGCGTCATAACTAACGTAAAAAAGGTTCGATTTCGATGAAATTTTAGTATGTGGTAGGGGACCACCTGGAGACAAACCCTATTGAAAATGGGCGAAATGAGGTTAAAGGTCAGAACATAGAAGAGGGATCAATTCCATGGCCCTTATGCGCCATAACTTACGGAAAAATAGTTCGATTTCAATGAAATGTTAGTATGTTGTAGGGGCCTGCCTGGGGACAAATCCTGTTGAAAATGGACGAAATGGGATCAAAGGTTAGGACACAGGAGCGGGATCTATTCCATAGCCCTTATGCATCATAACTTACGTAAAAATGCTTTTGATTTCAACAAAACGTTATCATGTTATTTCGGAGGTACACTGAACCGGTTCTGTTGAATATAATGGAAATGGGATCAAAGGTGGGCAGAGGAGCGAGATTTATTCCACAGCCATTATCTTTATAACTTGAGTAATGATTTCTGGTATGTTGGAAAGCGTATCATAATAAATGCATTGCATGATTTCACTAACTTGTCTGGTTATTCCTTCGCTCCGCGAGATTCCATTCAAGCGTCAAACAGCTTTTCTTCCCTGTGCAATTCTATTTCTTAATTCCATTACATCTCTACCTTCTTGTGTAATTTTAACAAGTAGGTAATTATAAAGATCACATCTTTCAATTTCTTTGTTTTCGCTTTCCAACAGTAGGTTGAAGAAGTGTATATGCTCCAGCTTTGTCCGTCTGTCCGCACGATAACTTACGTAAAAACGGTTCGATTTCGATGAAATTTTAGTATGTAGTAAGGGACCACCTGGGAACGAACCCTATTTAAAATGAGTGAAATGGGGTGAAAGGTCAGGACATAGGAGCGAGATTTATTTTACAGCCATTATCCTTATAACTTGAATAATAATTTGATTAATGATTTTTGGCATGTTGGAAAGCGTATCATAATCAATGCATTCCATGATTTTACTAACTTGCTATCTTCTAGCTGTAGGGTTGTTTCTCTACTTCCAGTGTATAAAAAATTTGTTTTATTTAAATTTATAATTAGTCCCTATTTTGCATATTCTTTTATTTTTTTAGTCATATACTCTAAATCTAATTTATCTTCTGCAAGAAGTACCTTATCATCAGCAAATTGTAAAATAAGTACCATCGTTCCATTTAAATTAATCCCCATTGCTCGACACTTTTCCATTTTTTCAAAGCCTGTTCCATGTAAATATGAAATAATGTTAGAGATATGCAACATTCCTGTTTTAGTCCTTTAGTCACTCACTAGGAATCGTTTTGAAGTTTTCTAGCCTAGAATTCACAGAATTTAACTTAGAATATGTTGATGTCTATTCATTTACTTATGCACTTTTTTATGTATTCTTCTGGGACCGACACAATCTGAAGGCACAAAAAATGCGTTTGTCTATTATTAATTTCTGTAAAAGAAATTCCGCGTCGGATATTTGTCACTATGACAAATATTTACATAAATGTTCTATTTCTATTAATAATAATGCTTATTTTTTTCTGCTAGGAGGTCTAAATGTGCACTTCGAAGCGTGACCTCTTTTAAAAACACATCAGGATTTTTTCCCTTTATTTTTTACCTTGGATGCTTATTTTTACAACGAAAGAGCACTTTTCTTTTCGCTCAGGCGTGGATTTCTCTTCGTGACCATATAGCTGCTTGTAAATGAAAGATTTAGAAATTTATTTTCTGCACTGGTTTTCTTTCTCCGTGATGAATATTTTGAATATTCTGTTAGTTATCGTAAAAATTAGTTCTTAAGTTTCATATACAAATAGCCGTGTTGCACTCTACTTTGCATTAAAAGTTTTAACCTGCATTTTTTTTAGGTATTAGTACCATAATTAGCAGCATTCCTGTTATACAAGCAGCAGAAAAAAAGCGGGGTAAAATGGAAAAAGGACTATTTCGGCTTTAGGAACTTAAGAGAGTCCTATCAAAATAATATGACCACCTACCCAATAATGGGAATAACTATCGTTGTCCCTGATGACAGCGGCGATACTGCGCGGAATGGACGCAATGAGGCCATGGAAGGTTGCCCGAGACACACATGCCCATTCGGACTGCAGCAGAGCACGGAGGTCCCGGAGATGACGTGGTTGTAAGTTGGCATGTCGATCTGTAGATCCAAATAGTACCAGAAGTGCTCTATGGGATTGAGATCTGGCAATTCGCCGGCCAAGGGAGAACGGAGACATTGCTGTCGTGTTCCTGGGACCAGTCACGCACCACTTTAGCGATGTGGCACGGCGCATCGTTCTTTTGGTGGACACCATCACCACCAGGGTAAACGTCCAACATGAAGGGGTGCATGTGGTCAGCGAGGATGGACAGGTAGCCATTGGCATTCAGGGACCCATCCGGTGGTACCAGCGGTCCCAGGTCATACCAGGAAAACATCCCCCAGACGTGCACACTGCCACCTCTGGCCTGTATTTGACTGACAAAGGTGTCCTGGTGTTGGTTCGAGTGTGTCTGACGCCGTATCTGCTACCTACCGTCACTTCTGTGGAGTAGAAACCTGGATTCGTCGGAGAAGGTAACCTTTTCCCACTTTTCCACTGTCCAATGACGGTAGTCCCATGCGAATTGCAGGTGTTGTTGCCGGTAGACCTGCGTAACAGGGTTCACTCTACTGTTATTGGGGACACGTACCTGGGTGCCCCAGGGTTCATTTGCGCGCGTAGTTGCTGTACTGTTGCGCGTCGATTGCCCTTTACCAGTCGACGGAGGTGACGTTCTCCTCTGGGGTCGACGGCCTTTGGCGCTCCACAATTTAGACGTCGGGCGGTACTCGGTATGGCAATGGTCCATTCTTGGTGCACCCTTAGTACCGCACCTCGTGAAGAGCCCATGAAGTCTGCTGTTTCTGACATGCTTCCACTCTTGGCGCGGCAGCCAATGATCATTCCTTTTTGAACGTCCGTCAAATCACTATCTCTGCACATTGTGCTCACGTAACGCACTATGGCTCATCTGTACTAGTCGGCGCTTATATCTCTGTGTGTTCGACCTTGTGACGTGCACTCTGTGATGCACCTGGTCGGGCACACTGTGATTCCGGGGTGCTCATATTATTCTGATACAACCGGGTATATCATAATAACGCAGAAGCCCTCGTATTCCCACAAATTTGTCTCATCAAGATATTCGAAAGCTACTTATTGATTTAAAAACTGCGAATTACCTTCTTTCACTTCTGTCCAGACAGCCTTGAAACCTTCAGCTCCTATAGCTTTCTCAGCAGTAGCGAATCTATCAAAAGAAAGAAATAAAGGAGTAAAACACGATGTCGTATTGTTCAAAAATGCAATTATGACATATGTTCTGTTTTTCTGCATAATACTGAAATAAGGAGACTTAAAAAACCTACTAATGTAGAGCAGGTGTTATTATTTTTTGGGGTTAGTGATAAACGCAAGAACATTCAACAGATGTTACAGAAATATTAATAAAAGGGCTAGTATAAAGTCATTTTCCAATTCCATTACATACACAAACAAATTTCAGAACATGGGCATAAAAGAAAGTATGTTGAACTGGGCATGATTGAACAAAGGAGTGGGATTTTTGACCATTATATTGTCAAAGTGAGGAATGCAAAAATTTAATATCACCTTATCTCCATTATGATGAGGTAAGTTAAAAACTAAAAAATGATTTGCAACGGCAACTATGTTCATAATCGACAGACTCTTGAAATTATTTATCGTTATTTATTTTTGAATAACACAACTCCTAAAACGCTAATGTAAGGTCACTGATAATACTAAACATAGAATGAATGAGTTATTAATCAACAACGACTCCGCACGTTGTCTTTATCCCGTTTTAAACAGTCTTACCGGGAATTGTTATCAATTTGTCTCTTAACACAAAAACCGTTTTCATATTCCATCAAGAATCCTTTTAGGAGATCATAATACATGTACTCTTTTAGAGCACTTTTTGTAAGAACAACAAACAGCGAGTTCCCACACATCACTGCGATGCCATAACTATTAATCCAGGGTCGTGATCCCATAATTCTATGCAACGAGCTGCTGGCTGTTCAACATCCACGCAACTGAAACTCACAAATGTAAACTTGCAGCAGGTGTTCGACGAAAATAAAAGAAACAAGCAAAGGACGCCATCATCCAACAGCGAGGAGCCAAAACATTATGACCACCTGCCTAATGTGATGTTGGTCCTCCATGTGCCGCCAAAACAGCTCTTGGCGAGGCATCGACGCTACAAGTCTTCTAAGGGTGTCTTGTGATATCAAGTACGAACACGTCCTTTGTAAGTTACGCTGTTGAGCCGCCGCAGATGGGATTTACTGTTCCAACACAAACCACTGATGCTCGATTGGATTGATATCTGGGGAATCAGGAGGCGAGGGCAATACCTGAAAGCCTTTCTCATTTTCCGCGAACCATTCTCGAGCAATCTGGGCAGTGTGTCATGGCGCATTATCTTGCTGAAAGAAGGTGCCACTAGAGGGTAATCTGGACCCAGGGTTTTCGAGCGGAATATTTCTCAAAGCATCACACTTTTTCCACTTCGACCCACAGTGCATCCTTGTGCCAACACTTCTCTAGGTAAACGATTCGCACGTATCCATCCTGCCGTCCACATGGTGCAACAGGAAACGGGGTTCATCGGACTAGACAACCATCCAAACATTCAAGGTCCACTTTTGATGCTTGCTAGCCCATTGTAGGCGCTTACGACGGTGATTCGACGTTAGCATGGGCACTCGGAGTGTCCTGCGGCTACGCAGCCCCATTTCCTGCGGGGTTTGATGTGACACATTACTCCCCTCACTCTCATTAAAATTATTAGAAACTTGGCACCAGTAGTCCTTCTGTGTCTATCTAGTACCATACGGGATATCCTTTGCTCACCTCTAGCATTGATGAGCTGCGGTCGATTCACACATTGCCGGCTTTCCGTGTTTTATGCCTCTTCCGATCCCTTTTTGAAGGTACTAACCACAGTTGACCACGAGAACCTCACGAGCCTTGCCGTCTCGGTAATGCTCTGACCCAGTTGTCTGGCCATTAAAATTTGGCCTTTGTCGGTTACCTGCAATGGATTGGATTGGCATGGTGATAATGCTTTGGCTCTTCGGTATACACGGTCACATCAGAATAATATGACCACCCCCGGAATCAGGGTGTGCACGCCCAAGGGCGTCACAGAGTGCACATAACAAGGTCGACTACACGGAGATATAAACGGATGGATAGGGAAGAAGAGCCATAGTGAGGTCCGTGAGCACAATGGGCAGAGGTAGTGATTTGATGGACGTTCAAAAAGGAATGATCATCGGCTACCGCGCCAAAGATGGAAGCATCTCAGAAACAGCAGACTTCGTGGGCTGTTCGTGAGGTGCTGTACCAAGAGTGGGCCGCTGGCACATTGAGTACCTCCCAAGATTGTAACTACGGAGCCCCAAAGGCGATCGACCCCAGACCAGGACGTCGCCTCCGTCGACTGGTAAAAGGCAATCGACGAGCAACAGTGCAGCAATTGACCACGCATATAAACGCTGGGACACCAAGGTATGTGTTCCCGATAGCAGTAAAACGAACGCTGTTACGCATGAGTCTCCGGAGTCGACGCTGCTTCAAGGCGCCCATGTTATTCTAGGACCATCGGCAACGACGCCTGTAGTTTGCATGGGACTACTGTCATTGGGCAGTAGAAGAGTGGGAAAAGGTTGTATTCTTCGATTGATCCAGGTTTATGCTCCACAGAAGTGACGGGAGGTGGCGGGTATGACATCAGACACACGAGAACCAACACCCAGATACGCTTGTCGGTCAAGTACAGCCCGGCGGTGGCAGTGTCAAAATCTGGGAATGTTTTCCTGGTATGACCTGGGACTGCTGGTACCACTGGATGGATCCCTGAACGCCAATGGCTACCTGTCCGTCCTCGCCAACCACATGCATCCCTCCATGTTGGAAGTTTACCCTGGTGGTGATTGTGTCTACCAACAGGACACTGCGCAGTGCCACGTCGCTAAGGTGGTGCGTGACTGGTTCAAGGAACACGACAGCGATGTCTCCGTTCTCCCTTGGCCGGTGAAATCGGCCGACCTCAATCCCATAGAGTGCTTGTGGGACTATTTGGATTGACAGGTTCGACGTGCCGACCTACAAGCACGTCATCTACGGTACTTTCGTGCTTTGCTGCAGTCCGAATGGGCACATGTGCCTCGAGCTACCTTCCAGGGCCTCATTGGGTCCATCTCGTCTCTGTCATCTGGGCCAAGGATGGTTATTTCCATTATTGGGTATAGGTGGTCAGATAATTCTGATACGATTGCGTATGTGTCCAATGATAAATCCATATCAAAAATGAATACTATGGTAGTAAGTAAGTACTTAAATGCAGCTTTTGTAAGACCTGACAATTGTATTTACCCATCTTTAACTTTATCAGAAACAAAAATGATTGTGGAGAATACTGTAGAATAATTTTTTGTGTAATTAAACGTTATGAAACTTTTGATCAGCTTACGAAACGGAAGGAGGGAGAGAATTTATTCTTCATAAGGAGGGAGAGAATTTAATCTTCGTAAGGTATAGCTGCAATGAAACAGTGGACGGTCATTAATCCAAAAAGCTTAAGTTAAACAGAAAAAGCGTACAGTTATTAAAACACGTAGGTAAAATGCTAAAAGCGGAAGGAAACGTTTTCCGAACATTCCACGCTTTACTTCCTTCAAAACAAGGAAATCATCTCAATTATTCATCTACGAACGCCAGAGATGAAAGATAATGCTGTAAAACAACTTTTCCACGGACGAGAGAGCTTAACTTCGAAGTTAATGACCCATGTTTTTTTACTCCGATATAATTTCCTTAAAAGTTCGAAAATACGTTAGTAAATTTATTTCTTGCTACGAAGCAATTTTGTCGCTGTATGCATATAAGGCAATTTTTCGATCTCGTAAGATTCCTTAGAATTTCCTGTTTCATATCCACACGATACCTTTCAGTTCGTCGTCATCATTCACATTATTCACTACAGAAAGAAATTGTACTTTTGAATGCATTAGCATGATTAACTAATCGAACGAATGGTACTTTTGTATTCATTCACATCAAGAACTAATGGAACGAGAGATGCTTTTGAATTTGTTCGTATCATTCACTAATGAAAGAAATTATACTTTTGAAAGCATTCGCATCATGCACAAAAGAAGGGAATACTTTTGAATTCGTTCTCATCCCTCACAAAAGATGATAATTTTTAAATGCGTTCGGATCATTCAGTAATGAAAAGAATGATACTTTTGAATTTCTTCGCATCTTTCACTAATGGGAGGAATGATACTTTTGGATTCGTTTGCATCTTTCACTAATGGAAGGAATGATACTTTTGAATTCGTTCGCATCATATACTAAAGAAGAGAACGATACTTTTAAATGCGTTCGCATCATTCACTAATGAAAAAATTATACTTTTGAAATCGTTTGCATGATTCACTAAAGAAGGGATTCATCGTTTCGAGTTCTTTCGCGTCATTCACTAATGAAAGGAATGACGCTTTTGAATGCGTTCGCATCATACGTTACTAGAAGGAATGATCCCTTTATATTCATACTTTTAAATGCGTTCGCATCATTCACTAATGAAAAAAATTATACTTTTGAAATCGTTCGCATGATTCACTAAAGAAGGAATTCATCGTTTCGAGTTTTTTCGCGTCATTCACTATAGAAAGGAATGACGCTTTTGAATGTGTTCGCATCATACGTTACTAGAAGGAATGATCCCTTTATATTCATTCTCATCACTCACAAAAGGAGTGAATGATATTTCTGAATGCGTTCGTATCACCCACTAGTGAAAGGAATGATACATTTGAATGCGTTCGTATTATTCACTAATGTAAAAAAAATATACTTTTGAAATCGTTCGCACGATTCACTAAAGAAGGGTTTCATGGTTTTAAATTCTTTCGCGTCATTCATTAATGAAAGGAATGACGCTTTTGAATGCGTTCGCATCATTCATTAATGTAAAAAGAAAAATATACTTTTGAAATCGTTCGCAAGATTCACTAAAGAAGGGTTTCATGGTTTTAAATTCTTTCGCGTCATTCATTAATGAAAGGAATGACGCTTTTGAATGCGTTCGCATCATACGTTACTGGAAGGAATGATACCCTTACATTCATTTTCATCATTCACAAAAGAAGGGAACGATACTTTTGAATGCGTTCGCATTATTCACTAACGAGAGGAATGATACTTTTGAATTCGTTCGCATCATTCACCAATGAGAGGATTGACACCTTTGAATTCGTTCGCATCATTCGCTAATAAAGGAAATACTTTCGAAAGCGTTCGCATCATTCACTAATGAAAACAGTTATACTTTTGAAATCGTTCGCATGATTCACTAAAGAAGGGATTCATGGTTTTGAATTATTTCGCGTCATTCACTAATGAAAGGAATGACGCTTTTGAATGCGTTCACATCCCACGTTACTGGAAGAAATGATAGCTTTACATTCATTCTCTTCATTCATAAAACAAGGAAATGATACTTTTGAATGCGTTCGCTTCATCCGCTAGTGAAAGGAATGATACTTTTGAATACGTTCGCATTATTCACTAACGAAAGGAATGATACTTTTGAATTCGTTCGCATCATTCACTAATGGGAGGACTGACACCTTTGAATTCATTCGCATCGTTCACTAATAAAAGGAATACTTTCGAAAGCGTTCGCATCATTCAATAATGAAAGTTGAATTTGTTCGCTTCGTTCACTGTAGAAGGAAATGTTCCTATTGATTTCAATTTCATCATTCGCTACGGAAAATAATGATGCTTCTGAATTCGTTCCTATCACTATGAAAAGAGAAAACGATATCTTCGTAAAACATTGTAGGCTAGCACCGAAGTTTTAGGAAATCGCAAATGGATAGAGTACTTACGTGACTTTCATGACACTCGACGTGGAAAGAATCTGTTGAGTCTCGTTGCTGAGCTCAGTACCACAGAGTTCGTAAGGAGGTTGGCCCAAATCTTTCCACACTCTCACCACAGCGCCGGGGCAACCACGACCTAAGGAAACATCAAATATAACAAATTTCGTTGCCACTTGTTTTACATAAAAAATACAGTGCCATTTAATCTTGCAGTTTACCACTTCGCCAATCTAGTCTAAACAAAGATGCGTATCTTCGTCGTTCACATAAGGAATTACAACCTGCAGCAAAATTGAATGACACTGCGTGTCTTGTTTAACATACACTGAAGTGCCAGAAAAACTGGTACACCAGCCTAATACTTGGTAGGTCCCCCACGGGAGCGCAGAAATACGACGGGGCATGGACTCCACTAGCTTCTGGAAATATGCTGTAGGCAATACACACCATATATTCCTGCAGAGCGTTCCACAAATCGGGTGTATTCCGAGGTCTCGGATTCCTGTGTTCGATAGCGCGTTGCATGGCATCCGAAATGTGTTCTATCAAGTTCAGATCTGGGGACTTGGGTGGGAATGGCAACGCCCCAAACTCAGATGAATGCTCCTCTAACCATAATGTGGCATCCTGACACTTGTGTGGAGGTGCATTGTCCTGTTGGAACAGGCCCAACCCATCAGTAATGAATGCAGGACATGAACGGGTGTACCTCGTCAGAAAGTATGCGCACATAGCGTTGGCCGGTCACAGACGTTTGTAGACCTACCAGGGGTCCCAGTGAAGTCCAGCTAAACAAACTCCATACCACTAGGGATCCCCTCCCCACCAGCCGGTACAGTTCCCTGTTGACAGGCGGGATCCATGGTTTCATGGGGTTTGCGCCACACACGAATCCTTCCATCTGCCCGATACAGTTGAAAACGTGACTCGTCAGACCAGGCTACTTGTTTCCAGTTATCAAGTGTCCAGTGACGGTGTTGCTGTGCCCAAGCGAGGCGCATAGCTCTGCGTTGTGCCCCATCAAAGGGACTCGAGTTGGGCGTCGGCTCCCATAGTCCATATCGTGCAGGGTACGTTGCACAGTCCGGACGCTGATGCTTGTTGAGGCTCCAGCATTGAATTCCGATGCTACCTGCGAGAGTGTAGCGTGAAACGATTCTTGACAGCCGTCGATGGTCACGTTCACCCAATGGCTTTTTACGGATACACTGGTATCGTAGGTTGGAGGTTTTGCCGGAATTCTTGTAGTCACGGTATACCCTTGCAATGGTCGTCAGTGAAAATACTTTTTTTGATTGGAGGTTTAACGACCACCGTGAGCAAGTCAATGGGCTATAAGCAGTCGCCCGTCCCTAATTTAGGGTCACCGGTTCCAGGGAAGGGAGAGAGCCAGTGCCGTAAGACAAACACAACATCCATGCCTCACCGGGATTCGAACCCGGACCCTTTACGGACGGCAAAAATCCGAACTTCGTTTCTACCTCCGAAATACTATGGCCCATCTCACGAGCGCCAAGTATGACACCGCGTTGAAAACCTCTTAAATCGTTATTACTTGTGATTTTGATGCCGAAAGCAGCTCTGACAGCTGGCAAGGATGTCAATCGCTTTATATACGCACTGGCGGACGCAACCGAGTACGCGCATAGGGGACGTTGTTATGTATTTTGAATAAGCTCGTCTGTGCCAGTTTTTCTGGCACTTCAGTGTAGATTGCATTAAACGAAACATACATTTCACTGTGCTTCTATGGTCGTAAGCACGATGACTCCATTCAGTTGTAATTCTTTTTCTTGCTGCTACACCACCCTTTGACATAATTATTTTCCAGTTCGTTGATCATACATCATCATGATCCATTCTCAATTCACTGCTAGATGAGGGCCTCCCAGAGACTCTTCCACAACTCTCTTCTCTTGAGAAATTTTCTTCTATCTCACTTCAGCATACTTTCTAATTTCATCCACTCCATTTCCCACGTGGTCTTCTACTAAGTCTTTTCCTGTCACTTGGTATCCAGTCTAATATCTAAATTGTTCAATGGTGGTCAGTTCTTCTGGCAATATGTGCAGATCATTTACAGCTTGAGGGTCTTTAATCATGATGTCATCCACTCTTGTCATTTCCTGATTTGTGAGTTCCTTTTCTTATCTTGATTGGTTACACCACTTCTGGCAATATGTGCAGATCATTTACAAGTTGAGGGTCTTTAATCATAATGTCATCCGCTTTTGTCATTTCCTGATTTGTGAGTTCCTTTTCTTATCTTGATTGGTTACACCACTTCTGGCAATATGGGCAGATCATTTACAACTTGAGGGTCTTTAATCATGATGTCATCCACTCTTGTCATTTCCTGATGTATGAGTTCCTTTTCCTATCTTGATTGGTTGCATCAAGCACGCATTTCCCCATGCTTCTCTGAGTTGTGAGCAGCTTTTGTATGCCTCTTTCAATTAAGGTCCATGTCTCTGGTTCATAAGCAGGAACTGGAAAGATGCATTGATTAAACACTTTTCTGTAAGACATAATGGCAAACAGATCTTGATGATTGCACTGTCTCTTCGAAAATTTCCCCAGACTAATTTTTTGCGCCATTAATTTCTCCTTCGATGTGACCCTCACTTGTTATCTGTTGTTCAAAGTAAATTCAGGCATTAGTTCTAAATTTTCCCTAACAACCTTTAAATTTGCAGTTTTGTACTGTAAGTATATTGTGCACAAACTTTGTTTTCTGTAAGTTCAGCCCACTTCTTTACTGTTGTTAGTAAGTTACTGGATCATGCTTTTCAGCCCTGAGGGAGGAAGTACTTACAAAACTTACTGTCTTCGGTAAAAAGAAGGCTGGATTAATCTACATTAATCACAATCTCCTTGCCTTTCCTGTAATTGAAAGAATTGTGCAATGTGGTATTAAAGATCTTGGGAGATATGGTGTCATCTTGTCTACATGATTTTAATGGTGAGTTGCGACCAACTCCTGCAGATGATCTTAGATACATCCTCAGAAATGGAAACAAGTAAAATCCTGAAGGCGTTTTCTAACTACAGCTATGTAGAATTACATGTAGTTATAAGTTTTGTTGTTTCTTTATTTTGTATTCTGATCAATGTAGACATACACTGGCGGAAAGTGAAAAAAAAAACACCTAGAAGGAGACGTCTGATACCAACGAAATTTATACAGCATAATAACGGAATACAGAGGATAACGTGATCAAAACATTATGGCAAAATACAGCTGTATTTGCTGGTAAACTGAAAAATAACATTTCCATGTAACATGGTTAGTACGAGGTTGAACCGCCATGAACTGCGTCACACTGTGCAATTCTGGCATGGAGTCTGTCGTACAGATGTTGGATGTAACTTTGGGGCATTGAGTTCCAAGCATCCTCAACCTGGATGCGTAAATCGGAGATGGTCGTAGCTGGCCGTGGAGACCGGATAAGTCGTATTCCCATAAAATCCCACACGTGCTCAATGGGGGACGAATCCGGTGAACGTGCAGGCCATGGAAGTTGTCTCACACCCTGAAGTGCATGTTGCCTTGCACGTGCCGTGTGTGGGCGTGCGCTATCTTGCTGGAAAACACCACGATGGACCGACCTTACAAATGGCACAACAACGGGCTGAATGATGTTGTTGATGTAGGAGGTGCTGTTTAACGTACTCGGTACAAACACTAGTTGTGTACGTGAGTGATAGCTGATCGCTCCCCACACCAGGAGACCACGTGTAGGCCCTGTGTGTCGCTGGCAGATACAAGAAGGGTGGAGACGCTCCCCTGTGAGTTTGCGAACACGCATACGACCATCGGAGGCTCCCAAGCAGAATCTGCTTTCATCGCTGAACACGACAGATCGCCATTGCGTTCTCTAGTGCAGACGTTGGCGACACCACTGCAGCCATTCCTGACGGTGGGCTGGAGTCAGAGGTACACATGCCAGAGGCACACGTCCCTCTGGCACATAGTCCTGCGTTAAGTAGACGGTTGCGGATTGTTCGCACAGTCACCACAGGTGCAACGGCAGCTCGGATTTGTGTCGCAGTGGTGTTCTGCTTGACAACGCCGCTCTTCTTATGCGTCGATCGGTCCGCTCACCAGTCCGTCTGTGACTCACGGTTCCACGTCTTCTCGTGTGGGAATGTTCCTCGGACCATCTACGCCACCATCGTACCACCACCGATTCCTCCCGTCCAATTCGCTCCGCAATACGACGACATGACCACCCGGCCCCGCGGAGTCCGACTAGACAACCTCGCTCAAAGTCCGATAACGGCTGAAATCGTACACGGCTTCCATGTCCAGGCATTGCAGCTTCTTCAGGGTCTTCGCACGTGTCCGTACGGCGATGACTGATTACATTCACTTCGCCGTACTCCTTAAATACCACCGACGATAATTTGTATATTATGCCGTGCTGTGGCGTAAACTCTCACCAGTTGGTCCCGAAGTTAACATCTCACCTAAGTAAACTCGACCTCATTAACATATGTAAATTTCATGATCGTCCGCCAATTCCTTCTTGGTGCTGTCGGTTTTTCACTTTCCGCCAGTGTAGATTACGTGATGTTGATTTTCAGCACTTAGTGGTGCGTTTTGACTGCTTTTCAGTAAATAAATTATTTTAGATATTTCTCAAGGTAAAAACTATGTACACCTAGGTGTTGGATAAGCAGTGGGTGGCTGACGAGCTGCATTAGACCTTCAAAGTTACTGCTTTTAAAGTTAAATGGTTCTGTGTTTATTAGAAGCTGAATTTCATTGAATGTACTACAATAGTGAAATACTGTATATATACAGTACGTGCAGTGAATTCTGATGTTACAGAATTGGAAGGGGGAGGGGAGCAGATTATGAGGAAAAAGTATGGTTTACAAAATAGTATTTGATTGATCCTATATTTTTATACGCCACTTATATCAAGAGAGTTCATTGTTCGTACTTCGCAGATTTTAAAACCTTCAGTTTTCTTTTTGAAGACATGACAGCAACTTGTGCCGATAATTTTTCGTGTTTTGGAAATTTGGCGAACTTTCATGACAGTAAAAACTAACTCACAAAAATTCTTCAGTTCTAAGGTGTTCTTATCCTTACAAAGCGCTCTTGCATCGTATGGTGAAAAACGACATTCTACTAGTTGTTCACGTGCCCTTCCATTCATTGGTCCCCGATTTAAAGTTAAGTGGCTGTGAAATTAATTGCATTCGGTAAAATTAATTGCAGTTGAAATTTATGAATTGAATCCGCAAGTTGGGACTTTACGAATCTTAGAAAATATGCAGAGTCGTTTTTAATGACGCAGTGTCCCAGAGTTCCGTTTATGAATTGGATGGAACCTTACTTCTGAAGAAGGAAACAAACTCCCCAAAAAGTAATCATTTGCAGCAATCGTTGGACAGCAGGTCAGTTTGCGACTGAAGCATGCAAATTAGATAGCGTGTGGTGTTCTTAATTAATTTAAGTGGAACACCTGAAAGCTTAAATTTATCGCTTCACCTCAGTATTTAACGGTCCAGGACACCAAAATACTAGAGAAACGAAAATACACTTTCAGAGATTCTTTTAGGATGGACACTTTTTGTTATATTAATAGCAATGAGTGTACACTCTAGCTGTAGCAGTATCCTCTCTTGGTAAACACAATAACAGAAACACGTACTAGACAGGTGGACTTTTCACTATACCAATTAACATCCTGAAGAAGACTTTACATCACTGGCGTTAGGGGCTATTAGTGCAAATTTATAAGAAGAACGTAATAACATTGAACAAACACATGGCTCTGAGAATATCCTGTCTTCTCTCACACCTTCCTCATTTTATCACTCTCGTTTTCCTTTTGATCAGCTGCCACGTTGACACGTAGAGGAAACAAATATCGGGATTTCAGATATGATGTTAAGTGCAGAGCATGTACTAAAAAGCGAAACAAAATTTACATAAGAGACAGGATCAAAAACGTAAAGTTAAACAGGTGTATACATCACAAGTCGGGGATCAGAGCAAGACCAAAAAGTACGGCAATGCCCCGATTTGCCTCAGGAGATAGCGTTACTCTGGTTGGTTGATTGGCTTTTTCCAACACAAGGACCTTACAATGTCAAAGAGGGTCTTTCTTTGGTCAATCTCACGGTAGCCAATGAAAGAAGTTTCTTTGTAAGGGGAAGAAGGTCTTGCAGTATTAATAGTTACACATGCTACTCCGTATAAACGTGAAGCCAATTCATGTTGGAATATAGGTACTTAAGGCATGGGTTCCCACTATTGTTGGAAACAGTTGGGGCTGCAGTGATTGCAGCTTCCAGCAGATGGCAATTAAATAACAACACTGATTTGATCACCGCTGCAGAAAACTGTGCGTTTTATAGGAAAACTAGCAAACTCCGTTCAAAGAACATCTGCATGGCATGAAGAAAAGCAAAAATATTTCACGATGGTTGAAGTCTCATTGCTCCAGGATCCTTTATTTCCAAGGTATCCTTCATGTCGCGATGTAAGTGTCAATAAATTTCTTATCAGTAATTTTGTTTGAGCTGGTCCTGATCATCTCATCTGTAAAAATTAGAGGGGTTAAACGGAGACGCTTTAATTCCCTCTACGAGATCGTTATGATGAATTTAACAATTTCTTCCGTTCATAAAAAGTTTTATAAGCTCCAAGCTTATCTTCAGGCTCAGTTGAAGGGCTCGAGGGAGAAACTATCCAAGTCCACTTTTTGCGTTTGTAAACCTGAACCTGCAATTTTGTGGATGAAAAGGTGTAGAATGCGATGGTGAAGTCAGTTCAGTGTAAAAGCGATCATAGTCTTCTCCATGGCAATTCAGTGAAAACATGGCTGATGGAAGAACGATCGGAGTCCATTGCTTTTTCAGAAAGAATGATCAAGATCCAGTCATGTGACTGCACTAGTCAATGAGAGTGCAGGTGGGTTTTCCAACATGGTAGCACCCAGTACGCTGCCTCGTGCGTGATCATTATGTTGACCCAGTGTGTTTACTTTGCATTTAGGTGATGGTGGACCAAAATCCTAAAGAATTAACATAAAAAAAAAAAATCACGGCAGATTCATATAAACAAGAAGGAATCCGCCAAGAAGCATCGTTTAAGGAGCCACACACAACAGGAGATGACTGTAAGTACCTACGCTATCATTGCTATGTGTCAGTAAATGAAGCTTAACGGGTTTCATTACTTCAGACGTTCTATGAGTTTCCTACTAAAGATTACCACGATTCATATTTAAGTGGCTTGATTAAACTGTTCTCTCTAAAAACAGGCGTCGACCAAGAAGACAGTGATAAGTGCCATGACCATTCATACGTGTCAAGAATGAGAACGATATCGTTACTGAAGTACCTGTGTGTCATAGAGCGTTTATAGCCTTCCACGAAATTACAAACAGACATGTGCAAACCATAAAGAAGAGCCTCGCTTCAACTGGCGTGAGACCTCAAGATAAGCGAGGTAAACACAAGAACCGACCACAAAGCATTCCGACCAGTGACATCTACGACGCACGAGTTCACATCGAAAGATTGAGTAGATTACGGCCCCATTACAGTCTTAAAGATTCCACAAAGAAGTATTTGCTTGAGTAGTTGAATGTGGTAAAGCTGTACAAAAGGTTTAAGGAAAACTACCTCAAATATACGCCGGTACTTAACAGTAAAGTGTCAAAAGATAAGTAGCGACGTATATTTAATAATGAATACAACATTAGTTTTGGAGCTCCATGAATATACACTTGCAGTTAATGTGAAGCAGCTAGGGTTAAAGAACAATACCTAATAATGTCACTGATTTCTAACTGTGAAACAGTAACTCCTGACCTTAATAATTCAGAAAGCACCATAAGCACTTCACAAACCACTGCTAGTAGTGCAGTGGACCAGCAAAAAGAGCTAAAATTGAAAGTACAACCGCACTAACGTAAAGCCAATAAGTTTTACGAAAGGAAGAAAAAAGCAAGAAACGAAAGTGTCTTCAAATGATGCGTATCACAAATGACAGTTCTCTTGCTACGCTTTCAGCATTCACGCGTTGGCAACGCAGGAAAGTTATTTTTACATGTACGATCAAACCATGGACAAAAAGGGTTCCAATAATGTAGCTTCACTCTTAATTAGCTTCATTGATTACAACCTCAACAATAACGTAAAAGATGTACTCATTTTTTTGCGATGCTTGCGGAGAGCAAAACAGAAATTATACAGGTTGAAGGCATTGCATAACAATTTGCAGGCTCCAAAACAGTCAGGCCAACTAGAAAGTATAAAAGTCACATTTCCTATAAGCGGGCATGGCTACATAGAGTGCGATAACGAATTTGGTTTAATTAACCAAAAGTCGATTATTCATGGGCCATCCGGCTGGGTGAATGTGTTTTCCGAAGCAAGAAAAAACATTTCACGTGGTTGAATGCAAAACAGGACATGTTTCACAATTACGATGAATTTTTATGTTCATTTTACAAGTACCAGTGTCCTTTTGGCATTCAAAAAGAATTGAAGGGAAAACTGCATCTGCGGCGCCCTACACTGTGCAACATCGCTGGGCGTACAGTGGATCTTGGGTTTCGTCAAAACTCAAAAAACGTAATTACAAAGATCTTGGAATATTGAAGAACCTTTACTATGCTTTTATTCAATTCCCTGTGGCCAAATACAGCGATTTTCAGGCTCTAAAACAGTTTGTGCCAACTGAACACCATGATTACTGCGACACTTTGCCGCAATCGAGCAATGCTGAAGTTGATGATTAACGGTAGGATAAATACATTTTGTTTATTACATGACTTTCATTCACTTTTCCAGCTTTAGAAAGGTTCGAAGCCTGTGTTACAATTTACAATATTCCATTTCAATGTAAACTTTAAGCTCAGTGAGTTGTCAAACTGTAAAATTTTAATTGCCAATTTCCATTAAAATTGGACGTTGATCGTTCTTCCCACGAGCCCTACAAATTTAAGGGAAATAAAAGTGGAAAAAAATTCGAAAATGAAGATACCATAGAACTTTAAAGTGGAAAGTGGGTATTCAGTATGACATCCCTGACCGACATGTCTGATAAATCCAAGAATGAGCTAGTTCAGGAATCTTAAAGTAGAATGTGAGCGTTCAGTATGGCACCTTTGACTGACACGGCTGATATATCCGAAAATGAGAATGTTAAGGAATTGTAAAGTAAAATGTGGGTATTCAGTATGGCATCCTTGACTGACACGGCTGATATATCAGAAAATGAGAATGTTAAGGAATTGTAAAGTAAAATGTGGGTATTCAGTATGGCATCCTTGACTGACACGGCTGATATATCCGAAAATGAGAATGTTCAGGAATTGTAAAGTAAAATGTGGGTGTTCAGTATGGCATCCTTGACTGACACGGCTGATATATCCGAAAATGAGAATGTTAAGGAATTGTAAAGTAAAATGTGGGTGTTCAGTATGGCATCCTTGACTGACACGGCTGATATATCCGAAAATGAGAATGTTAAGGAATTGTAAAGTAAAATGTGGGTATTCAGTAAGGCATCCTTGACTGACACGGCTGATATATCCGAAAATGAGAATGTTAAGGAATTGTAAAGTAAAATGTGGGTATTCAGTAAGGCATCCTTGACTGACACGGCTGATATATCCGAAAATGAGAATGTTAAGGAATTGTAAAGTAAAATGTGGGTAATCAGTATGGCATCCTTGACTGACACGGCTGATATATCCGAAAATGAGAATGTTAAGGAATTGTAAAGTAAAATGTGGGTGTTCAGTATGGCATCCTTGACTGACACGGCTGATATATCCGAAAATGAGAATGTTAAGGAATTGTAAAATAAAATGTGGGTGTTCAGTATGGCATCCTTGACTGACACGGCTGATATATCCGAAAATGAGAATGTTAAGGAATTGTAAAGTAAAATGTGGGTATTCAGTATGGCATCCTTGACTGACACGGCTGATATATCAGAAAATGAGAATGTTAAGGAATTGTAAAGTAAAATGTGGGTATTCAGTATGGCATCCTTGACTGACACGGCTGATATATCCGAAAATGAGAATGTTAAGGAATTGTAAAGTAAAATGTGGGTTTTCAGTATGGCATCCTTGACTGACACGGCTGATATATCCGAAAATGAGAATGTTAAGGAATTGTAAAGTAAAATGTGGGTGTTCAGTATGGCATCCTTGACTGACACGGCTGATATATCCGAAAATGAGAATGTTAAGGAATTGTAAAGTAAAATGTGGGTATTCAGTAAGGCATCCTTGACTGACACGGCTGATATATCCGAAAATGAGAATGTTAAGGAATTGTAAAGTAAAATGTGGGTATTCAGTAAGGCATCCTTGACTGACACGGCTGATATATCCGAAAATGAGAATGTTAAGGAATTGTAAAGTAAAATGTGGGTATTCAGTATGGCATCCTTGACTGACACGGCTGATATATCCGAAAATGAGAATGTTAAGGAATTGTAAAGTAAAATGTGGGTATTCAGTATGGCATCCTTGACTGACACGGCTGATATATCCGAAAATGAGAATGTTAAGGAATTGTAAAGTAAAATGTGGGTATTCAGTAAGGCATCCTTGACTGACACGGCTGATATATCAGAAAATGAGAATGTTAAGGAATTGTAAAGTAAAATGTGGGTATTCAGTATGGCATCCTTGACTGACACGGCTGATATATCCGAAAAGGAGAATGTTAAGGAATTGTAAAGTAAAATGTGGGTATTCAGTAATGTGGGTATTCAGTGATGGGTATTCAGGGTATTATATATGGGTATTGGGTATTCAGTGATGTAAGGTCAGGTGATGCGTAACATCACAGCCTCTCCTTGACAAATGTCAACCCCGCCTTCTCGTGGTGCATCCTGTTCCCACTAAAGGGGCTCTGACGACCGCCAATAGCGGTATAACTATACCATCGGGATCAGAGGAAATGCTATCCCACACTCACCAACCCGCTTGACCAGCGTGGTGAGTTATGGAGAAACACCTCCAAAATGACTCTACAACTTAAATCTTGGCCCTCAGTCTCCGGCAGCTGGAATGTACCTGGCCAAGGCAGCGGCCAGTGCGACATGAAGGCAGAGGGTGCTAAGAATCCCCGGAGGACCGGACTAGGCTGCCATTTGATGCTGACCTTGGCTACCTATAACGGACGCTCCCTATCTTCTGATTCAAGGCTTCTTGAATTGGAAGAGGAACTACAAAGGATCAAGTGGGACATCGTCGGGCTAAGTGAGGTAAGGAGAAAAGGAGAAGATCTCATTGAACTGAAAAGTGGACATCTCTTCTATTATCGTGGGACAGATACTGGCAGAACTAGTGGTGTTGGATTTATAATAAACAAGAAACTGAAGGATAAAGTGGTAGAAGTTGAAAGTTCCTCTGACAGAGCTGCACGACTCGTTATCCAACTATCGAGAAGATACCAGGCTCAGATTATTCAAACTTATGCACCCACCACAAGTCATCCTGAAGAAGAAATTGAAGAATTTTATGAGGAAATTCGTCATCTAAATAATAAAGGTAAGCAGCACTTGAAGATAATTATGGGAGATTTCAATGCAAAAATAGGGCAACGGCAACAGAATGAAACTTCAGTAGGTAAATTCGGTCACGGCAACAGAAACCAGCGTGGAAATACTCTCGTTGAGTTTGCAGAGGCAGAAGGATTTTTCATCTTGAACTCCTTTTTCAAGAAAAAGCCACACAGGAAATGGACATGGAGACATCCAATTGGGACGACAAGTGAAATTGATTTTATTATGTGTAACAAAAAATTCGTCATCGAAGACTGCAGTGTGCTGAACAAGTTCAACACAGGTAGTGACCATAGATTGGTGAGATGTAAGATGCACCTCAACACTAAACTGGAACGTGGCAAGCTCATAAGACAAACAAAATGTATTGACATAACCAACCTTAAAAAACACCATAATACTTTCAAGTTGGAACTGAAGAACAGATTCTCTGCTTTAGAAGGCCTAACATCGGAAGAAGTGGATATTTCGGAAGTTAACAGAAAAGTAACCAAAGCTCTAATGGAAACAGCAACAAAATTAGCTGGGTCTAAGAACAAGTTGCATGTGAACAAATTATCAGGAAAAACCAAAATGTTGATGCAAAAAAGAAGAGAGATGAGGACAACTAAAGTAGATGTGACTTCCAAAGTGGAATATATAGAGCTATGCAAGACAACACGAAAAAGTATCACTGAAGACGTAAGGAAATTCAACTGTGAGCTAGTGAGGAAAGCAATTGAAAACAACCAAAGCCTTAAGATAGCAAAGGGACATCTCAGTAAGGGAAGAAAACAGATTATGGCTCTGAGAAAAGAAGATGGTTCTATACTTGGCTGTCCAAGGAACCTGTTCAAACTGATCAGCAGCTACCTGTCTGATAGAAGAGTCGAGTTCGAAGCGGGGAATGGGCAATCCTCGCGTTCGTACCATAGAGGGTGTCCGCAAGGATCCAACTCCGGGCCGCTCTGGTGGAATATAGTTGCTGATTCAGCACTGAACCTAGACCTGGGGCCCGCAGTGGAGATTCAAGCCTATGCGGACGATTTCGTTCTCGTGGTCTCCGCCTCAGGGAGACACGTGATCGAAAGAGAAGCACATAGGGCCTTGGATGTGCTAGAAAATTGGAGCAGAGAAAGCAAACTGTGCTTCGCTCCTGAGAAGACCACTCTGCTAGCAATAGCTAAGAGAGGAGTAATGAAAACACCACCCCAGTGCAGATTCCAAGGGTGCACTATCAAGGCGGTGCGTGAAATGAAATACTTGGGTGTGGTCCTGGATCAGAGTCTATCAGGGCTGCCACACCTGAGGCACCTTAGAACAAGGTGCACGATGATTCTCAATAGATTGAATGGCATGAGGTTAACGGGCAAAACCAAGAAGGCCATCTATCAGAGAGGAATTGAAAGAATTCTGACGTATGCAAGTGGGGCATGGTGGAACCCCACAGTCAGAATGAAGACGGGGATAAACCAAATCCAAAGGTTGGCCCTACTGGGGATAACCGGTTGTTTTCGCACAACGTCAACCCTAGCACTCCAAGTGCTGGCGGGGTGCGAGCCGGCAGACCTAGTAGTGGAAAGGGAGGCAGCAATGCACTGCCTAAGGTCAGGCGAGGACGCCTACCTTCTCGGTGCGCCGCATCGAGCCTCCGACATGGAGATGGAAAGTGTGGACTGGCAGATCCACCCTGCCGAGGAAATTTGCCCACCGTGGGACAAGGAGAAACCCACGGGAGTTGGGCATGAGCTGTTCACGGACGGCTCAAAGTTGAAGGGACAAGTGGGGGCAGGCTTCTGTGCGTTCTCGGACGGGAACGAAGCCACTGCAGGAAGCGTGAAATTATCGCAGAATGCTTCGGTCTTTCAGGCTGTACTTCTGGCGATAGAGATGGCACTCACCTGGGCACTCCCCAGGCGTAGTGACGAAAGAATAAAACTCTACTCGGACAGTGAGGCAGCACTGCAGGCTCTGAGTAGATTCAGGGGAAGAAACCCCATCGTCCAGAGGATCAAAACCCTCTTGAGGGCAGAGGGAGATGGGGCAGTTAGTTTCCACTGGGTGCGAAGCCATGTCGGAACCCTAGGAAACGAAAGGGCAGATCAGCTGGCGAAGGCAGCCACGCTGAAAGAGACGGTCGACGTGCAATGCAGAACGCCGCGAAGGTGCATTCGCGCAGCACTAGCACGTCGGACCATGACCGAATGGCAGGTCAGATGGGACACGGGAGAGACAGGGCGGAAGACACACAGAGTGTTTCCGAAAGTCTCGACCAAACGAGCACAGACAAATAAGTTCCTGAATCAAGTACTCAGTGGCCATGGCATCAGCCCTGAATACCTAGGCAGATTTGCCATCAGGAACTGCACTTGTCCCTGTGGAAAGAGAACGGCAAGCATAGAACACTGCGTACTTGAATGCAGTGGCTTCGCCGAATGGAGAAACACACTGATCCCAGGTGTGCAAAGAACGCGAAGATTGGATCTGCTCATCCAATCTTCCGTTAACAGGAGGGGGATAATAGCCTTGGTTGAAAGGCTAACCCTCCAGCAACATACCATCTTCCCCAATCAAACGGGGACCGAAACGCAGGAGGTGAACGTGCACACCGAAAGCGAATCGGAAGATGAATGAGGGTAGAAGTCTGTGGGAAAGCAGACGAAGAAACCACCATTGTAAATATTCTGTAAATAAATTTTGCTATCTCTTGATGTTGTAAGTCCTAAGCATGAGGACAGTGTATACATGTGTGTAGGTGTTTGAAAAAGAAAATAAAGGGAAATTATTCCCCAAAAAAAGTTCGAGGGCAAGGAATCTTCCAGTCAGCGATAAAGTAAAGAAACGACCTATCCCGCCAGACAGAGCGGGAACCCAGACAAGGTATTCTAGGTCGCCTGCCAGCACGTCACCACGGGCTGGTCTCTGGGCCATTGGGGTGGCCAGGGTCCGAACCGCGTCTCAAGGCAGGATAATTGTCGCAACATTTCAAAATAACATCCAAGGTGCTCAACAAGTCCCCGTGGAGCCAAGACAGATTGGCGGAACGGGACAATGAAAATCAGTATATATATAACAAGAAATAGAGGCGAAATTTTGACAAGAGTGAAAGATTTCTACTCCAAATTATATGAAAGGGATGATACATGTACTCCAGACATCATGAAAGGTACCAGAGTTCTTCCAGTCCTCCCAGCAGAAGTTGCTCATGCAATCAAGAACATGAAGCGAGGGAAAGCTCCAGGAGAAGATGGAATTACTATAGACATCATACAAGAAGCAAGTGGAGAAATTGAAACAGTACTCGCCCAAATTTTCACTCGATGCCTTAATGAAGGGAAGATTCCTGAGGATTGGAACAATGCTACAATGATCCTGCTACATAAAAAAGGTGACATTGAGGATCTCAGGAACTACAGACCTATCAGCCTCCTATCAGTGGTTTATAAAATCTTCACTAAAGTTCTTTCACACCGCTTGAAGGTAACACTGGACATGGCTCAACCGAGAGAACAAGCTGGATTCAGGAGTGGCTACAGCACAATAGATCATATCCACGTACTGAGAGAACTGATTGAAAGAGCGAGGGAATATGAACTTCCATTGTGCATGGCTTTTATCGATTATGAAAAAGCCTTTGATTCGGTGAAACCATCAGCAGTTACCACGGCTCTGAAATCCTGCGGTATTGAAGATGCATACATTAATATTATTAATAACATCTATGAAAATGCAAGTGCAAAGATTCGGCTGTTTGAAAATACAACACACATAAAAATTGGAAAGGGAGTGAGACAAGGTGACACCATATCTCCGAAGCTCTTTAATGCCACATTGGAAAATGTCTTTCAATCACTGAACTGGGAAAACAAAGGGATAAAGATTAATGGAGATTATCTAACCCACCTTCGTTTTGCTGATGACGTAGTCATTTTTGCAACTACCCCATCAGAGCTGCAGAGTATGATCCAGGAACTTGCTGACAAGAGTAAAGAAGTGGGATTAAAAATGAACTTTCAGAAGACAAAAGTGATGTTCAATGCTTTTACAAGAAATGAAGATTTATCGATTGATGGAGAAAAACTGGAGATAACAGATACGTATGTTTATCTTGGACAGCAGATATCAAGTGAGGGTCACATTGATGAAGAAATTAATCGGCGTACAAAACTTGCCTGGAGAGCTTTTGGAAGAAACAGCATAATTTTCAAGAGCAATATGCCATTATGTCTTAAAAGAAAAGTGTTTGATCAATGCATCCTTCCAGTGCTTACGTATGGTGCAGAGACGTGGACCTTAACTAAAAGAGACATACAAAAGCTGCAGACAACTCAAAGAAGCATGGAGAGGTGCATGCTTGGTATAACCAGGAGAGATAAGAAGAGGAACTCGTGGATCCGAAAAATGACGAGAGTGGAAGACATCATGATCAGAGTTAAATCCCTGAAATGGCAATGGGCTGGACATACTGCCAGAAGGACAGACCATAGATGGACAGCCGAAATTTTAGATTGGATTCCAAGGGACAGGAAAAGACCCAGAAAAAGACCACATGGGAGATGGGTGGATGAAATTCGTAAATATGCGGGAGTGACATGGAGGAGACTGGCACAAGACAGACCGTTGTGGAGGAAACTTGGGGAGACCTTCGTCCAGCAGTGGATTGATAATGGTTGACAATGATGATGATGATGATTCAGTAAGGCATCCTTGACTGACACGGCTGATATATCCGAAAATGAGAATGTTAAGGAATTGTAAAGTAAAATGTGGGTATTCAGTATGGCATCCTTGACTGACACGACTGATATATCCGAAAATGAGAATGTTAAGGAATTGTAAAGTAAAATGTGGGTATTCAGTATGGCATCCTTGACTGACACGGCTGATATATCCGAAAATGAGAATGTTAAGGAATTGTAAAGTAAAATGTGGGTATTCAGTATGGCATTCTTGACTGACACGGCTGATATATCCGAAAATGAGAATGTTAAGGAATTGTAAAGTAAAATGTGGGTATTCAGTATGGCATCCTTGACTGACACGGCTGATATATCAGAAAATGAGAATGTTAAGGAACTTTAAAGTGAAAAGTGGCAATTCATTATGGCTTCACTTACCAACAGGACTGGTAAATACGAAAGGGAGCATGTTAAAGAAACTGAAAGGAAAAACTCGGTATTTATTGAGGCATCCCGTATCAACTGGACTGATAAATCAAAAAATGAGCATGTTGAATAACTTTAAGGTGGAAAGTGTGTCTTCAGTATGATACTTTTGACCGACACAGCTGATATATCCGAAAATGAGAATGTTAAGGAACCGTACAGTGGAAAGTGGATACATTATGTCATATCTAACTGACAGGACTTATAAGTTACCAGAAAGATATCGAATAACTTTGTGTAAGAGTTTAATTTCTTCCTACTCTGATGTGCGGCAGTAACACTTGGGTAATACAAAAGACACACAAGCGTCGTTTCTGTGACAAAGTGAGTGATGCGTTACTTACACACAGTTTGCGGCAATACGCATTCTGATCACGTGACAAACAACGATGTGATGCAGATGTGTAATGTAAAGCAAAATGTTAGCAATAGCAAAGCAAGGGAAAATATTTTGAGATGCTTAGGCGATGTTGAAAGAATGAGGGCCGAGGTGTTAACTATTGATAAAAGAATGTATTCATCTCAAGTGGTAGGGAAGAAAGGTTGAGCAAGCAAAAACAAAATCGTGGAGGATCATACGACAGATTTTAGTGAAAGTCCGCAAGAGCATAAGATAATGAGTATGAAGTACAAATGGTTTTATGTGAGACTCATGAGAGATTTTAGTGAAGCTCACGTTGTAAGTCAAGATCGCTGTAAATGGAAACGTTTGATATATCAACCGTAAGTAAAATCTAACACCATCAGTAACTTTGATTAATATAACACCACGAGTAACTTTGATTTATCTCACACCATCAATGACTTTGATTAATCTAACAGCATCAGTAACTTTGATTAATATAACACCATCAGTAACATTGATTAACCTAACACCCTGAATAAATTTGATTAATCTAACACCATCAGTAACATTGATTAACCTAACACCATGAATAACTTTGATTAACATAACACCATCAGTAACATTGATTAACCCAACACCATCAGTAACTTTGATTAATATAACACCATCAGTAACATTGATTAACATAACACCATCAGTAACTTAATTAATCCAACACCATCAGTAACTGATTACCTAACACCATGAGTAACTTTGATTAATCTAACACCATCAGTATCTGATTAACCAAACACCACCAGTAGCTTTGATTAATATAACAAAATCAGTAACTTCGATTAATCTAACACTATCAGTAACTTTGATTAATCTAACACCATCAGTAAATTTGATTAACCTAACACCATGAGTAACTTTGAAACTCAGACTGACTTCGTTGAGAAATTAAATGGGTGTGATCTGGAATTGTAAAGGATATAGCATGTAGCAGAAAACTGAGCTCAATTATTTCATTCAAATCTCACCCAAGATAAAGAAAATTTAATGAAAATATTCTGGACTGCGTAGCAAAAATTGTTACCACTTCACATTTTACTCAAAACTAGGCACTTTAAAAACTGAATATACCAAAAAATTTCTCCACCACCACATTACTTTTGTTGTTAATATCCATTTTTAGCACGTCTTTTGTTAAAAAGAAAAGTACCCGCTTGTAGCATCACTTTGCCCGTTCGTCCGTCAGACTGTGGACACCATATAACTGCAACTACAAGGAGTGTTCAAATGAAAAGGTACGAAACGACACTGTGGGTATAAATGAAGACTTTATTCAAAGTATACACCATAGACCGTAGCACAACGATCCCATTGATTAACGAGCCGAAGGATTCCTTGTTCCCAGAATTCCTGTGGCCGTGACGAGACCCAGTCCTGCACAGCGTCCTTGAGTTCGTCGTCCGAGTGGAAGCGCTTCCCTTTCAGATGTTTTTTCAGAGGACCAAACACATGGAAATCGCAGGGCGACATGTCCGGGCTGTAGGGAGGATGGTCAAGCTGCTCCCACTGGAACTTGGCCAGTTCCGCGTGTGTGACCCTGGAGACGTGTGGACGCGCGTTATCATGGAGAAGAACAACACCCTTCGCGATGAATAGCGGCCGGTATAACACCTTCCGCTCTCAGAAATCGGATAACGCCTCGCTGCTCCTCAATCGTCGAATTTTGAAATGTGAACGCCATCCTGTCCTCACACGCACTGCCACGTCAGTTGGACGGCGCTCTTTATAAGAGCCTCTGCTCTCTCCTGCGCATACGGGCACCCGCGCATGCTCCGATCCACGCCGGCGACTCCAATCGCATCCCTAGATGTGTCGCTACGTTCTCCCATAGCGGCATGGGCAAATATGTTAACGGTTACGTTCTTATGACGTTTCGTATCTTTTCATTTGAACACCCCTAGTATTAATCCGATTGGAAAAATTCTTTTTGCATTAAGAATCTCGAAATGTGAGAACGATGATCCTTGCTTTTTGATCCTTTTCCTACACATAACTTCGCCACTGGATTGCGTAAATGCAAATGCTATGGAAATTCAAAATATACTTCTAAACTTCCGATTGAAAAAATATTCCTTTTCTTGAATATCATTTATAACGAAGACGTTTTTGGGGGAGTGTTTCGCTGTCAGCTAACAAACAGGTTTTGTGATAGGAGGAGTAAAGGTAAATTGCGATCTTTCGAATGCTTCTGCTTCTAAAAGTCCGAATTGAAAACAATTTTCTGAGTCTGATAGAGTTTCTGATTCGAAACGTTCTGCATACATTTTCTAAGTTTTGTGAATATTTTGTTTTGCCTCTTTGATTAATCTAACACTATAAGTGTATATTTCTGTTTCCGATGTTTTTGCAGCAATAATGGTGCACCCGAAACCTCGATTAAAAATGATCATTCGCAGTTAGATACCGTTTATCACGGACAAACTTTTGCGCACATTTTCTGCTTAAAACTGCGCACTTTCTCCTCTAGGGAGCGTAGATACATATCTTATTTTTCTCGGTGCCCTGCTTGTAAGAGTCCGATTAGAAAGAAAGAATTATTTGTGGGAATGCATATGTAATGCTATATTTTATGCATATAATTTGAAATTTTTTCTTAACGAACAAATTTGCCACTAGAAGGGATAAGTCAGATTTCCATTTGCAGCAATATCTACGCGTTTAAAACCTATTAAATTCGTTTCCGGCCAAACACTACTAACTAAGAAGACATTTTATGCACTTTTCCTAACAAAAATAATGCGCAATTTTCCCGCCAAGGGGCGAAAAGGTTTAATTTGATATCACTGCTTCTAAAAGTCCGATTAAAAAAATTCTTTCAACTCCGGATGACATTAGCCTTGTGGAACATATTGCATGTAAACGTGGGTTGTTTGTAGTTCACACTTCTAGCGCTAAGTGGTGTTAGTGAGTATTTCTGTTTGCAACTACATTCTCACTTTTAGAAACCATATTGAAGAATTTTTTTAATGTATGCCATTCGTTATAAAGATTGACAACATTTACCTCTGTAAATAGTGCACAGTTTTTCCGCTAGAGGCTCTTTCTCCCTACTCTGTAAACAGTGACCCTAAATAAGAGACGGGTGACTGCTTGTAACCCATGGGGTTGTTAACTCCCGACCTCCCCTAAACATAAGCCTAGGAATTTAAGCCCTAAGCGCCACTAGGGCATGCTACGGGTCTTCCGTACCACTGCGTGACGTACGTTGTGGGACAATTAGAAAAAGTGACTGATTCTAGAAAAAATATAAGGCTCCAATGTATGAGTAAACTAACTTTGCTTTATTCAAAGTAACTTCCGTTCACACATAGCGCGCAACGATCACGTAGCGACTGAAACCGACCGATGTTGGAAGGCCACATCTGATATGAATTTCAATTTTTTCATCACAGCTTTTTGAACGTTGCCCACAGTGTCAAAATAACAGCCTTCCAGTGGTGCCTTGAGCTTCTGGAACAACAAGTCTCACGGGGTTAAGTCCGGTGAATACAGTGGTATGACAGCACACCAACGTTTTTGCTGGCTTAAAAACTACCGAACAATGAGGGCCTTGTGGCTTGGTATATTGTCGTGGAAGAAGAAACAACCCACGTTTTCCTGATACTGAGACTGCCATGAGTCCAGACAGTATATAGCAGTAGCGCTTTGGCCATTAGGCATGAATTTGTGCAGAATTCCCTCGATGTCGTCGAAAAAAATAGTAACACTTGATGTTTGCTGTTTGTTCCATTGTCCCTTTACAACATAAACACAGGAGAAACGTGCAGTTCAGTCCATACTAAGTGATTCATCAAATTTCCGTTGATCGTGATTTGAATGTTTAAAGAACAAGCGTTCATGTTTAATTACAGCAGATGGCAGCACCAGCACTCTTCTCGTAACATCAATCTCGTTTTGTTTTGTTTGTTCGGGGGTTTAAATACCACTGCGTGCAATTCAAATGAACTATGAGCAGTCACCGGCCCAAATTTAAGGCCACTAGTTCTAGCAAAGGGAGAGAGCCAGTATCGTAAGACAAACATACCGTACATGGCTCACCAGGGATTCGAACCCGTTCCCACTTCGAACGAGTGATCAGGAGCCTGCGCTAAGACACTGCGCAATCCGAACTGCGTCTTATTTCCCCATTGCCGCACTTTGAATACCGCCATTTTAACTTCCCTTTTTTGTTGACATGCGAATTTTGGTTGTTTTCGTTACGCTTTCCACATTGAACGTTACGTCTGAACTCTTATGATTTTTTCCTCCTTTTGGGCTATCAGTACTTGGCAATAATTATTCGTGCATACATAAAATGGTTAAGATTCAGAAATTCTCCAAATACGAGGCGTCAGTAAATAAATAAATACATCGCTCTTTCCACGTTCCAGAAACACACAGCAACCGAAAAATTGTTTTTCAGCCGCCGCCGTGTAATTGAACCACGGAACTCTCGATACCGTGGTGTAAATGTAACGCGCTCAGCTAGTTATCGAGAGTTCCGTGGTTCAATTCCACGGCGGTGACTGAAAAACAATTTTTCGGTTGCTGTGTGTTTCTGGAACGTGGAAAGAGCGATGTATTTATTTATTCAGAAATTCTGTCGATACACAATCTCAAAAAAACACAGCGATCAACTGACGTTGGTCACAGGTTAAAAGGTTTTTAGTTAAAACACATAATGTTCATATGTGTTCTAACTAAAAACCTTTTTAACCTGTGACCAACGTCAGTTGATCGCTGTGTCTTTTTGAGATTGTGTATCGACAGAATTTCTGAATCTTAACCGGGCTATCAATAATTCAAGCCAAACATACTGATATAAATACGGAGATCATGCAGCTTAAACGGCTGACTGATTATTATCCTCCTGGTTCCTATTAGTGCCTACTACGTCCATTAATGTATTTTTTACCTTCGTTAGTACCTGCTGTAAGACTTTGTTAGTAGTGGTGCTTACGATTGCGACTTGGCCAACGAATAAATCCATTACTCTGAGCATTTGGTGCAACTGAACTCAGTTTATGTGAAGAATAATATGTTTTTCGTGTGATAATGTAGATCGAATAAAACACACACCGTCTTTACACGATTCAAAAATTTGATGAACTTCTAAAACTTACACAAGTTTAAAAATTAATTTAATACTAAAAAGTTTAAAATACATGAGACCTTTCGAACCCACAGTTGGTTCATCCTCAGATGTTTACTGTATTACAGATGGAAGTAACGAGATTATATTTACTTGATGAAAGTCGTTGTGATGACGTAGGAGACAACATACGTCATCATATGACGTCAGTCTATAACTTCTGTTGAGAGTCATTATTGCATGGATCCCTTTATGCAAGTCTCCTCAAGATCACATGAAGAACTCTCCATCCAATAATGACTCAACAGAAGTTATAGACTGACGTCATATGATGACGTATGTTGTCTCCTACGTCATCACAACGACTTTCATCAAGTAAATATAATCTCGTTACTTCCATCTGTAATATAGTAAACATCTGAGGATGAACCAACTGTGGGTTCGAAAGGTTTCATGTATTTTAAACTTTTTAGTATTAAATTAATTTTTAAACTTGTGTAAGTTTTAGAAGTTCATAAAATTTTTGAATCGTGTAAATACGGTGTGGTGTGTGTTTTTTTCGATCATTTTATGTGGTTTTAGAACAGTTCATCATATGCACACAGTGAGAATAATTGTTTTCAATATCAGTATTGTAGTATTGTGATAAAAACATGATAATTTTAACAATAAAAGACCTTTCTTCTCATCAAAATGAAGTGTCTCTGAGCTTTTGGAAGAAACAGGAGGTGATGTTCTTGGCCAAGCAAAGCGAAAGACATTTATCAAGTTGTAGAACCGTGACCTTCTTTCAAGCCGAGTGAGGTAATCGGCGGATGTTACAATTCGCAATAAATTCCTTCGAGAATCACTTTTTGTAGTTGATATCTAAAGCAATCGTAATCCAGGTATGAGAAAAATCAAACTAGAAGTATTACTTACTTGTGGGTTCACCTTCTAGTTTGAAGAACGGAAAGAGAAGGAGGATCTTGTGATTTGGTTTCACGCTAATGTACCAGTGACACACCTGCCTCTCATCTCTATACTTCTCTGGAAAGCCAGGAGTAGTTATAAGTCCACTAGGTTGACCACTAACGTTGAACCCGCAGTCTATGAAACAAAAATCGTAAGATTGGTTTGATATCACCGAGATAAGTAATCTCTTTTAGATAAAACATGGTCAAAAACACAGGCAGGCTCAAATACTGCATTGACATTGAATTTCCGTACGGAAACTGATAACATATTTAAATTACACAGCAAAGAAAATGTACATGGAATATATTCCATACAATATCAGGTTCAATTAAAATATTTCAAGAATTCTTGATTTCCATCTAAAGTTTTTTTTTTGTTTTTTCAACACAAGAGAGGAGTAGGTACGTATTTCGACAAATCTGACGTACCGAAAAAATAATACATGCGAATCTACCCAGATCAGTGGAATATGGTGGATGCGTAGTTAGCATCAGTAAAATGTTGGGCAGATATTCATATAACAACTCTCCTCTGAACAGCGGAATACGACTGAACTATACCGTCTTAGCATACATAGTGTTACAAACATTCAACAGATGGCGCACAACCAGTGTGTAACGTCACCGACCAGCCATGTGACATGAAGCAACTAGTGAATCATTGTGCGTTCAGTCACAGAGGAGATCACGTGTTTCATGAAGTACTTGCCATGGGGTGGGGCGGTTATGAGAATCGTGTTGCTGTAATAGCGCAGCACAAAGTTGGAAAATCACAGATTTTCAACATGCTGAAGAAGCTGAAAATCAGCCGAAGTTTTTCCTATTGGACCATAAAAAGGTTCCTTGAGACTGGGACCGTCGCTGACCTCCCCAGGAAGGGTCGGCCGCATAACGTGAGAACTGCTCGCCTGGTGAAAGCAGTGGCATCCCGTATTCGACGAAATCTTGTCAGAACACAATCAGTGATGGCTCGTGAGCTGAACATTTCAAGAATGTCAATGTCACGCGTGCTGCGGAGTGACCTAAGAGTGAGAGCTTACCGGCGGCATACAGGGCACTTCCTCATCCCGTAACTGAAGCAGCAGAGAGTGCTGAAAGCGAAATGTTTGCTGCAGCGTTACGCAGACAATCGCCACAGACAGATCCGTTCCTCTGATGAAACATTTTCACTATTAAAGTGGCTTTGAACCGCCAAAATGATAGGGTGTATGCGAGAAGCTCAGGAGAAAACTTCAAGGATCATGAGGGGCCATCATCCTGCTTCTGTCATGGTTTGGTAGGGAGTCTCCTACGAGGGTACCACGGAGCTCCATTTCTGTGAGAAAGGAGTAAAAACATCCGCCAAAGTCTACCAAGACAGAGTTTTGGAGCCAGTTTTCAAAATTATGAGTCACACCTATCTCCCAAATCTGACAGTGGAGCTTTCAGCAGGATTCCGCACCTGCTCACAAGGCCAAGTCAACCCAGGAGTGGCTTCATGCAAATTTGCCAGACTTCATTTCTCCAGCTGACTGGCCTTCTAGAAGCCCAGACCTCAACCCATTGGACTACAAGTTGTGGGCCACACTGGAGGACATGGCCTGCAGAAAGAGACACCCCAGTTTTGAGAGTCTCAAACGTTCTTTGTTGCAGGCAGTAGCAGCTTTTCCTGTGGAGATCCTGCGTAAAGCTATTGATGAGTAACCACAGAGACTGAAGGACTGTGTGAAGGCAAAAGGATGCCATTTTGAAAAGTGATTGGCACCATGTATTCACAAGTGTACTATTCCAGTCATATCACAATTATATTAAAATATCTTTAAATTTCTTTTGTTATTTCATTGAATACTTTGTGACAATATTTATGGTAAGACTAAATAGTTATAAGGTAGCCTCAGTACGAAGGCGAGCAAACATTCTTACAGCGATCTACCTTGATCAGTGTAATACGACTAATACGCAATTAGCATCAGTACGAAGTCGAGCAGAAATTCTTATAGCAAATCTACCCGTATCAATGGAATACGACGAATGCGTGATTAGCATCTTTACGAAGCCCCCAAAAGTCCTTATAGCAAATCTAACCTCATAAATGAAATACGACTAATTCGTAGTTAGCATCAATACAAAGTCTGGCACATATTCTTATAGGAAATCTATCCTGATCAGTGGAATACAACTAATGCGTATTTAGCATCAGTAAAATGTCGGGCAGATATTCATATAACAGCTCTCCCCTGAACAGTGGAATACGACTAAACTATAGTTATACTATATAGTAGCATCAGTACGAAGTTTAGCAAACATTCTTACAGCGAATCTACCCTTAACAGTGGAATATGATTAATACGTAGTTAACATGAGTACCAAGTCGGGCAGACATTCTTATAGCAAGCCTACCGGTATCTGTGGATACGACTAATGCGTGATTAGCATCTTCATGAAGTCGGGAAGACTTTCTTATAGCATTTCTACCATGATCAATGGAATACAACTAAGTCATAGTTAGCATCAATACAAAGTCTGGCATATATTCTTATAGGAAATATACCCTGATCAGTGGATACGACTAAAGCATAGTTAGCATCAGTACAGAGTCATGCAGACATTCTTATAACACTGGAATATGACTAATACCTAATTAGCATCTGTACTAATTCGGGCAGACATTGTTATAGCAAATCTACATTGATCAGTGGAATACGAATAATACTTAATAAGCATCAGTAGAAGTCGGGAAGATATTTTTACAGGAAACACTATCCTGATCAGTGGAATACGACTAATGCGTAGTTAGCATCAGGACTAAGTCGGGCAGACACTTCTGACATTCAGACACTCCTTTCCTAAAATCATCTACATACTTGAAAATCTCTAATCTCTCTAATCCGTCACCAACGGTAATCGGAAGTTAATTATTAATCAGCCCTTATAGAAGAAAATATTTTGCTGTTTCCATACGCACGGAACAGGAACATTTTCAAGAGCGTAGTAACATCACAGTATACTCTCCATTCAACTCTCCAAGCGCTTGTCTTTTATTCATGATTTAGCTCTCCAAGCGTCTTCCTTTTATTCATGATTTAGCAACACCACGATTGCCATTGCCTACAATATATGTATTACAAAAGTTATTTTGCTGGGAATTGTTGACTTAGCTTTTTCACGTTACGACAAATTTTTTTTTTTTTTAGTTGGAGGTTTAACGACCACCGTGAGCAACTGAATGGGCTATAAGCAGTCGCCCGTCCCTAATTTAGGGTCACTGGTTCCAGGGAAGGGAGAGAGCCAGTGCCGTAAGACAAACATAACATCCATGCCTCACCGGGATTCGAACCCGGACCCCGTTCGGACGAATGATCAGAGGCCATCGCTTAGACCACTGCGCCACCGGGGCGGCGACAAATTTACGATTTAACTTAACTTCAACCTTAACTTGAAGCACAAAGCTTTTCGCTGAACCTTGGTTGCATCTCAGGCATTTGTAGCAACTGCAGGTATGCAACGGCGCGTGAAGGTCATGAAACGGCATAAATAACACAACTGAGCTCTGTTCCGTTAGTCAGTGTTATTCTTGTTTTTCAGATGGGAAAGGCAGCGGACTTAAACGAGTTTGACAAAGAACAAATTGTAATGGCCGGGCTATTGCGTCAGAGCATTTCCGAGACAGCAACGCTTCTGGTGTGCTGATGGTCAGCCGTACTTAGTACCTTCAAAAGAATGTCCGAGGAGGAAAAATCCACGAAACGCAGGCAGGGTGTGGGTCGATCACGAATCATCGATGTAAGAGGTGAACGAAAGCTCATGCAGACGCCTCAGGTACCATATGGTACGAGCCAATAGAAGAGATACTGTACCACAACTCGCCGCTAATTTAAATGCTGGTGACGAGAGCAATGTGTTACAGCACACAGTACATCGAAAACTGCTGCTGAAAGAGGAGCCGCGCAAACGCATGCCGCTTCGAGTGACCATGCTAGCCTCGGTTCACAGTCGAAAGTGATTATTATTTACATGAAATGCACAATGAGGTAACGCCGCGGAGTTGATGACGCAATCTCAACGATGTTTGCGTTAGTTGTAGTGTGGGACTTCAGGAAGCGGCAAGTGGTCTCATTACGCCCGCAATGCGTAGCGTTATGGATTGACGAGAGGTAAAAATGTCCCATGTAGACGCCTCAGGTGTTGTGACACGTGAAGATCAATGGTCGCATATCAAGATTGAAACTTTACGTGTCAAAAATCCAACAGATATTCGCAGTGTTTTGTGTGAGGTTTGTGGTGATGAAACAGTACACCGGAGTACAGTTTCTCTGTGGGCTACTGGCTTTCGTGAAGGAAGGTTTAGCATACACATCGACCCTAAGTCAGGGAGGCCAAAAACAGCGAAGTGTGAAACTGCCGTCCCGGATGCTCAGTGGTCTAAGCGATGCCTACTGACCTTTCGTCCGAGATGGGTCCCGGTTCGAATCTCGGTGAGGCATGGATTTTGTGTTTGTCTTACGGCACTGGATCTCTGCCTTCTCTAGAACCAATGGCCCTACATTTTGGACGGGCGACTGTTAATAGCCCAATGAGTTGCTCACAGTGGTAATAATTAAACCCCCATTCAAAAAAAGATAAAAGAAGGGTGAAAATTGTCGTGGACTGTGTCGAACAAGACCGTCTGGCAACATGCGAGGAAACTTCAGAAGCTACAGCGATTTCAGCAACATCAGTATTCCACATTTTGACAAACGATTTGCAGAAAAGAAAAATGTTCTGCCAGATGGGTCCCTCATGACTTGACTGCCACACAGAAACAGACTCTTGTGGACAATGCAACATTGCTGAAGCAAAGATTTGTCACTGATGGCGACGCCTCCTTGTTACGAATTGTTGCTATTGGTGAAAACCGTAGATTAGGAAGTTCGAACCTGAGTTGAAATCGCAGTCGCGTGACAGGCGAAGTCCATGCTCTCCACGACCCCAAAAAATCCTACGGGCACAATCAAAGGTAAAGAAAATCATGATCCTCGTGTATGATCCCCTTGGCGTGTTTTTTGTCATGGAGCAAGAGATTATGCATTGATAGCCTTCAAATTGTCAGTAAAAGTATTTATTTATGCTTTCCAACCGTAAATTGAAGAAGCGTATATGCTCCAGCTTTGTTTGTCTGTCTGTACGTCCGTCCGTCCGCACGATAACTCGCGTAAAAATTGCTCGATTTCGATGAAATTTTAATATGTGATAGGAACCACCTGCGGATGAACCCTATTGAAAATGGAAGAAATGGGGTCAAAGGCCACGGCATAGGAGCGGGATCCATTCAATTGCCTTTATGCTTCATAACGTGCGTAAAAATCGTTCGATTCCGATGAAATTTTAGTATGTGGTAGGTGATTACTTAGGGACAAACTCTATTGAAAATACGCAAAATGGGGTCAAAGGTCAGGACATAGGAGCGGGATTCATTCTATCGCCGTTATGCGTCATAACTCTCGTAAAAATGCTTCGTGTGCGACAAAACTTTATCATGTTGTTCCGGAGGTATACTGAAACGGTTCTTTCGAGCATCGTGGAAATGCGGTCAAAGGTCAGGGCACAGGAGCGACAGCCATTATCCTCATAACATTCCACAGCCATTATCCTCCTAACTTGAGTAATAACTTGAGTAATGATTTCTGCTATGTTGTAAAGCGTATCATAATCAATGCATTGCAAGATTTTACTAACTTGTTAATTTTTCATGTGGGTAAGAATTCCGAAAACCGGTGGGAGTTCCTAACTGTAAGTACGTGTCTCCCTCTTGCAATGAAGTATGATTACCTTGGCGGCATCATGACAGATAAAGTACCATGTGGAACTAGTGTCACAGCAGCCCATTGCTATGACTTCCTGCAAAACTTGCGCAGAAAAATGAACTGCAATCGACCTGACTTCCTCAGAGATCGGCCTCACATTTTGCACGATAATGCAAGACCACACATGGGGAAGGTGGTGACAGATTTACTGGAGAAGTACAGGTGCCAAACTTTACCCCACACATCCTATACCTCCAGACATGAGTCCACCAGACTTTGACTCCCGAAGCTCAAACAAACCATGAGTGGATAGCGATTTTCTTCCCTGGAGGATATTTCTGCAGAAGATACCCAGTGCATCTACAGCTGAACAAAAGAGGAAACCTTAATGGAATTGTGAAGCTTCCAAAACGTTGGGGTGTCGTCATTCAGAAGCAGGAGGCTACATAGGAGGACTTTAGAGAGACATCGCCTGAGACACTTCCGGAATGTCTAAAAAATTGTGTGCATTAATATGAAATTATCTATGTACAATGGGCACGCGAGCATCAGACATTAAACAAATGGAAGAAGGTCCTCTGGTCCGATGAGTCTCTTTTCGTGTTCGTCGTTTACCTGGGGAAGTGTTGGCACCAGATTGCACCGTAGGACGAAAACAAGTAGTGGAAGAAGTGTAATGCTTTGGGCAATATTCTGTTGGGAATCCCTGAGTCCAGTCATTATTGCAGGACACTATGACATCTACCACCTACCCAAACATCACTACATCCTTTCATAGCAAAGGAATTCCCCTCTAGTAGTTCCTACTTTCATCAAGATAATACGGCATGCCACACTGGACGGATTGTTCGTTAATAGTTCGTAGAACATGAGGAAGACTTCTAAGTGTTGCCTTGGCCTGCAAATTCCCAGGACAATCAATCCGATTGAGCATTTGAGGTTTGTGTTGAAACAGCAAATCCGATCTGAGGCTGCTCAACTACGTAACTTACTAGAGTTAAAGGATCTGCTGGTAACATGTTAGTACTACATACCACAAGACGCATTTAGAAATCTTGTAGTGTCCGTGCTTCGCAGGAAAAAACTGTTTTATTGACACGTGGAGAACTAAGACCATATTAAGTAGGTGGTCATAATGTTTTGGCTCCTAGCTGTGTATGTTTAGTAAAGATTTTCAGCTGCTACAATCTGCTGAGAAGTTATCCGGGTTCAACGAAAAGTTAAGGCTTCAAATTTGTTTCACTAAGCTCAGGAAAAGTTACAGCTGAAGATGAACGTTATAATTAAACCAATAGGAAACACAAGACCATGACATTAGCGAGATGAATTCCCTCTTTTGGTGACCAGAGCTTCCTATTGGTTTCCAACGCTGTCGTGTACGACGTCAAACACGACATTGACGTATCAGACCGTGTAACCTGAGAGTGACGTCACAAAAGGGAGGGAATTCAACTCTCTAGTGTCATGGCCCTGTGCTTTCGTTAAACGCAGCGTAAAAAATCAAATCTACAACCCGATAAAATAAATTGTGGCGTGCCTGCTCCGCAGGACGCACATGATATAACGGCAGATAGCAGTGAGAGCACATGCCGGTGTAGTATAGTGGATAGCACTCGGAGCCGAGAGTTGTGGGTTCAAATCCCGCCCCTGGAATAAAAATGGTGGAGAAATTTACTTCTTCATAAAATTTTATGTTATAACTTTCTTAATTTACGCACACAAGTGCATTTTGTCAGAACCTCAGCAAGTAGGAAAAGTTAGTGAGCAATGAGAAGGCAGTCAAGCAGTTTTGGAGACTTTCAGAACATTCTCTTCTCTTCAACTTTACAAATTTGACGATATTTCCTTGATGACAAATTATTTCCTCATCGTTTGGATTTTCGCACACCCACACTGGATGAGAGCCGCGCAAGAAGAATTTGTTTCGAAAGGCACGTCGCCTCGAAACTTCTGGGTGATTCATCCTGCCATATGAAAACTCTTATCATATCTAGCGGATGCAACGCCAAGGAAGCTTACGTTCGATAGTATCACCGGAAAAGAAAGAGCAACGCTGAAAAAAATGAAGAAACAAAAAAAAAAAATATCCATCAAAGTGCTTTCGTTGAGGAAGCTGGGAACGCGCATACATAACGGAAATGAAGTACAGGGCGTTCGTTAAGGAGTTAATTAACTTTATTGATCTGAAGAACTTGAGTTTGAAGTTGATGTCACACGAAGACGTAAGATTAAGACTTACGTCTTCGGCTGCGGAAATTAATGGAAAATATACGTGCATCTCTTCTTATCACATCGGGTTTAGATATGCTTTTTAATCACGAAATATTATTAGTAATTAATACTTTTATTAACGTAATAAACTGGTTGCATTTTCTGAAAACGCACTGCGGAGATATTAAAAAGGACGCATCGAAAAATCGATAAAGTAGAAAAAAAAATCCTTCCTTCCGTCAGCTAATAGCTTATTTAAATTGAAAAATGTTTTGAGAGAGTGAATTGCGCAGTCCGTCCTCCAGATAAGGCAATCCGGAAATGGGAGAACATCATTTTCGGAAATTCTTACGAACTCCTACATTAGAGTTGTACTAGTAAAGGCAGAACAAAAAGAAATTTCCTTCGTCTGAGTTTCTTTTTTTTTCATTGTTATTTCTCTGTCTTTACCTTTCCTATTTTAAATAGCTTTATGATTTTTTGTCAACGATTTCTAAACTATTTTTTATTCCGTTGCTTTTTTTTATGAGGTTTGCAAAAATACTCGCTTATAGTAAGTAGATAAACCGCGCACTGTCCCTTAGTAATTGCTACATTATGAATTGCGCGTCCCATTCGCTCTAAGCAGATCAATTTGTAATATTTTTCCAGCCTTCCCTCGCGATATAAAAACACCCAATTTTTTTTCATTTGGGGGTTTAACGACCACCGTCAGCAACTCTATGGGCAATATGCAGTCGCCCAATCTTAATTTAAGGGCACTGGGGAAGGGAGAGAGCCAGCGCCGCAAGACAAACACAACATCCATGCCTCACCGGGATTCGAACCCAGACCCATCTTGAACGAATGATCAGAAACCATCGCTTAGATCACTGCTCCACCGGGGCGGCGCCCTGGCTCTGGATCATTCATCTGAGATGGATCTGGGTGCGGACGAACTAATAGTAGAAGGGACTGTATCTTTAGTCCCTTCTACTATTAATCGGATGCTTCAGCGCTTCTTCTTTTTGTTCCTTTCAGGTAAAGAAAGTCCCTTAGCCGCGGTGGCGCAAGTGTTCTAAGCGCTGGAATTTTTTGTTTTTTGTTTTCGGGTTTAACGATCACGGTGAGCAACATAATGGCCTATAAGCCCGTGAGTTAGGGACGGTCAGCTGGAACCAGTGGCTCGTCCCTAAATTTCGGGCCACTGGTTCCAGGGAAAGGAGTCAGCCAGTGCCGTAAGACAAACACAGCATCCATTCCTCACTGGGATCCGTGTCCGGACGCGGCGGCGCAAGTGTTCTAAGCGCTGGAATTTTTTGTTTTTTGTTTTCGGGTTTAACGATCACGGTGAGCAACATAATGGCCTATAAGCCCGTGAGTTAGGGACGGTCAGCTGGAACCAGTGGCTCGTCCTTAATTTCGGGCCAACTGGTTCCAGGGAAAGGAGTCAGCCAGTGCCGTAAGACAAACACAGCATCCATTCCTCACTGGGATCCGTGTCCGGACGCGGCGGCGCAAGTGTTCTAAGCGCTGTAATTTTTTGTTTTTTGTATTGGGGTTTAACGATCACGGTGAGCAACATAATGGGCCTATAAGCCCGTGCGTTAGGGACGGTCAGCTGGAACCAGTAGCTCGTCCCTAATTTCGGGCCACTGGTTCCGGGGAAAGGAGACAGCCAGTGCCGTAAAACAAACACAGCGTCCATGCCTCACCGGGATCCGTGTCCGGACCCATTTGGTCAATGATCAGAAGACAGTGCTTAGGCCGTTGCGCCACAGAGCCAGCCTTAGCGCTGACTTATGACCGTTCGTTCAACTGGTTTCGAGTTCGAAATCCGGTGAAGTTTGGATGATGTGTTTGTCTAACGGTACTGGCTCTCTCCCTTCCCTGGAACCAGTGGCCCAAAATTAGGGACTGCTTATAGCCCACTGAGTTGCTCACGGTGGTCTGTAAACTCCCAAATAAAAAAATGATCACACAGTGGTTATAAGAAAGTTCCGTTTTTTGTTAGGGGAGAGGTAACGACAGAATTGAGTAAATTTGAGGGGCACTGGTTTGGTTTTCGAGACGGGACAAAGACAAACTCGCCAGCCCTTCCTCATCGCAGACTCGAATCCAGATCCAGGTTCAATGAGTTGTTAAAAACTTATGCATCTGACCATTCGACCGCCGAATCAGCATATTGCAAATCAGGTTGTCCCTTTTGAAGATGATGTTTTTTTTTTTTTTTTTTGGATTGAAGGTTAAACGACCACCGTGAGCAACTCAGTGTGCTATAAGCAGTCACCCGTCGCTATTTTAGGGTCACTGGTTCCAGGGAAGGGAGAGAGCCAGTGCCGTAAGACAAACACAACATCCATGCCTCACCGGGATTCGAAACCGGACCCTTCTCGAACGAATGGTCATAAGCCAGCGCTTAGACCACTGCGCCACCGGAGCGGCCTTTTGAAGATGATGACTTTATGGATCATCATCTTGATTCACAAGGTCAGCATTTCAGGGTGTGAGGCCAAATTTAATAATAGACATGTAGATACTGCGCAGAAAAAAGCCACTATTCAGTTTTGTTGGTATAACAGGTATCTCAAAAAGATTGAAAGAAGTTTTTATGTCTTCAACAATTGATCACAGATACATGCTTTCAATTAGAAAAATACTCAAATTGATGTAAGGATTTAAGACATGGCAATTGCTTTTCTTAGTGGGTGGCATGTGCCTAAAAATAAAAATAATAATTTTTTCATACACCTTTCGAAGGAAAAAAGTATAATAAAAAAAAGTTGTGCAATGTCCTGATTAGTAGAGAACACCCTCCCCCGTCATTTTGCTTACAAAACTCGCGGAGATATTCGCAATGAAAACTGTAAAACATTTTATCGTCTGGAGCGATAATTTCTTGCACGCGCGAGAGCTCTTCCCTTACTCGCTTTGAGTGCTACAAAGCTACCGTTCGCACGTAAACGGGCTCCAGACTGCACATTTTTTGTTTACAATTTTCACCGCAAATATCTCCGTAAGCTTTGCAAGTAGAACAACTGGGTTTGTTTTTACGTAAGCCTGATTAGGACACGCGCAACTTTTTTTAATGCGACTCTTTTTTGTGCGAAGGCTGTATAAAAAATATATATATTTTTTAATTTTATGCAAATGCCACCGGCAGGGCGTAAATGCCTTTCCGTAAGTCACGTCATTTTGGTTAATTTTTGTTGGTAATGGCCATCACCAGAAAGGAACACATTTGCCATGACTGGGTGAACTTAGTCTGCAACGATGTTCAGATACCTGACAGCTGGTTATTGGGATAATGGGACCTAAAGTGTCCCAAGAAAACATCGCCCACAGCATAACACCGCCGCCGCCGTCCTGTGAACCGTGTGCTGTGACACGTCGGCCCTGATCACTGCAGTTGTAGCTGCGGGTGATTTGTCGCACTGTGGCCATGCGGTCGCTGTGAAAAACGCGCGATAGTTTCCGCTTCCCTCTGGATCATTGAGCTGCGAACGACACACTGCTGGACAACGGTTCGTCGTTTGGCCATATGAGCACCACTTTTGATACGTACTCACTACATCGGCACGTGAGCAACCCACAAGCCGCGCCGTTTCTGAGATCGCAGCTCCGAGGCTCCTAGCAATCACAATTTGTCCTTTATCAAACTCCAATAAATCTGCAGCTTTTCCCATTCTGACTCCGAACACTCTACTAACAGAAAGCCGGTCCTCAGGTTGCATATATCATCATCATCATTGTCAATCATTATCAATCCACTGCTGGACGAAGGTCTCCCCAAGTTTCCTCCACAACGGTCTGTCTTGTGCCAGTCTCCTCCATGTCACCACTCCCGCATACTTTCAAATTTAATCCACCCATGTCCCATGTGGTCTTCTGGGTCTTTTCCTGTCCCTTGGAATCCAATCTAAAATTTCGGCTGTCCATCGATGATCTGTCCTTCTGGCAGTATGTCCAGCCCATTGCCATTTCAGGGATTTAACTCTGATCATGATGTCTTCCACTCTTGTCCTTTTTCGGTTCCACGATTTCCTCTTCTTATTTCTCCTGGTTACACCAAGCATGCACCTTTCCATGCTACTTTGAGTTGTCTGCAGCCTTTGTATGTCTCTTTTAGTCAAGGTCCACGTCTCTGCACCATTCGTAAGCACTGGAAGGATGCATTGATCAAACACTTTTCTTTTAAGACATAATGGCATATTGCTCTTCAAAATTATGCTGTTTTTTCCAAAAGCTCTCCAGGCAAGTTTTGTACGCCGATTAATTTCTTCATCAATGTGACCCTCACTTGATATCTGCTGTCCAAGATAAACGTGCGTGTCTGTTATCTCCAGCTTTTCTCCATCAATCGAAAAATCTTAATTTCTTGTAAAAGCATTGATCATCACTTTTGTCTTCTGAAAGTTCATTTTTAATCCCACTTCTTTACTTTTGTCAGCAAGTTCCTGGATCATACTCTGCAGCTCTGATGGGGTAGTTGCAAAAATGACTACGTCATCAGCAAAACGAAGATGGGTTAGATAATCTCCATTAATCTTTATCCTTTTGTTTTCCCAGTTCAGTGATTGAAAGACATTTTCTAATGTGGCATTAAGGAGCTTGGGAGATATGGTGTCACCTTGTCTCACTCCCTTTCCAATTTTTATATGTGTTGTATTTTCAAACAGCCGAATCTTTGCACTTGCATTTTCATAGATGTTATTAATAATATATACTGCTCTGTGAACTTTACCTGCGCCACCGTTCGGTCTCCAGGCGCGCTCATTTCTCTAGGCTAGGGGTGGTCATAATGGAATGTCTCATTGGTGTATATATCTGTGATCAACCACTGAAGAGATAAAAGGTTATCTCAATCTTTTTTGAGACACCCGGTGTAACTAATTTAATTACCTTAATTATGAAAGCAAAATGGATAGCTTTTTTTCTCTTTGCAGTTCAAAATATTTCAGAATTGCACTTAAGGGGAAAAAAATGAATGATCAAATATTTCTTTCACATATTTCTCTTCAAGTATACTTTAGGAAGGCTTCAAACTGCAAAGTGAAAACAAATCTTCGGCTAGAATTCCTTCTTTTCCTTTTCTGTCTGTCGGAAGGATTATGTAAATCTTTGCTCACCTCTAAGAAACGTGAGTGCATTTTTGTTTATGGAATCGTGTTAGAATTTTGAAAGATAAGTTGGAAAGTATTAGAAAGAATCATCAAAACTGGCAACTTTGTGAATAAAATTTACGGTAATTGTAAAAATCTAACGATTTTCGTGAGTTTTATTTTTTATCGTTCTTTGAATATGTTTTTCTTCATGATTATGGAAATGAATAATTTTATAGGTTATGCTGTGAATATACTGGAAAAGAGGAGGATTGCCTCTTTTAACACAATAAAAAAATTCAAAATGCAAGGGGCATCCTGAAAGTAATGCTTCCTCCTTAATAACTTTTGAAATTTTGAAGTGATTTTAATGAAACTGCACTGACATGTACTATAATATGTTACCAATGTGGGAACAATTTAAATTTTTTTCAGAATCTGAAATAAAGATCATGAATGACAGAGTAAAGAAGCGAGCCGTAGTTGAATTCCTAGAAAAAGAGGGATGCGAGGTTCCAGAAATCCACAGAAGACTCCTGGCGGTGTATAGAGCTGCCACAATCGATATCAGTAATGTCCGAAGATGGATGAAGAGGTTTTAAGAGGGGGAAAGTTCAGTGTCGGACAAGCAACGGAGTGGAAGACCCGCAACTGCAGTGACAGATGCCAACAGGCAACAAGTGAAAGAACTCATCACAACTGATCGTCGTGTCACCATCCGGGAGTTACAACAATACACAGTGCTCACTATGTGCAGACATTGAAGAAGCTAAAGGAAGCTATAAGAAGGAAAATACGTGATATTCCACTTTATAGTGTTGTTTTACACCATGATAATGCACGTCCCCACACCTCAATAGAGACTTCACAGGCTATTGCCAAAATAGGGTGGACGGTGATGGCCCAACTCCTCTACAGTCCTGATTTGGCTCCCTCAGAATTTTTCCTGTTGGCCCCTCTGAAAAACACCCTTCGTTGGGAATTTTTCAATAACGTGACAGTCGTTAAACTGGTTGTGAACTCATGGGTGAAACGACAGCCTCAGGAATTTGTCCAAAATGGATTTTATCATTATGTTCAAAGATGGCGGAAATGTATAGAAAGTAATGGACAATACTTTGAATAGGCTAGCATTATTAACAATATGTCCAAGTATTTTGCCACCAAGTTCCACATTTTTACTGCTACAAAAAAAAAATCTTATGAGGGACGAGGCATTACTTTCAGGATGCCCTTTGTACTAAAAATTATGAATTTGCATATTGCCTTTTATAAATAACAGAGTTCGGCAAGAATGTATTACAAAGTAATGGAAGTACAGATTACAATTAACGTGTAATGCATTACAAGGTAATCCCAAGTATGGTTTGCACAAGGTTATGGAATTGATCTGTAATGCATTACAATGAAGAGGATATAAATCAATTATTTAATAATGCCATTCAGACGCAATGGAATTATTTGGTAATGAAATTACACAATTTGCAAATAATAATTACATACTAATAGCTTATAGAAATATACGTGTGCCAAAAGACATGTCTAGAAAAGTCGGCCATGTAACATAGCAAACAGAGACGGAAGTCTCGTGTAGAATATTCTAGAAGCGGCAAGAATGGGTTAGACGTTTCTAGAAGGTTCCAGAATGATCGCGCACTAGGAAGTTGGAGAGCTTTATGTAAATCAAGAATTTTCCAGAAGGTTGAGGTCCTGTCGTGAAGTATATACACTGAGTGGCCACTGACCACCCTCTCAGTACTTCGTTGGGCCACCTTTTGCCTTTAATACTGCGTCGACTCATCGTGGCATGGACTCCACGAGATGTTGATAAGTAGTTTGTGGAATCTGAGACCATGCTTGATGAATAGCACTCTCCAGAAGCGTGACATTGCAGGGTTGTGGATCCAGTTGTCTGATGGCTCGTTGAACTTCATACCACAAATTCTCAACGGGGTTGAGATCTGGAGATTTTGGGGGCCACCTAAGCAAAGTAAACTCCCTGGCATGTTGCAAAGTAAACTCCCAGTCAGAAGTTGATCAACACGAATTAAAGGGCCCACAGCATGCCAGGAAAACATTTCCTAAACTATAACGTTGCATCCAGCAGCTTGAAGGGTTGTAGCAATGCATTTGGGGGTCCATGCTTTCGTGCAGTTTCCACCAAATTCTCACTCGGTCATCGGCATGGTCCAACTGAAACGTGATTCATCGTACCACATAATTTGTTTTCAATTATCGATTGTCCAATCCTTGAGCTCCTGTGCGAACTGGAGACGTTTTCTCTTGTTAACTTCAGACAGCAAAGGTGTTCGAACAGGCCTTCGGCTGCCATATCCCATCCGATGCAGTGTACGGCGAAGAGTGCGTGCAGAGATCATTTCATGGGATCTTTGATTAAGATGGTCGGTAATTTGCTGCATTGTTGCCCTTCTGTTGTCTGTTACCAGTCTGGACACTCTCCGTTCCGCCCGAGCAGTCACTAGTCGATGACGACCACACGTTGCACGTAGAGACCCAGTTTTTGGCTGACAGTCCAGTCTTTAAAACACTTTAACAACAGCTGCTCTGGAACATTCACGAATGCGGCGGTTTCGGTGATACTAGCCCCATGGCTCCGAGCTCCTACAATCATCCCACGTTGAAAGTCCGTCAAATCGCATTTTTTACCCATCTCGTTCCCCAAAAATCACTTCTACTACTGTCACAAGCACTAAGCTTTCCCTTTTTATACTAGCCTCGCCCTCTGGCGGCAACAGCGTGCAGCCATAGCTCATTTGCCTAAAACTGTTAGGTGGTCATAATAAAGTGGCCACTCACTGTATAAAGGAGTCAGTCGCTCGCTAGTCCAGCGTACGTATCGGACAAGTAATGGAAAACAACACTTGAGAAATACGGCAAAAATGTCAAGAGTTCGCAAATTTCTGAAATATTCGGCAGTGCACCCTGAGTTGCTGAACTGTGAATGATGTGCTAATATGTGCTTGTGGCTATAATGGGGTAATTATTTTGGACAGTGAAACGTACGTAATGGACTAGAATACTGTACTGGAGAAGGACGAAATGAGTATCTCTAACCGAAATTAACATCCCATTCGTACTCATTTCATATGTGTTATTTCGTTCAAATCGCATTACTTGCGGCGAAGACGGGCGACTACTCATGTCATACACGTACAATCTCCAATATCTGCATACACGAACTTGAGATCCGTGGGCTGGAATTATTGTCACATAACCTACACAACATGTAAAGGTGTGCTGGTTGGTGGTTCATTCACGTTGTATTGTTACCCATAAGTTATTGGTTAATTAACACATATAGTTAACCACTACGATTATAATGGGTAACTGCTACATGCCATTGCAACTACCATGTAATTCTAATGACCAGTTCACCATTACCATGCAATGGTATTTACCATGAAACTAATTATGGTAATTACCATGAACTTAGCGCTGTCATTATCATGTAATGGTAACGCTAAGTTCTTGTTCCCATTACCATTACGCTGCAATGCATTTGTGACGTGCCTGCCCATCAGGACGCACACGACATAAAGGCAGATAGCAGTCAGAATGAATATCCGCGTAGCTCAATTGGTAGAGTGACTTATTCCGGAATGAGGAGACCCGGGTTCGAGCCCCGTCGTGGACAAATATGAAGGAAAAATTTACTTCGTTATAATGGCGCCCGAACTTTCCGGATGAACCGGGCGTTCAAGATCTCGCAATGGTGTGATGTTATTTCCACACCGCGAGATAGGAAAAATAAGAGAATCCCTTCTCCAGCGCTTCGAAAAATAAATGTGTGTGACGTTGCATTCCACACACTAGATAGACTGGGAGTTCTCAAGTGCACGTTCTACAGCGGATGGCTGCCTGCAACGATTCATTGTCACGGCTGACCCGTGGGTCATGCCCCCGGCCCTCTTTCGGGGGGGGAGATGTGACGTGCTTGCCCAGCAGGACGCACACGACATAAAGGCAGGTAGCAGTAAGAACGAATCTCCGCGTAGCTCAATTGGTGGAGCGACTTATTCCGGAATGAGGGGACCCGGGTTCGAGCCCCGGCGTGGACAAAAATGACGGAGAAATTTACTTCGTTATACATTACTGATTAATTCAATTATGATTTTAAGGGTGTAACCACGATAATGATCGCGTTCAGTTTTGCAAAGATTAAAAACTGGTAATCTTATAGAATTGCGTGAGAGAAATGCAAAAAAAAAAAAAAAAAGATGTTGCAATTCCATCTGAAACCTTAACGTTTTCACCAGCTCAGGTAAGAAATAGAACAAACTGCGAATGCACCACGTCATAGAAGAATTGTCTCTATCAATAACGATGTCGGTTTTCCCAGATAAAGCAACTCCTATCTCATTCTGTTAAGTACCTTACTACACTCAAAGATTTTGCGCAAGCACGAAACTCAGAGAGAAAGTCTTTCAGCTTACCACCGAACTTGTTCTGAGAAGATAAAAAAGTGTATGTTGCGATAAAACCACTAGCCACGCCCTCGGCGTCCGTGTGAAGAACCACTTTCATGGCATGAGCCCCTGCATCGGACACAATTGGTCCTGGAGCTGTCTTGGAACAATAACGACCGATCTTGCTTTCTCTTCCGCTGGAGAATAATTCGTAGATTTCCACCCAGTCGTCTTGGCATACTTCACTGAAATACAAAATACGCGAGCGTTACTTAAAATTGCAGCATTAGATGACAGGGTTGATAAACATTTCAAGAAACTGTATAAACTTAAATCACATGCATACTTTCGAGCTTTTGTGGCAACATGACGATCATTCATGATACGTGTTGTTAGGGGAGTAGAGCACAGACAGTCAACTACCCTTATGCCCATTGAAGAAGGGGAGCTAGGGGGCTGCAGCCCCGAGCCCCCTTCTTCAAGGACCCCCCCCCTTGAAATGCGGCATAAAGGTATAATGCTGGATGCTTGAAGAATTGACAGAGTTGTACGTTTTTTTTTTCTTTCAGATAGCACAGCGAAAATTAAAAATCCCGCCCCTGTGGCGCAGTGGTCTAAGCGATGGCTTATGACCATTCGTCCGTGAAGGTATAATGAATTAGCTTTTATTTTCTTTCCGCTAAGCTAATTATAATGAATAAGCTCTTCCTACCAGCTAGCTAATGATATACTTGTACTAAGCTTCAAAATAGTGAATTCAAATGGTTGTTGTTACTAGTTAATTACGAACATGAATAAAGTCTTAACGATGGTTATTTATGGTAATAAACTAATGTTATAAACCTAACAGCCAGACAGAGGTCTGACAAAAACTATGAATTGAGAAAGACTAACTTACGGCAACTTTTTTATTATAAGACTCTTGGTCATCTAAAGCACACACACAACTTGTTTTACAGTAATGAAGAATCTCTCCTCATAACAACAAAATCTCTCCTAGTATAACAAACGCTCTCCGTAAACAACAACGCTCTCTCATAACAACAATAAAAGCTCTCCCTAAGTCTCGATGAACGCGCCTATATACTAGCTACCACCACGTCATGACTTACACTCATTGCCAGATCTCATTCAGCAGGTGAAATAATATTTCGTTCAGTAAGAAGATAATTTACATAGTAAAATAAAATAACCAGAGATAGTAAAATCAAAAGGAAAGTGAATATAGAGTATACGTTACAAAGGGTTTGGGTTCGAATCCCGGTGAGGCATGGACGTTGTGTTTGTCTTACAGCGCTGGCTCTTTCCTTTCCCTGAAAGCAGTGGCCCTAAATTAGGGACGGGCGACTGCATATAGCCCATTGAGTTACTCACGGTGGTCGTTAAACCCGCAATAAAAAAAAAATCATGAGAAACAGCTTTGTGAAATTTTTTTCTATTTCCTTCCGCTTTTTCAGAAGTCCGCAAAAGGTATAATAGCTCCCAGTCCATCCCCAAATCTTTCGAAAATATTACAGATGTTTCTTGGTACATATCTGCAATTGGGTGAAATCTTCATACATTAAGAATTCGTTTGCATCATGATATTTGGATCATATTATTTTGTCCACTACTTTAATATAATTTCAACAAGCTGAACCATGGGGTGGGGGAAATTAAAGCAGAACTGTACTGGTGTCCATTTTTCAAACAATCATTTGTACATTTTTTGCTAGCACTGATTCGTACATGAATTATGAATTATGGGATACACACTTCAATATGGCGGGGATATTTTTATTGCTCACTCATCATATTTTGGGAATGTTTTCTTCTAGGTATTTTTATTCCTCCACACATAGTGAAATATTAGATTTGCTACTGATACTGGGGCCCAAAATACTGTCCAGCCCTCAGGCTCCCGTTTCCCTAAATGGGCTCTGCCGTATACACAGGGACGTCGCTAGACTGTAAAAGCAGGATGGACGGGTATCATTTTTGGTGGGGAAATTTTTTTTTTTTTTTTTCGATTGGTGGTTTAACGACCACAGTGAGCAACTCAATGGGCTAAAAGCAGTCGCCCGTCCCTAATTTAGGGTCACTGGTTCCAGGGAAGGGAGAGAGACAGTGCCCTAAGAAAAACACAACATCCATGCCTCACCGGGATTCGAACCCGGACCCATCTCGGACGAATGATCAGAAGCTATCGCTTTAACCACTGTGCCACCGGGGCAAGTTTGCGAGCAACTTTATTTACAAAGCGCCGAAAGGAAAATTTTTAAATTATTTTCACTACCTGCTACAAAGGAACTCACACCTTCCTCTGGAGAGACACACATACGGATCTGATCAGCAACGCCATTAATGTAAGTACAAGTGTTGACAGAATGTCTCCTTCAACTTCTTTCTTGCTGTGAATGCATTGTGCTAATAGCTTTTCAAAATTTTTATTTTTGTTTACCATAATACTGCTGTACGTGAACAATATCTTGATGAAAGGAAAATTTTCTTTCTGTTCATCTAAATCAAATTTTAAAATCGTGACACGCAGACACAACACTTATCTCTTCCCTAACTCCCTTCCTTCAAGCCAGCGACCATACTTTGCACTCTTTTCCTCAAAAGCTGTCGTCAGCCACATCCTGTTGCCACACTGCCCCAAGAAAGGTTTAACCTTTTAACGACCACAGCTCTTAAATCTTGTATCACTCTAAATACCATAACGCTCGAAACTGTATGTTGTTTTACTTCTCTGTTTAGTAATAGGAACGGTGACTGTTGGAGACTCCTGCTGGTCCCTCATAGGTCGTGCAAATTTAAAGAATAGGTAAGGGTAGAAAATCTGACGCACTCCAGACAGGCGTTTTGGGTAGCAATGGTCGTTTGCATGCACGGGCGTTTTGGGCGTTATGGTCGTCAAGGGGTTAAGAGCTCAAGCACGGCTTTTTTTTATTTGCGGTTTTAACGACCACCGTGGGCAACTCCTGAATGGGCTATAAGCAGCTTCCCGTACCCAATTTAGTGCCATAGGTTCCAGGGACAGAAGAGAGTGTGTTTCTCATGGCAAACACAACATTGATGCCCCACCGGGATTTGAACCCAGACCCGTCTCGGAGGAATAGTAAAAAAACCAGCGCTTAGACCAGGGCACCATCTGGACGGCATGGTATAGCAGACTTCACTTTTTGTGTTGGAATATCGTACTTAGTAGCACAAACAAACAGCAGATAAATTAGAAATAACCTCCCTCAGTGAATTCCTATCCACCGTGTCCATTCGCTCCTGCCCATACTGAAAACAAGTTAGTAAAATCATGCATTGCATTGATTATGATACGCTTTCCAACATTAGTCAAGTTATGAGGATAATGGCTGTGGAATAAATCTCGCTCGTGTGCCCTGACCTTTGACCGCATTTCGACGATATTCAATGGAACCGGTTCAGTATACCTCCGGAACAACATGATAAAGTTTTGTCGCAAACGAAGCATTTTTGCGTGAGTAATGACGCATAACGGCGATGGAATGGATCCCGCTTCTGTGTCCTTACTTTGACACCAATAAATCGGATCATTATATTTATAATTAACATGATAAAAGTTTGTCGCAATTGAATAATTTTTACGTAAGTTATGACGCATAAGGGCGATGGAATCGATCCAGTTCCTATGTCCTGAGCTTTGTTCCCATTTCGTCCATTTTCAATAGGGTTCGTTCCCAGGTTGTGCCCTACCATATACTGAAATTTCATCGAAATCGAAACATTTTTACGCGAGTTATCGTCCAGACAGACAGACAGACAGACGGACGGACAAAGCTGGAGCATATACGCATCTCCCACCTACGGCTGGGAAGCATAAAAAAAGGCTTAAACTAAGGATTTCGAACAGGAGAGAACAAATGAATTTTCATGGATCTATGGATACTACACTGCTGGCCACCCAAAATGCAACACCATGAAGGAAGCATCCGATTAGCCTGAAATTCGCAGCATGTGTCGCCCGCGAAAGGCCATGCAAACGATTAGCATTGCAGGGCATATGCAAATCATGTGCATCCGGCACGCCACCCAGAAGCACTATAAGAGGGGTGCACAGAAGGCGGGGTGTAAGCAGTGGAAATGTGTTGTACTGCCGGACCTGTGTGTGGGAAGCTTCCTGATGCCTCGTCGCAGAATACGGCAGCCATTCCACAGCCAGCACGTTTCGGAGTTCGACAGAGGACGAATAGTGGCTTATCGCGACAGCGGTTTATCGTACCGAGACATCGGCGCCCGAGTGGGACGACATCCAACCACAGTGAGGCGAGTATGGATTCGGTGGGAGCAGGAGGGACGGACGGACCGACGTGAGCGATTGACGCAGCCGCGGCACACCACCGAACGAGAGGACCAGCATGTTGTGCGGCGGGCATTCACTGTTCGCACCGTCACATCACGAACGTTAGTGCAGGAATTAGGGTATGTTGCGCAACAACCTGTGTCAGCACGTACCGCTCGACGTCGTCTGCAGAAGCGGGAACTTGTCGCACGGCGCCCATTGCTCCGATTACCATTGCCGTTACACCACCGGCGAGTGCGGCGGTAGTGGGCCGTTGAACGCCGCACCTGGACTACGGAATGGCACGACATTGTATTCTCCGATGAATCCCGCTTCTGCCTACAACACCACGATGGTCGGATCCGCGTGTGGCGGCACCGCGGCGAGAGACTGTATTAGGCCTGCATTATGCATCGCCATACCGGTCCGTCGCCTGGCGTTATGGTTTGGCGCGCAATTGGATATGACACTCGCACCCCTCTGGTACGCATCGCCGGTACACTCAACAGCAACCGCTACATCTCCGAAGTTTTGGAGCGTGTAGTCCTCCCTTACCTGCAGGACCTGCCAGCGGCCATGTTTCAAAAGGACAATGCGCGCCCGCACGTGGCACGCATCGTGCAACAGTTCTTCACAGATCACCAGGTGTCACTGCCGCAGTGGCCCGCCTGTTCTCCCGATAGGTAGCCCATCGAACACGCCTGGTCGCTGACCGGCAATCGTGTGGCCCGGCGAGCACCACCCACGGCTACGCCTGATGAACTGTGGCAACGTGTGGAAGCAGCCTGGGCCGACATACCCCAAGCCCACATCCAAAGCCTCTTTCTTTCGATGTCGCGGCGTGTAGCGGCCGTTATTATCAGCCATGGGGGCCACACGAACTATTGATGTCTGCGTGTTCCGCAAGTCGCACGGGCCTGTAAGCTCAATCGTTTCATCTTTGTATCTGTTGTTATGTGTTCAGTAACTCTGGCTTTGCTATCTCGTGTCTTTCTTGGTGTTGCATTTTGGGTGGCCAGCAGTGTAACTCGCGCCCATCCCTTATTTTGGTGAGAAAAAATATGCAATAACATTAATATTACTATTTAAATATAATTTCAGCAAATATTACAGTTAGGCCTAAGGATCCGTACAAAATGCAGACATTCCCTAGCATTTGGCATTACCGAAATTGTTTCTGAAAAACTGAAAAACAAACAAAAGCTTTAACTAACCCGACTGGCGTAACAAAACTAACATATCCGATTTGCGAAGTGATTATGCTACCTAGAAGGTAACAATCACGTTCTGTGAGTCTGAGTAGCTCGGTTGACGTTTTACCCAAATAATTGAAGTCAACAGAAATGCGCATGCGTAGTCTGCTCCGGCATCAGCCGATCAGCCTGTATGTTGGCTTCTGTGCACTGCATGTTTTCCCTAAAGATATGGCTGCGCTAGTTACGTCTCGCTGAGCCTTAACTTCTTCTCGTTACATATTCTTTGGTTCTATAGCCCCGTAAAGTTTGGCCCAAGAGTTTTGAATCGCCCCGTATGTCTGTACTGAGAGAACTAAATGAAAGACTAAATGTATATGAACCGGAACAAAAAGGTTTTCGATTCCTCGCAATCATCAGCAGTTATAATGTCTTTGAAATCCTGCGGTACTGAAGATGCACATTATTGATAACATCTATGAAAATGCAACTGTAAAGGTTCGACTACACGAGGGCTGAGCACGAATAAGAATTGGAAAGGGTGTAATGATGTAGCTAAAGTCTGAAGTTGATCAGATGCCGCCCCGGTGGTGCAGTGGTCTAAGCGTTGGCTCTCGACCATTCGTCCGAGATGGGTCCGGGTTCGAATTTCGGTGAGGCATGGATGTTGTGTTTGTCTAATGGCACTGGCTCTCTCTCTTCCCTGGAACCAGTGGCCCTAGTTTAGGGACGGGCGAGTGCTTATAGCCGATTGAGTTGCTCACGGTGATCGTTAAACTCCCAATAAAAAAGAATAGTAATATCATACAATGCATTGATTATGATACGTTTTCCAACATACCAAAAATCATTACTTAAGTTATTACTCAAGTTATGAGGATAATGACTTAGAACAAATCTCGCTCCTATGCCCTGACCTTTGACTCCATTTCGATGATATTCAACCGAACCGGTTAATTATACTTCTAGAACAACATGATAAAGTTTTGTCACAATCGAAGCATTTTAACGTAAGTTATAACGCATAAGGGCAATGGAATGGAACCCTCTCTTTTTGACCCCATTTCGTCCATTTCACGCATAAGGGAAATGGAATGGATCCTGCTCCTACCTTTGACCCCATTTCCTCCATTTTCAATAGGGTTAGTCCCCAGTGGTCCCCTACCACATACTAAAATTTCTTCGAAACGAACCATTTTTAGGCAAGTTATGACGCATAAGGGCAATGGAATGGATCCAGCTCTTATGTCCTGACCTTTGACCCCATTTCGTCCATTTTCAATAGGATTCGTCCCTAGTAGTCATCTACCACATATTAAAATTTCATCGAAATCGAATAATTTTTACGCAAGTTATGACGCATAAAGGCAATGGAATGGATTCCGCTCCTATGTTCTGATCTATGGCCCAATTTCTTCCATTTTCAATAGGGTTCGTCCCCAGGTGGTCCCTAGACCACATACTAAAATTTCATCGAAATCGAACCATTTTTACGGGAGTTATCGTGCGGATGGATAGACGGATGGACAGTCAGACAGACAAACGGATAAAACTGCGTCTTCTACCTACGGTTGGAAAGCGTAAAAAAAAGTTGATGACATAGGTGTGGAAGAACTTGACCGTCCTGCTCAAATCCCCGATCTCAACCCCATGGAAACTTTTGGGATTATTATATTAGTCAGGCTGAATCGGCCGACATTGAGCGGTTCGGCTTGACTAAGGCTCTTATGGAAGAAAGGCAGAAAGTCAATTCCCACTGCAACGTGCCAAAATATACTGGAAAGTCTTCCCAGCAGACTGGAGGTTGATCCAGCAGTACAGGGTGCACCAACTCGATATTAACACCTTTTTCAATTACAGAGACTTTGTGGATAGGCAAGTGTCCGGATACTTTTGATTAGATAGTGTACCGATAGTAGGCCAAAGTTCCTGTATCGAATGGAAGACATGCTGAGAGGTACCACCGTCATTCGCGATCCCTGGGGTGACTTCGAATGCCCGTTTCTCCCCAGATGTAATGGCATCGCAAATTTCTTGTTAACGAAAATCTTGACTCATTTGTGAAGTGAACATGTCCCCACTGCTCCCAATTGCGATTCTGCCTATTCCATACTAATCGAGCTTTTTACTGACCACGGGCCGTATTGCATCGGAGCCCCATGCGGGTTACAGACCAAAGGTTTCTTGGCATACAGTCGTCATTCCCGAAGTCTTCTCGACCCAATCCACCATGACACCGGCATTCCTGTTGTCGAGTCAACTTCAAAGCTAGTTGACGAACGCCTGTTGTGCTCTGCAGTTATGTGTACATATCTGTCATCCACAGCTTTTGTACCGTAATCGACCTTGTGATGTCTGTCTAGTATCTTGGAATTGTCACAACAACCATGACATGACGTTTTCGGTTACATTAATTAATCCAGCAATCTGTGCATGACCTTGGCGTGCTTCCGTCCTACCAATATCTTTCTGCCTCTGTTAATCATTTAAACAGCGACGTAAAAACATTTAGAGAAATTGTGAGCGCTACCAATCGCGGTGACGCGAAATCGCAAATGAAATGCAGGGGTCTCGAGAGTTTCTTATAAAGTTACCTTCAGTGTGTGTATACACAGTACTTATCTCATGCATCTTCGCTTTACTGACTGCTAGTCAGAACCCAGAGAAAAACGCCTTGGGAATTCGAACGTGGTGTTCAGAATGAAAGACATAAAGAGAGGCAACTAAAATTTGCATAAGTAAAATTCAACAAAATTGGAAGCTTAAAGGATTTGTGTGCGTTGTGACGTGTACTCTAATTTAACTTTCCTTTTCAGTTTCTTTCTCTATGTAAATTTGAGCTCGTTCTGCTTAGCATTTTTCAAACTTAACGTGATATTTTCTCTCTCGCATGGGTATGGTTGGCAACATTCATGTGGTCATAACGTATGAAATTAGTATGTGTCCGATGAGAACTGAACGTTATACACTGTCGAATCACATTATTATGACCAGCGTGGACAGCAGTTAGACGAGCGAGGAGTGACACAATAAGGTGCTGGAAGGTGTTCACAGGTAAGTTGAGTCATGCTGACCGCAGTGCATCTGAAAGCTGCTAGAGGGTACGTGGTGGAGGATCCATAGAAGGAACAACACGATCGAGGTTGTTCCACAGATGCTCAATTGGGCTTAAGTCTGGGGAATTAGGGGTCCGGGGAAGTACTTTGAAGTCTTCATCGTGCTCTTCCAACTACTCTTGGACCTTTCTAGCTGTATGACACGTCGCATTGTTGTGCTGGAAGATCCCATTCACCCCAGAGAAAACAATCAGCATGTATGGGTGTACGTGATATGCAAGGATGTATTCATAACTAATTCGGTCCATAGTGCCTTCCACAGGTATGAGTGGACCCAAAGAATTCCTCGGAAACATTCCCTAGACCATAACGCTGCCCCCACCAGCTTGTGTTCTTCCAGCAATGGTTGAAGAGTGTTTGTTCTCCGATGTTTCTCGCCTTATACACCAACGTCCATCCGTTCGATGAAGCAGAAAACGTGACTCATCGGAGAAGGCCAATCCTTTGCCAATCAGCGGAGGTACAGTTCCGATACTGCCGAGCAAATGTAATTAAGCCTTTTCTGCCGATGCACCTTCATTAGCATAGGTGCAGTGACCATTCGTCTGCATCGGAGCCTCATACGCAGCAGGGTTTGCTGAAATGTCGTTTTAGGCACACTTCCGGTATCCCCCTGGTTCATTCGGCAAGTGAGTTGCTCCACTGTAGCATGTCGATCGGCCCTCACGTACTTTCGAAGCCGACCTTCACCTCTAACATCAACGGCCCGTGGTGCCCCGCAGTTTCCACGTTACTTATTAGCAATGGTGTCATTTCTCCAATCATGATAAACTTTAACCACAGCAGCACGCGAACAGTTCACAAACTGCGCTGTTTTAGAAATACTGCCACCTTTGTCCCGAAACCCGATAATCATCCCTTTTTGCAAATCTGATAAATCGCTCCTTTTATCCATGACAGCAACAGTGATATGTTTTCAGAATGCCTACAGCGCACCTTATATAACCTCCAAGCCAGCTCACGACACGTTCCTTCTTCCATTGGCTACTCGCTGTTGACGTCAAAAGTAGGAGGTGGTCACAATTATGTGACTTGACTGTGTAAAATGTTTTAGTCGCAGCAATGTGTGGAGATGATGGTAATATGACGATATAATAGTAGTTGCGGAAGTTGAACTACTTGAAGTTGTGATTTCTTAACGTCTGCGTATTTAATATTTAGAGTTGGTGTTTTTGTTTCTCATTAAACGTTCTCTAACAAGTAATTGGATTAATGTTGTTGAAGACTGAGTCGTGCTAAAGAAGTTTTTGCTGAATAAAGACTAATAATAGAAAGTAACCTTTTCTGAAGTTATTTGAGTGACCCCTGATTCGCTTAAAAGTGAAGTTATTTGAGTGACTCCTGATTTGCTTAAAAGTGAAGTTAAGTCCTGATTCGCCTAAAAGTGAAGTTATTTTAGTGACTCCTGATTCGCTTAAAAGTGAAGTTATTTTAGTGACTCCTGATTCACCTAAAAGTGAAGTTATTTGAGTGACTCCTGATTCGCCTAAAAGTGAAGTTATTTGAGTGACTCCTGATTCGCTTAAAAGTGAAGTTACTTGAGTGACTCCTGATTCGCTTAAAAGTGAATTTATTTGAATGACTCCTGATTCGCTTAAGATTGAAGTTATTTGAGTGACTCCTGATTCGCTTAAAAGGCAAGTTATTTGAATGACTCCTGATTCGCTTAAAAGTGAAGTTATTTGAGTGACTCCTGATTCGCTTAAAAGTGAAGTTATTTGAGTGACCCCTGATTCGCTTAAAAGTGAAGTTATTTGAGTGACTCCTGATTTGCTTAAAAGTGAAGTTATTTGAGTGACTCCTGATTCGCCTAAAAGTGAAGTTATTTTAGTGACTCCTGATTCGCTTAAGAGTGAAGTTATTTGAGTGACTCCTGATTCGCCTAAAAGTGAAGTTATTTGAGTGACTCCTGATTCGCCTAAAAGTGAAGTTATTTTAGTGACTCCTGATTCGCTTAAAAGTGAAGTTATTTGAGTCACTCCTGATTCACCTAAAAGTGAAGTTATTTGAGTGACTCCTGATTCGCTTAAAAGTGAAGTTACTTGAGTGACTCCTGATTCACCTAAAAGTGAAGTTATTTGAATTACTCCTGATTCGCTTAAAAGTGAATTTATTTGAATGACTCCTGATTCGCTTAAGATTGAAGTTATTTGAGTGACTCCTGATTCGCTTAAAAGGCAAGTTATTTGAATGACTCCTGATTCGCCTAAAAGTGAAGTTATTTGAGTGACTCCTGATTCGCTTAAAAGTGAAGTTATTTGAGTGACCCCTGATTCGCTTAAAAGTGAAGTTATTTGAGTGACTCCTGATTTGCTTAAAAGTGAAGTTATTTGAGTGACTCCTGATTCGCCTAAAAGTGAAGTTATTTGAGTGACTCCTGATTCACCTAAAAGTGAAGTTATTTGAGTGACTCCTGATTCGCTTAAAAGTGAAGTTACTTGAGTGACTCCTGATTCACCTAAAAGTGAAGTTATTTGAATTACTCTTGATTCGCTTAAGATTTAAGTTATTTGAGTGACTCCTGATTCGCTTAAAAGTGAAGTTATTAAGAACTGATCTGTATAGTGTTCCGACAGCTATACTTAAAAGAACATTACATGCTTCACAATTACCAGGAAACTGAGCCGTGGACTTAGTGTGAGATGGTTGTCCTCATCACCTGAGCAGTGTGAGACTTGATTTCGGGAGACAGACAAAAGTATGTGTGTGGGTGCGCGCGAGAGAGAGAGAGAGCAAAAAACAGATTTAGCGACAGTAAACTTACTTGTATCCTGTTACCGCGGAATCCCTGGTGTTGGTCTTGAAGTAGTTGAAGACGATTTTGACTTGATCACCGATCTGTCCCCGGAAGACGTACTGGCAGCTGGTGTTGGAGGGATAGTTCGCAGGGTAGCGAGGCGAGTTAAAGTCCCCAGTGGTTTGACTGGTGCTCAGGTACGTAAAATGGCAGGTCCCATCGGGTGAAGGGGTCCCAGGAACTTTGTAGTCTGAAACACAAAGATGAAGCTATTACACCTGATCAAACTATTATACCGAGGATGTTCACACATTTTTAGAACACCTTTGATAAGAAATTACAGAAAAAACAGGAGTTCAAAGAATTGAAATTGGCAACAGCGTGTCAGATGAACACGAAAGAAACATTTGCTGCAGTTAACATCGTCTGCTAAGAAAGCGGCGCACGTAAACAAGCTGTGGACAAAAGGTTATGTTTATTCTTTTTACGAAGAGAACATTGACGTATCTTGGGCCCAAGACCTGGGCTATCTCACCCCCCCCTCCACCCAGTACTGTTTTTTTTAATTGCGAAGTTTAATTTTTAATTGTTAAGTAATAGAAGTAACTTTTTTTCTAAATTTAAGGTACATGCCATTGCTAACATGATACCAAATAATTATGAAGATTAGGATTTGAACACTTATTTGTACATGAACTCCATTCTTCTTCTGAATACTTTTTTTGTACATGAACTCCATTCTTCTTTCCTTTTGTGTGAACTTGAGTGTTACGTTTTCATAAAATCTTTCTTCTGAGTACTTTTTCATATTTAAAAATAATGTTTTTCTCTATTGACAAAACAGCCAAGTTTTTCGAATGTGCATGTCCTTGTGTTGCTCAAAGATATATCTTGATTCTTTTTAATGCTGAAACCCTTTCGGCAGTTGCAGTTGTGGATGGAAAGTTTAAAATGAAGTCTGCTAATTTGTGCACCTCACTAAACACTATGTCCAATTTATTCAACTTTATGTAACGTCTCTTACTGATTTCTTCTTGTATTCATCAAGGGAATAAAACACCTTCAGTTCATTTTTTTAGTCGAGCCGTATCAAAATGTGAAGCATAGAGTTCTTTAAATTCTGACAGTAGATGTTCAGGAAAGCTTTCACAAAAATTATCACAACAGTTTGAATCTAACAAAGCCACGAATTTATGATATGCTAACTCTGATTTTAATTCATTGACACTTCACAAAAACTGAAACAACTCTCGTGAAACACTCTTATCGGCGTGAGTATGCGAGTGACTGAGTCTTCTTTTTCTGAGCGAACCGTTTCCCAAAGCAATGGCCCATTCCCCTCCGCCAGCTGATTCATGTTGTCATGGAAACGCTAGCAGGCGATCGTACACAAGGTTTTCAGAAATGCGAACCTCCAGAAGAGCTGCTTGCGTTATGCGGTTGGTTTTCGCTCGCCAGACTGAGTCAAAGAAGCGAATCTGCACGCCTTTTTTTCACGCCGAAAGCATCGACATATTTTAATACCGTTGATAATTGACTTTTATTTGTGTATATTTAATTCAGTTTTATTTGTGCATTCTCTGGGCTTCGCAGCTAGCCTCGAATATACGCCACTGGAATAGAAGTATTCGTACTCTGCAATTAGACAAACACTGTGAAAAATCATGGAATCAGCATTTTTAAATGCAAAATAAGCGATATTCTTAATAATACAGGGAAAAATAATCAATCATTGCTTTTGACAAGGAAAAGAACACCAAACGAACATCCTAAGGAGGAGCGTACTGTTACGATAATTTGAAAAGCAATGTCTCTGCTCTTAAAAGAAAATATACCGACCGAAAGAGCAATCACTAAGTCGTTAAAAATCTCTGTATCAACTGTAAACAAGGCAATAAACAAGGACTTGAACCCGAAAAAAACAACAACAAAAAAACATGATGTTCACTGCCTATAGGCACGTGGTTGAGCACAAAACATGGGTAGACTTCTTTATGAAAATCCCTTAGCAGGAGACAGATGAAAAATTATTGTGACTATTCATGAAGAATGGAACTACCTAAACGACTGTTACCAAAAAAAAGGCTGATTTTCTATCGCAAAGTAGCAGAGAAAATCTTACAAATTTGTAATATTTGGCACAGATTTGCCGTATTTTCCCTGTTGTCGATGCAACCAATCTTTCAGAAAACTTTAAAATTCCAGGGCAATGTAATTTTCAAGTTTTCTGAAAGAGTGGCTGACTCCGGAGTAAGTTGTTCTCCCAACTGACCTACGCGGACATGTGCACTCATTGCTATCTGCCTATATCTCATGTGCGACCTGCATGGCAGGCACGCCACATGGCATTCATCCATTTATACGAGTTTCAAATCGTCGATTCACACACACACACACACACACACACACACACGTGTGTATGTGTGTGTGTGAATCGACGAATGCTGCCCCAGTGACTTCACGAGCTTATCTCTAATCATGAAATTAGGTACATGCTAAAAGTAAATTGAATACATTACACTATGCATGAATCAGCAAAGAGATACTGTGAAAATGCTAAGGATCATCCGAGTCCCTTAGTCAGGGAGGCCCTTAACGCTTTACGCGGCCGATGACTCTGAAGTACACGTTGCCCAAAACTCTCCACGTTTTCCAAACAGAAAATTATTCATATAGCGCTCGGGTTTTATGAAAGCTGCCGCGCAACAATTTTTTTCCTCTCACGTGATTAATACTGACCATGAACCTGTCACTGTTGATAGGCATCCCACTAATTTATAGCGATATGCATCCTACTGCTACTTGATGATAGTCCTTGGTGATTGGCATCCCACTAATTTATAGCGATATGCATCCTACTGCTACTTTATGATAGTCCTTGGTGATTGGCATCCCACTAATTTATAGCGATATGCATCCTACTGCTACTTCATGATAGTCCTTGGTGATTGGCATCCCACTAATTTATAGCGATATGTATCCTACTGCTACTTGATGATAGTGCTTGGTGATTTGCATCCCACTAATTTATAGCGATATGCATCCTACTGCTACTTGATGATAGTCCTTGGTGATTGGCATCCCACTAATTTATAGCGATATGCATCCTACTGCTACTTCATGATAGTCCTTGGTGATTGGCATCCCACTAATTTATAGCGATATGTATCCTACTGCTACTTGATGATAGTCCTTGGTGATTGGCATCCCACTAATTTATAGCGATATGCATCCTACTGCTACTTCATGATAGTCCTTGGTGATTGGCATCCCACTAATTTATAGCGATATGCATCCTACTGCTACTTCATGATAGTCCTTGGTGATTGGCATCCCACTAATTTATAGCGATATGTATCCTACTGCTACTTGATGATAGTCCTTGGTGATTGGCATCCCACTAATTTATAGCGATATGCATCCTACTGCTACTTCATGATAGTCCTTGGTGATTGGCATCCCACTAATTTATAGCGATATGCATCCTACTGCTACTTCATGATAGTCCTTGGTGATTGGCATCCCACTAATTTATAGCGATATGTATCCTACTGCTACTTGATGATAGTCCTTGGTGATTGGCATCCCACTAATTTATAGCGATATGCATCCTACTGCTACTTCATGATAGTCCTTGGTGATTGGCATCCCACTAATTTATAGCGATATGCATCCTACTGCTACTTCATGATAGTCCTTGGTGATTGGCATCCCACTAATTTATAGTGATATGTATCCTACTGCTACTTGATGATAGTCCTTGGTGATTGGCATCCCACTAATTTATAGCGATATGCATCCTACTGCTACTTCATGATAGTCCTTGGTGATTGGCATCCCACTAATTTATAGCGATATGCATCCTACTGCTACTTCATGATAGTCCTTGGTGATTGGCATCCCACTAATTTATAGCGATATGTATCCTACTGCTACTTGATGATAGTCCTTGGTGATTGGCATCCCACTAATTTATAGCGATATGCATCCTACTGCTACTTCATGATAGTCCTTGGTGATTGGCATCCCACTAATTTATAGCGATATGCATCCTGCTGCTACTTGATGATAGTCCTTGGTGATTGGCATCCCACTAATTTATAGAGATATGCATCCTACTGCTACTTGATGATAGTCCTTGGTGATTGGCATCCCACTAATTTATAGCGATATGCATCCTACTGCTACTTCATGATAGTCCTTGGTGATTGGCATCCCACTAATTTATAGCGATATGTATCCTACTGCTACTTGATGATAGTCCTTGGTGATTGGCATCCCACTAATTTATAGCGATATGCATCCTACTGCTACTTCATGATAGTCCTTGGTGATTGGCATCCCACTAATTTATAGCGATATGCATCCTACTGCTACTTCATGATAGTCCTTGGTGATTGGCATCCCGATAGTCCTTACTTGGTGAGAGGCGTTTAAAGTCCTTTTTTCCCAGGAAATGATGGGGATATCATACCACTGCGTAGTAACAAGTGACTCAAACATCTCTCTTCTTTCTTAGGCTCTTTGCCATTGCTACAGCCCTTTTAAAGGGCAATCAGTCAGAAAGGATTAGTGTCAATCATCCCCTTAAATGACCGCTTTGAATGACATAGCTAAAGGGGGATGCAAAGCTTTCCCATGCGCAAGTTGACTCGTTCCAACTGCACTGGGTCCACTTCTTAAGCAGTGAATATATCCGTACGAGCTGATTTCATTCCATTATACTAACTCCGACTTAATTCGGTTAAGAGGTTAATTACGACAGTAAGAACCCAGTAAAGTGTAAAATGCCAAAATTTATCCTGGGAAACATACCAGAAAAAACCCCTTAAAGAACGCGTTGTAGAAACTCTGCAGTTAACTGGGATTAACCCAAAGGTTATCTTAAAACTAATGCTTGTAACACTAGTTTTTGCTTGTTAATAACACACACACACCTGAATTTTGTGTGTAAAATAACTAATGCTTGCAACATAATTTTTTGCTTGTTAATTGCACACGCCTGAAATTTGCGAGAAATTTTAGGCACGTGTAAAACAAATGCAATGGGTTTCTGAAATATGAGTCGAAAAATTAGGGAACAAGTTTTCATTACACGTGTGAGTGCTGATTCTTTTAGCCTGGCCGTTATTATTATTCAGTTAGTTATTACAGAAGCGAAGTATATGTTCGTGGTTAATTGATTAAACAATTGCTTTAAACTTTAAGGGCCGTAATTAATTAATTAAACAATTTAAACTTTAACGGCGCTACAGAGGGTATACGATATTTAATGGATGAATGCATTTGGACTCGGAACGTTTTCTGTCACAGTGACATCGTTAGTTGCAGCCTTTAGATGGACGTTTGCCTTTGCAATTATTAACTGAATTCCATGCTTGCCCACCGAATTATTTCCTTACGGATGATATGATTATCTGCTAGAAATAACACGCTCTGTTCCTAGTTCCGTCGCTATTTTCACAAATGATCTGATATCAAAACACTTCATTAATTATGTTTTAGTGTGATGTTCACAGATTACTGCTATTTGTTAAATCATTGGAATTTGAAAATGAACAAGTACAGCTTAAATCCTCTAACACATAAGTAAAATATGAAATCAGTTATAAAACGTGCCCAGTGAGAGGCACCCAGGCAACCCAAACTGTTAGCTGCCTTCGTCCACGTGACTGTGTAAACAAAAGTTCTTAAAAGCCCGATCTCGTGGCTGTTACGGTGTCAAAATTAAATTCTTTCCATTCATCTTGTCTCCACTGTGAATCAATAATTAGGAAGAAGGGAATATTTGTCAAGTTCTGATCTTAATCGATGATGAGTATATCTCTCATTACAGTATTTCGGGCGATTTATCTCTTATTTGACCGGGAATGCAAATTAATCTTTTTAGAGGCTGAAGCCACAGCGCCCGCTTAGCACGAATCCCTGGAGACTGCTCATCGCAAAAGGAGATTAATGATGTCTCAGATGAAATGAGCTATGCATGAAAGGTTGATACAAACTTCTGTGTCTGAGATTATCTAAATACCAAGCTACAACTCATTCCATCACGTGATAACAGTCGCAAAATAAATTGTGGTGGTGCTGGAAAGGTGTATCTCACTTCATTCATTGTGAAGAGAAGGGTATTATCAAGATTGCAACAGATGGGCGTACTCCTCACGGAATAATTTATGACGAATTCAAAAGCATTTTCAATGCGGAATGGTTGATTATCTACCAGATAATTCTGAAACGTTTTGCTTCGTGCTTAAAATATGCTTCCGGAAAATCAGATGCTAATCTCAGAAATTCACAGGATGTAATTACTGAAACTTTCCTTTTGACGCTATGCATATTTCCTGACCAAATAAATCCTAAGTAAAAAAAAAATCGATGTAACGGAAATGGGTAAGGGAAATTGTTAAAACCATTGTTGAAATCTGATTTTTGAACACTGTCCCAAGAAGTGCCAGTCTGTGTAAATAACGAAAATATGATGCTAAATATGGTAAAAGCCGTTACAAAAATGTATTTTTGATGCTATAGAAACGCTGTGTCTTAGGGAAATTTGGTTTCCTCTGGACCTGCCAATGACGATAGCTTTAAAGTGATATATCAAGGTTGTACCGAAAGTGATGCAAAAGTGGGCATAACGTTTTTATTAACTGACAGAGGTCGTTCAAATTGAACATGTTGGTTGAGTAACTCTTTCTCTATAGTAACCCTTCTTCTTCATTGCAGATTTGAAGGAGAGAAGGGTGGAAATCACTCTGATCTGCTGGAAGCGTTTGAAGCCAATGAAAACACGTTTTTTCGCTCTGGTGACAGGAGATGAAACGTGGGCCTATCTTTACGATCCCGAAACGAAGAATCAATTCATGAAATGGCGTTACACCTCTTCACCAAGGACGATGAAGTTCAGGAGCCAGAGATCAGCAAAGAAAGTCATGGTGACTGTTTTTTGGGATGACAGGGGTGTCATTCTCCTTGATTTTCTAGAACGTGGCCGTACCATGACCAGCGAGCGGTACATTGAGACTCTCAAGAAGCTTAGAGGAACAAGAAGGAGGGAGAGACCGAACAAGAATCTGAAAAGGATCCGTATTCACCGTGATAATGTGAGACCCTACACAAATTTGGCAACAAATCAGGCGATCAGCAAACTAGGCTGGTCCGTGTCTCCCCATCCACCATACAGCCTAGATCTAGCGTTCTCCGACTTCTATCTGTCTGGTCCAATGAAGAATAGTCTCCTGGGACAACGATTTGATGACACAGATGAGGTGAAAGTGGCTGTGAAGAAGTGGTTGCAATTTGAATCCGTTCTGATCCGAATTAAATCTATCAAAGCTATTCAAAGTCAAAGGAACCGGTATGGAAAACAGTGATACCTGACCGAAGAGAGAAGTTTTTCAATCGGGTTTTTAATCCCGCAGATATTGCTATAAACGGAATCATAATATTACGCCCTCTAGTTGCAAGCTTGCACGTTAAGAAAAATTTGAAATTATATGATAAACATTTCGCAGCTGAAACACTCTCCAACAAAGAAACCATTTTTCAAATCGGACTCTTACAAGCAGAGATATCGGTAAATATAAGATATGCATCTACGCCGCCTGGCGGGAAAAATATGCATAAAAAGAAAGTGTTTTCAAAAGGTTTTTCGATGTGAGCAATATCGGCCCAGGAAAGAACATTTTCAGTAGAGTTTTTAGGAGCTCAGATTTTGTTGCAAATACATCAGGAGCAGAAATTAACTTCAGGAGCCCAATGGCGGCCAAACCATTCTTTACCAAATATTAAAAATTAAATGAAAAATACTTACCATTAGGAGCCGTATGCGATACAGGAAACGTTTTCAAATCGGAGTTTTAGATGTAGAAATATCGGAGAAAATGCAGTTTACCTTAACGCCCCCTAGAGGAAAGTCTATGAGTTTTTTGAAAATTTTAAAATTATATGGAAAACAATTCGCACCGGAAACGGTATCCAACAAAGAAGAAGTTTTTCAAAGCGAACTCTTAGAAGTAGAGATATTGACAAAAATAAGATATACACTGCTGGACAATTGCTAAGGACGGATCATAAACGGCTATATAGCGCATAAAAAAGTAAGTGTGGTTGGATGCCAAGTGAAATAAAATAATGTCAGAATGCCAGGACATTACAAGAAAGACAATTTATTGTGCTCTGAAATTCAGAAGGCTTTGGAACGTGTTCAAGGGACAAACAGGCCATTTTGTGCAGAATACGTAAACGTGAAAAAATACAATCACCGTCCGCAGGCGTTCCGGCGTAAGATGTCAATACGGGATATGGCCACTATGAAGGGCGATGCAAGATTCCACACGTCGTGTCATGCTTTGCACAACATTATCAAGCAGCTGTTGGGGTAATTTATCCCATTCCTCTGTCAGTGCACGGATGAGGGTGTCCTTGTTTATTGGAGGGCATTGGCGACCAGCAAGACTCCTCCCCGAAGCATCCCACACATTTTCAGTGGGATTCAGATCTAGAGAACGTGCTGGCCATACGAGGCGTTGAATATCCTCGCTCTCAAGACACTCCTGGACAGCGACTGTTCGATGACATGTTGCGTTGTCGTCCATGAAGATGAATCTATCACCGACAGCACCACGGAACATGTGAACATGAGGTAGCAGAACATCATTAATGTATCGTTGGCCAGTCATACTCCTAGTTGGAAGCACATAGAGGGATGTACGGCCATGGATCATGATGCCAGCCCATACCATGATACTACATGTCGGATATCGGTCCCTTTCCTGCATGTTTGCTGGACAATATGCAGTACCACTATCACGCCAGATCAGTTGTCGTCGACAACCAGACGATAGACTGTATCTGCTCTCATCTGAGAAGAGGACAGCAAACCAGTCATTATCAGTCCAATTGCGATGTTGATGGCACCATTGCAAACGGGCGGTACGGTGACGTCTGGACAATGGGATGCACACAACAGGACGGCGGGCGTATAGTCCTCCTTCATGCAAACGTCTGGCGACAGTTTTTCGGGAGATCCGTTTGCCAGTAGCAGCCATAAACTGATTTGCTACCTCACTAGCTGTGCTCCACAAGTGTTTTTTTGTTGATAGCACTATGTACCGATCTTCTGCAGGTGTCGTACTGCGAACACGACCTCCCCTGTGACGTTTGCTACACTCTCCATTTGTTTGAAATGATTTCCAAAGCCTTGAAACAACACTGTGGCTGACGTCGAACTCCCTGGCAACATCTGTTATTTTTCGCCCTTCTTCAATCTTGCCAATAATACGGCCACGCGTAAAATCATCTAGGTGATGTCGGGAAGACATACTGAAAATTGCAAGTTCGCCAATTGATTCTTTCCCTTTCAACTTTGCGTTTGAACAACAACGGTCAATACGCGTCAAATCCTTTATATCTCTTATCAGCGCTATGACGTCACGAACAAGTTCGGCAATCCAAAATTTGCATATGCACAACACGTCTTACTGTATCCCGCACTTATGCTAATTTCCACATTTTCCTGCCTTCCATTTTATGGTTGCTATCGTTGCTATTATCATCCGTCCTTAGCAATTGTCCGGCAGTGTATATATATAAGCCGCCTGGCGGAAACACTGTGCATTATTTTAAAAAGAAAATATACCGAAAAGCTTTATCGATGGGAGTAGTATCGGTTCACAAATGAATTTTTTTGTCGAGATTTTAGAAGCTCTGATTTTGCTGCAAATACATCAGAAGCGGAAATTAAGACTTACGCCACTGGTGGCCAAACCGTTTTTACCAAAAATTTGAAATTCCATGCAAAAGATGTCCCATCAAGAGATGTATCCGGTGCAGAAAGAACTTTTCAAATCGAAATTTTAGAAGCGGGGATATCGAGGCAAACGCAATTTACCTCTACGCTCCCTAGCGGAAAGTCTATGAATTACTTGAAAATTTTGAAATCATATTAAAACCATGCAGTGCCGGAAACTCTACCCGTTAAAAGAGTTTTTCAAATTGGACCATTAGAAGCAGAAATATTGACAAAAATAGGATATATATCTACGCCCTCTGGCGGAGAAACCATACGATATTTTAAGAAGAAAATATTCCGAAAAGCTTTATCGATGTGAGTTATATCGGTCCACAAACGAATTTTTTTCAGTCGAGATTTCAAAAGCTCTGATTTTGGGGCAAATACATCTGAAGCAGAATTAACACTTACGCCCCCTGGTGGGCAAACCATTCTTTACCAAAAATCAGAAATTATATTGAAAAGATTTCCTATCAGGAGCTGTATCCGCTGAAGAAAAAAACAAATTCAAATCGGAGTTTTTGAAGAAGAGATATCGAGGGAAAAGCAATTTACTTTTACGCCCCCTAGTGGAAAATCTATGAGTAACTTGAAAAAGTGATTATACCTAAAATACTCTTCGACAGAAATGGAATTGAAAGGCAAACGAATTTTTGCAGTCGGATGTTTAGAAGCAAATATATGGAATAAAATGTATTTTGAATTCGATATCATCTGCATTTATGCCCTCTCGCGGCGAAATTGTATATCGTAAAAAAAAATAAATAAATGAAGGAATGGACTCCATATCTCTTCAACTAACCCAATGAACAAAGGTTAGTTGAAGAGATATGGAGTCCACCTACGGACGGACAAACCGATAACATAAGCACGAACTTTTTTTTTTTTTTAGAAAAGACGTGCTAATGAACAAATAAATATGAACAAAAGAAAGATAAAAGAAGCACGATTCACTTACCAGTCTCGAAAGAATAATTGGCCTTGAAACCAGGGCCCGGCGGTGTCCCACTACTGAAGACCATCGCTAACCTTGGTCCCTCTGACATAACTTGAGCTGGAATGTTCGTGCCGCACAAGCTATGGTCGAACTCATCAAGAGCTTGTCTCTCTTCCTGTCCTTGGAGGTATAATTTCAAGTAGCTGCCGTCAGTACACCTGAAATAAATAACTCTTAAGCACAAGTACTTCTGTAAAAGAAGAAAAGTTTTAAATCTTTTTCTAGAACAGAAAGGCTTATATTCGACGCAGTCGAGTGACATTATTGTAACCGCTTCCTACTTTTGACGTCAACAGCGCGTAGCCAGTGAAAGAAGACACGTGTCGTGAGCTGGCTTAGAGGTTATATACATAAAGGTTGCTGTAGGCAATCTGGAAATATATCACTCGTTGCTGTCATGGATAACGGAGCGATTTATCAGGTACGCAAAAAGGAATGATCATCGGCTTTCGGGCCAAGGGTGGCAGTATTTCTCAAACAGCGCAGTTTGTGATCTGTTCGCGTGTTGCTGTGGTTAAAGTGCTTCGTGATTGGAGAAATGGCAACATTGCTAATAAGCGACGTCGAACCGCGGGGCACCACGTGCCATTGATGTGAGAGGTGAACGCCGGCTTCTAAGGTGCGTGAGGGCCGATCGAGACGCTACAGTGGAGCAACTCTCTGGCCGTGTGAATCAGGGGGCTTCCGGAAGTGTGTCTAAAACGACAGTTCAGTGAATCCTGCTGCGCATGAGGCTCCGATGCAGACGGATGGTCACTGCACCTATGTTAACGAAGTTGCATCTGCATAAAAGGCTTACATTTGCACGGCAGTATTGGAATTCGACCTCCGCTGATTGGCAAAGAATTGCCTGATCCGATGAGTCACGTATTCTGCTTCATGGGACGGATGGACGTTGGCGTATAAGGCGAAAAATATCGGAGAACAAACACTCTTCAACCATTTGCTGGCAGAACACAAGCCAGTGGGGGCAGCTTTATGGTCTGGAAAATGTTTTCGTGGCATTTTACGGGTCCACTCATACCTGCGGAAGGCACTATGGACCAAATTCGTTTTGAATCCATCCTTGCAGACCACGTACACCCATACAGGCTGATTGTCTTCCATGGGGCGGATGGGATCTTCCAGCACGACGATGCTACGTGTCACACAGCTAAAAATGTCCGAGAGTGGTTGAAAGAGCACGATGAGGACTTCAAAGTACTTCCCTGGTCACCTAATCCCCCAGACGTAAACCCAATTGAGCATCTGTGGGACAATCTGGATCGTGGTGTTCGCTGCATGGATCCTCCACCACATACTCTTCAGCAGCTATCAGATGCACTGCAGTCGGCATGGCTCCACATACCTGTGAACACCATCCCGCACCTTAGTGAGTCACTCCCAGTCCGTCGAGCTGCTCTCTGCGCTGCATACGGCGGTTACTCTGGATATTAGCAGGTGGTCACAATAATGTGACTAGACCGTGTATATAGTGAGTTAGAAAAAGGGTTGGAGAAAAATTTGTCATGCAGACTATTATTGTTAGAAGGAACTCTAAGGAATGGAAAAATAAGTAAATTCTGTGAATGAATTATTTTCCTCATCCTGTACTTTCTCTTCTCAACCGTAAATTTGGTGGGTAGCATTGGTCTTCATCCACAAAGGAATTCTTTCCTGTGCCATAAGCTTAATGTTCCGATAGAGCCTCCTCTTGTTATTTGATTTATATATTGCATTCTTGGGTGTCCTTTTACAGATTTTCCTTCCATTCTACCTTCAATCTAGTTGGCACATCCCTCCAAGTGTCTTATGAGGTGGCCTATCATGCTGTATCTTCTTCTTTTCTATAGTCCATAACATTTCTCGTTTTTCCTGAACTTTTTTTTAGCGCTTCCACATTTGTCATTTTTTCTGTCCTAGCAATTTTCATCATGCGTCGCCAGCACCAGATTTCAAATGATTGTAGGTTTACTCTGTCTGTTTTTTTTCAATGTCCAAGTTTCAGATGCATATAAAGTGCTACATTCCAAATGAAAGTTTTTATAAAATTCTCCTCGTAATACGTTCAAATTCGTCAGAATTATGAACACAGCAATCAGGCATCTCTGAATTGCCTGTTCATCACGTGCCATAAAAAAACATGTACACTACAGGGTGTTCATAAAGTCTTTCCCATATTACAGAAATTTATATAAAAAAATTATTACAAGCACAAGAAAGGGATTGCTCGATAATGATGGTACACAAGGAAAGTTTTTTTTTCAAGTGTCAGTACACCTCCACATGGGTGCCATTTTTGGCTTGGAGGGCATCTAAGCGATATTCGATTTCACGCCATGTTTTGTTTAACATCTCAGCAGAGGCAGAACCAATGATGTCCGTTTTTCTGCTCTTCAACGTCTCGACATCCAGAATACTACTAGAGTAAAGTTGGTCTTTCACATAACCCCACAGGAAAAAGTCTAGAGGGGTTATATCGGGTGATTGAGGTGGCCATATCATGGGACCATCGCGGCCGATTCATCTGTCCGGAAAAGTGGCATTCAGGAACTCACGAACCATTATTGACCTATGTGCTGGTGCACCGTCTTGTTGGAAAATAACCGAAGGTTGGAAAAGAAGGGTCCGATGATTCTGTCATGCATCAGGCCGCACCATACTTCACTTTCGGGCTAGCTCTCTGTTGTGTGACGATATAAATGGGGATTTTCTGATTCCCAGATTCGCACATTATGATTATTTACTATACATGAGACGTGGAATGTGGCTTCGTCTGAGAAACAGACACGGTGCAGATAATCACTATCACGAGTTATGCGCAGCAATATCTCTGTCGCCAATGCAACACGGCGAGGCCGGTCAAATAGGAAGAGCTTGAACGATCTGTACCTTATAAGCATACAGATGAAGACGTTTGTATAAAATTTTGTGAAGCGTGACACGGGGAATCCCAGTTTCCAGTGAAACACGACGAATGGATTTTCTGGGGATTCGCAGAAATGTCTCCTGAACAGCTGCAACTGTTTCTTGTGTAAAAAATAGTCGGCCCGCTCGTGGGAAATCGTCAACACTACCCATCGCTTTAAACTTTTCATACCAAGCTTTTATGCTTTTTTATTCCGATGGTGATCGCCTGTACTCTTTTCTGAAATGACACTGGACAATAACCGCCGATTTAGTCTCATGGAACCACAGCACTCGTGCCACTTTTTTTTTTGCATGGAAGTCATTACCGATAAAATGCTCCTCTTATTCAGCAGTAGCGTTCACCCAAAGAACAGAAAAAGAACTTTACGAGTGCTGCTATATTATGTTGCTAGCCATTTTATTTTAACTTACATAGATTTTTATATTAAGTTTCGTAACGTGGGAAATACTTTATGGACACCCTGTATATCACCATGGACATGCTATCCCTTACATCTCCACGACGACGAAGTGCCAACTATCTAAGTGTTCAGAATCATAACATTCTCAGATTTTCGCCAGTATAAACAAATTCTGCATCCTTGTAGCCTAGTAAAGTAAATCATTGTAAACGGATAGCATGTTCGAACGGAAACCGGATGCGGCTTCGACTCCCGCTCCAATTTTCAAGTTTTTTTCTGATGTCATTGATGTTACGTGATGAACAATAAATACAGGTAATTCGGAGATGCCTGATTGCCGCGGTAACAATTCTGGAAAAACAAGTGTTTTATCGGTATACCTAGCTCAGCTGTGGCAGCAAGTGTCACGAAAGATGTCGCCGCTTCCAGAGAGTATCAAATTTGAACTTTAATTTCTCTTAAAAAAAATGTTTTGCTCCTTTGATTGATATACACAAAGCAAGCTGTGTCCATTGCTTCATCTGTCTCCTGCTAAACTCTCTGCATACTTTAGGTACAGAACAAGGAGCACCGCTACTCGTCGGACCACATGACTTTTTTCCAGTGTCTAGCCACAGTGTTCCTGACGCCATTGTATACAAACCTTCCGGTTCTTCGCAGAAATCAGTGGTTTCCGTATCGCCATGAAACTACCAATACTTTTTCTTTTCAATTCCCTTCGCATAGTTCGCTGATATATGGGTCGGGAATATCCTTCATTGAATGCTTCCATCAATTGGTGTACGCATAAATTCCTGTTTCTCCGTACAAGCCTTCTCAGACGACAGCGATCTCGTTCCTGACAGATTGTCGTCGCCCCACAGTCACACCTCTTCGGCGAACAATGTCGGCAGGAGCAGCAAAGCATCGCGACATGGACTTTACCTTAAGGTGATCAGATTCTTGAGAACGAAATTGAGGACAGAATGACATGTCCTCAATTTCAATGCAAAATTGAGGACAATTTCGTTTGAAAATCAGGACATTATTGACGACAACGTCTGATACATTATAGTAAAGCCGAAGATTAGCAAATAATGTTATGAACTGCATCATAACTGTCCAGTTTCATGGTAAAAGATACGATGAATCTGTTGGATAACTTTCATGTAAATAAGTATAAAACAGCAATAACGTACTATGTATCATGCAGAATATTTCTTCTGATATATTTTAAATGTTACTCATAGGTGGCAGCACATGCGAACAAAGCAACATTTTGATTTTCTACTGAAATTTCATTTTTACCAGAAAAAACATCTGAAGCCAGAAAATTACTATACATGAGATGGAGTATTCCAAGTCCAATAACTTCGCTTGAAGAATCAGTTTAATGAAAAAAATGTACTGAACAAAAGTTGTAGCACTCTCAATGAAATCTACCAAATGCAATCAAATTTTGTATCAATTACTTATTTAATTGCAAGAAAGTGGATGCCAAAAAAGATGAGATTTATTCCCCTATCCCAAAAATATTTCAGTTAAATTCAGTTAAAACAGAAAGCTCGGCGAGACGTAACTAGCGCCGACATATCCTAAGATACAAGATGCAGTGCACAGAAACCAAAATACAGGCTGATGCCAGAGCAGACTACGCATGCATATTTCTGTTGACTTCAATTCTGACAAAGAACAGTCATTCGAGCTACTCACAGCACGCGATTGTTACCTTCTCGGTAGCATAATCACTTCGCAAATCGGATATGTTAGTTTTGTTACCCCAATCGGGTTAGTTAAAGCTTTTGTTTGTTCTTCAGTTTTTCACAAATATTTTCAGTAATGCGAAATACTAGGGATTGTCTGCATTTTGTAACGATTTTTAGGCCTAACTATAATATTTGTAAAATTTAATTTAAATAGTAGTATTAATTTTATTGCATATTTGTTTCACCAGGCGGGATATCAGAAAATAACAATAGGGACGACAAGGAAAAAAATACCTGCTCTAAGCAAATAGTGATCAGATCTAAGAAAACCATCATGAATCAAAGAAAGGCCTCCCTGCCGTAGTCATGTAACGTCTTTTGCTCCTGAATGTTTGCTTTCCGGCAGAGCACATAATCTCTTAGCTTGTGGTGGCGCTGTTGTCGCCTGTTTTACGTTATCTCAACGAGAGTTGGCGTTCTTCACTCGAAGTTTTATATTCTTTGGCTCGCACGTTGGGACAATTCTGACAACGGATCGCGTTTGCATTAACTTCTATGGACTGTGAGGATGACTCGACGTCGGATCCGTGCACGCTACGAGCAGTTGAGCGTGTTTGAGAGAGGCCAGTTGGTCAAGTACCCGTATCGCCAAGCATTTGGGTCAGAGTGACGTGGCAATCGGACGATGTTGGCGCCATTGGGTCGAGGAGGACACAACCCAGCTGCATGCGGGCAGTGGACCTCTAAGGGCAATGACAGATCACGAGGATCGAGCGATTGTGAGAGCCGCACGAACAGAACCGAATTCGTAGCTCTCAACCATCCGTGGTCATGTTGCGTCGTCTACAGGCACGGAAGTGGACATCCGGACCAGACGACATGCGGCACAGGGACTACATTGAGGAAGCCACTCCAGCTCCTACCACTGACCAGCGAGTGCCACCAGCAGTGGTTGCAGTGGTGTCGGGCCGATCAACGTGGAATCTTGTCCGGTGGCACCGTTTTGTCTTCAGTGACGAGTCATGGTTTGCACTTGGCGCCGAATAACAGTGCACACGTGCCTGGAGGCGAGCCGGCCAGCTCACGGATTCTGTATTTATCGTGGAACGACATACGGTTCGCACACCGGGAGTGACTATCTTAGAAAATATTTCTTGCGATAGCCGGACACCTTTGGTAGTCTTCCGTACCACTCTCACGCCCCAACGGTACGTCGGCCACATTTTACTACCTGTTGTGTTGTCATTCCTGTCGCAGCATCACCGAGAAATTTTTCGGCAGGATAATTGCCGACCAAACACCGCATGGCCCTCCCAAGCCTGCCTCCGTAATGTCGGTACCCATCTATGGCCAACAAAATCGCCCGATCTTTCACCCATCGAACATGTTTGTGGCAGGATGGGACGCCACGTACGCCCATCCCGGAATGTCGGCGAACTGGTCCGCAATGTGGACACCATCTGACGTGTTATATCTCAGGGATGTATCCGTGAACTGTATGCGTCTATGCCACGCCGTTTAAGTGTTTGTATTTGAGCCAGAGGAGGAGCTACAGCGTACTGACTTGTTTAACTTGTGTAGCTGTTTTTTCCGAATAAATGGCCGGACTTCTCTGGAATTGCAATCATTTCCTTTCTTACTGCACATATAAATTTTTATCTGGATTGATGGGTGCTTCTTTTTATTTTTTATTTTTTTGTTGTTGCAAAGAATGTATTAGGGGTATGCAAAAGTTTCTGCCGCCCTCGCTAGCGGGCACTGTAGGGGTCTAACCGGCCGTCAATCCGTGCTGTCAGTTCGTACATTAAGCCAAGCATGGTGATCGATAATGCTCATTTGCGGCACTGTTTGTCATTCATGTTTAATTTAGGGAAAAGTGCGAGTGAAGCATACTGCTCAATATGCCAGGGTTATGGCGAAACGGTTATGGGTGAGCAGACGTGTCGACAATAGTTTGCCAGGTTCAAGAAAGGTGATCTAAGCTTGGAAGACAAGCCAAGTGCAGGTAGACCGCAGGAATTCGCAGACGAGGAGCTGGAATCACTGTTGCAAGAGGATGCCACACAATCGACCATGCAACTGGCGAAACGTTTGATAGTGGCTCAATCGACGGTGGTACGCGTCTACAGGCCTTGGGAAAGATCCAGAAGATCGGTAAGTGGGTTCCTAATATTGGTCAAAGCTTGGGCACCTGCATGTCGTTGCTAAAGAGGTTTCAAGGGAAGAATTTCTTGTGGAAGGTTGTCACCGGGGATGGAAAATGGGTCTACTGCGACGACCCTGTACGCAAGCGATCCTGGGTCGACCCAGGCCAGACATCAACATCCACTGCAAAACAGGTTATCCACTGAAAAAGGAGCTGTTGTGCGTCTGGTGGTATATGCCTGGAGTGCTGTACGTCGAACTGTGGAAACCGCGAAACAATCACTGCACAACGATATAGCGATCAGTTGATAAATCTGAACGCCGGAATCGATCAAAAACGCCCATAGACAGGTAAAGGACGCCGCCCAGTCATCCTGTTACACGATAATGCCAGACCACATGTCGGTGCCACCACGAAATCAACCCTTGAACAGTTACATCTGGGAGGTTTTACCGCACCCAGCTTACTCCCCGGACATTGCACCCTCAGACTTTCACCTGTTTTGCTCTATACAACACGCCTTACCCCAACAGCGATTCACCACAGTTCCAGAGGTAGAAAATTTCGTCACTGCGTTATTCAGCTCAAAACCCGAGTCCTTCTATCACTGGGGCATTCATATTTTGCCTGAAAAATGGCAAAAGGTCATTGATGCTGACGGCCAAGATTTCGTTGAATAAATATGTACTGGTTTCCTGATTGTTCCTTTCTCCTTAAAACGGCGGAAACTTTTGCATACTCCTAATATAAAAAGCAGTCAGGCACCGTTATTCTTCCAGTTTTATGCCGCATTATTTACAGAAAATACTTCAATAACTAAACCACAGGCCTAAAACATGTTCTTTTTCGAATCCCCCCCCCTACACTTAGAAGTATATGTCGAAGCATAATTGAGAGCTTAGCACTGCTATTTAAATACCCCCCTCCCCCCTCACACACACACTATCTAGTAAAAGTTTATCTGATTGCATTTGCTTTATTTGGGCGAGCGTTGTCGTGTTGAAGAAACACACTGTGCCGCCGGTTGGGTCGTTTCAGCTGAATTGCCTCGTTGAGTCGGTGCATTTGTTGAACGTAAAGCTATGCATTTATCGTGGTGCCTTTTTTTTTTTTTTTTTAATTTGAGGTTTAATGACTACCGTGAGCAACTAAATGGGCTGTAAGCAGTCGCCCGTCCCTAATTTAAAGTCACTGGCTCCAGGGAAGGGAGAGATCTAGTGCCGTAAAACAAACACAACATCCATGCCTCATCGGGCGGGATTCGAACCCGGACCCCTTTCGGACAAATGATCAAAGGCCATCGCTTTGACCACTGCGCCGGCAGTGTTTTTTTTTTTTCAAGCAATTTGTAGTAGATTAATTACACCTTCCCAATCCCACCAAACGCAGTTCATGGTCCTGCGTGTATGCAGCTCGGTCTTGGTTCGAGGTGTTGCTTGCCTGTGAGGACTCGTCCATTCTTTCATCTGCTTCATATTGACATAGAGACACCATTTTTCATCGCCGGTGACGATGCGGTAAAGAAATCTCTGTTTGTGTCGACGAGTAACCTAGTGTCGGGCGAGAAAACTGGCGGCGATAGTGGATCGCCGGAGTTTGTCTCTTCTGTTCTTCTGTTCAGAGAATGTGGCCCCCGTGCACCGAGATTTTAGACCGTACCCGTTGAGTACAGGTGACGAGCGACGGTATCATGAGAGCATCCCATCTGTTGTGCCAATTCCCGAGTGGATTGAGGCCCATCCTCGTGGACGAGCTCATTCAATCCATCCTCATTGAACTGAACACGTCTGCCTTAACGCGGAGAGTCTGAGAGGTCCAATTACTCCTTCTTGAAGCGTGAATACCATTTCTGTGCATTTCTGTCAGTAATAGCGCCTTCTCCGTACACAGCACAAATGTCTCGAGCAGCTTTGGAACCTTGATTGAAAGCAAAGAGAAGCAGGTGTCAAAAATACTCATTTCTTCATATGGCTAAAAAGAGGCACTCCATCTTCATATGGCTAAAAAGAGTTAAACCAAATATAATACCGAAACCGATGAACAAAAGTTGTACAGGAAGAACATAGCTAAAAAAATACATAACACTATAACTAAAATATTGTTCCTGTTTCTTCAAATAACATTTGAAAAAACTGAACGAACTTATCTCACAAACCAATAAGTCATAAGGGCTATTTTGACACCTGCTAAATGATTTCGTTCCATAGCTCCTAAAGAACTACAGATGGAATTGATTGAGCTCTCAGTAGATGGCATTTTAGTCCTTATTTAACGTTAAGAAAGATACAGTTGAAATATGAAAAAATGCAATAGAATACCCACGCTTTTGGCAACAAGCACGAAAAATGGTTTCTTGCTTTTCAACCACTTATTGCTGCGAATCTACAGTACATTCTCGTACCTAACCCAAATAGGTCACAAATGACGGGTACATATAAGGTCACAAATGACGGATGCTCATTGCCCTTAAGGTAACAAATGACGGATACACATCGCCCTTAAGGTCACAAATGACGGATACCCATCGCCCTTAAGGTCACAAATGACGGATACCCATTGCCTTTAAGGTCACAAATGACGGATAGCCATCACCCTTAAGGCCACAAATGACAGATACCCATCGCCCTTAAGATCTCAAATAGCGGAAACCCCCTTAAGGTTACAAATGACGGATACTCATCGCCCTTAAGATCACAAATGACGGATACCCATCGCTCTTAAGATCACAAATGACAGATACCCATCGCCCTTAAGGTCAAAATCATCTAAATACGTGGCGTCAGTTGAGTAAATAAATCCATTGCTCTTTCCACGTTAAGCAACGCACAGTGACCGAAAAATTGTTATTCGGCCGCCGTCGGGGAATCGAATTCCGAATCTCTCGATGTCCAGCTGAGCGCGTTAGCCTTACACCACAGCGGCCAACAAAAGGTCACAAATGACGGATACCCATCGCCCTTAAGGTCACAAATGACGGATATCCATCGCCTTTAAGGTCACAAATGACGGATACTCATCGCCCTTAAGGTCACAAATGACGGATACCCATCGCCCTTAAGGTCACAAATGACGGATACCCATCGCCCTTAAGGTCAAAATCATCTAAATACGTGGCGTCAGTTGAGTAAATAAATCCATTACTCTTTCCACGTTAAGCAACGCACAGTGACCGAAAAATTGTTATTCGGCCGCCGTCGGGGAATCGAATCCCGAATCTCTCGATGTCCAGCTGAGCGCGTTAGCCTTACACCACAGCGGCCAACTAAAGGTCACAAATGACGGATACCCATCGCCATTAAGGTCACAAATGACGGATACCCATCGCCCTTAAGGTCACAAATGACGTATAACCATCCAGAAAATCAGCTAAAAGTGCGAACCTCCATGTTGCAACCAAATATTCAAATGCTTTTAAAAAAAATAAGCATTCGGAACGAAGTCATTAAAAGGTTATTTAACTTTAGAATTAATTTTTTTAACTTAGCTAATACATATTAAGAATTTTACGAAATGATGTACATTTCAAAGTATATCTAATTGAAATTTCTTGAATGCGGTCTTGTTAGATTACAACTAAATTAATGCGGACTTCCAATATAAAAATATTCCCCGCCTCTGCTTTAACCACTGGATAAGCAGGGTAGAACGTACCTTTCCTAACTATTTCATTTTCATGTTCACATGTGAAGCGAACGGTAAACAGTTTTATATGATCCTTCAGTGCATTTGACAGATCGTATGCGGTGAAAAGATATGACTTCGGTGTCTGAAATAAAGAATAACACAAGCTCGTTTTCTTTTCAGTATACAGTATATATCACTTGTCTTAACGCATGAAAAAGAATCGGATTTGGTGTTACAAGGATCCTTCTGTTGATTTCCCTTAGTACCTAGATTTATCATTGTAGCATATGAGAAACCTCACCCACCATTTCTTCTCTCTTTTGCATTATAACTGACGATGTCCTTAACGCCGAAACCGCAAGGAATGAGTCAACGCATAATTCTTATCTATCGAATTTCAAGCATGCATTTTTTATTGCAACATTAAAATTTAAAAGCGTTGTTTCTTTAACTAATGATCAGCAACGAAAATTCGGCAATCCTTACCAAATTAATAGCGATCTTCCTATGAAAATGTTATTTTTTAACTTAAAAAATATTACATGTGAGTATATGCATGCTTCGTTTTGCGTGAGATGCATTCTGTCCAAGTAGATACATTTGAGAATAAATTGTGGCACCGTGCCATAGAAGCGATTCGTCTTAAACGAATGCGAGCTGGCACCACCATGAATTTTTAAGGGGTACCATCTTACTTTTAAAAGCAATTTCTCGTTGTGTGGGGAAGTTCATGCAGGTTCTCTTGAGATACCCGAGAAATAGAGGCAAGTAAAGAAAAAAAAAAAAAAAAAAAAAAAAGAATAACGCGTCGGCTTCATTTCTGCATTGCCTCATGCCTAGAACGCACATATTCCTTTTTTACTCCCCTCCCCCTCCCCAGCTACCACTACAAAGAGGCACGAGATCTGTCAGTAGAGTGATAAATGAACATAGCAACACAACTGGAAATGTGCCTCAATCAATTTCTGCATGTAAAACAAATGCATTACTAAAAATATACATGACAGACGCTTTTCTTCTCTATGTTTAGCTATTTCAACCCCATTATGAGGCAAATTCTGAAATTTTCCGTGATGAAACAGCTTTCGAAGTTATGTACACTGACGGAAAAAAAAATCCCAACACCACGAAAAAATAGTTGTAGAGGAATGAAATGGCGGCAATACATTTGTATAGGTAACATATTTAATCGATTAAGTTTTCAAGATCACAGCTTATTGTAAGCGCGAGAAGAGCCATTTTAAATGTGAAATGCTGGTACATTAATAACCGGTGTAACCGCCAGAATGTTGAATGCAAGCACGCAAACGTTCATGCATTGTGTCGTACAGGTGCTGGATGTCAGTTTGGGGGATGGAGTTCCACGCCTGTTGCACTTGGTCGGTCAATACAGGGACGGTTAATGCTAGTTGGGGGTGACGCTGGAGTTGTCGTCCAATGATGTCCCATACGTGCTCGATTGGAGACAGATCTGGTGATCTAGCACGCCACGGCAACATGTCGACACTCTGTAGAGCATGTTGGGTTACAACAGCGGTATGCGGGCGAGCGTTATCCTGTTGGAAAACACCCCCTGGAATGCTGTTCCTGAATGGCAGCACAACAGGTTGAATCACGAGACCGACGTACAACTGTGCCGTCAGGGTGCGTGGGATAACCACGAGAGTGCTCCTGCTGTCATAGGAAATTGGTCCCCAGACCATAACTCCAGGTGTAGGTCCAGTGTGCCTCGGCCGCAGACAGGTTGGTTGCAGGCGCTCACCTGGTCTCCTTCTAACCAACACACGGCCATCTCTGGCACCCAGGCATAACCGGCTTTCATCAGAAAACACAACAGTTCTCCACTCCGTCCTCCAATGAGCTCTAGCTTGACACCACTGACGTCGCAAACGGCAGTGGTTTGGAGTAAGTAGAATGCACGCTAAAGGACGTCTGGCTCGGAGCTGTCTTTCAAGTAACCGATTTGTAACAGTACGTTGTGTCACTGTGGTGGCAACTGCAGCTCGAATTGCTGCCACAGACGCGGTACAATGCGCCACGGCCAAACGCCGTACACGGTGGTCTTCCCTCTCAGTAGTGCCACGTGGCCGGCCGGAACCCGGTCTTCTTGAGGCAGTACTTTCCCTTGACCACCGCTGCCAACAATCATGCACAGTGGCTACATTCCTGCCAAGTCGTTCTGCAATATTGCGGAACGAAAATCCACCTTCTCGTAGCCCTATTACACGACCTCGTTCCAACTCCGTGAGCTGTTGATAATGACTTCTTCGTCTTCTTAAAGGCATTCTTGACTAACATCAACACACTACGTCGAATCTCAACGATAACTAACGCTCACGAACGTTACAGCGCGTATTTACAGCAAACCTGCTTTGCATGTTCCGAGGGGCGCTACTAGCGCCACACGTATGCGCCGAGCGCGAAATTTGCATAGATGTCATCTTACAGATGTACTCTCACCGCCTACCAACTGTCGTTTATCTAACACAACCCCTTCTTGGTGTTGGGATTTTTTTCCGTCAGTGTATTTCAAAAGAGTTCAAGGTAATAGTAAACGTTACCTTGTTCTAAATGGTAATGATAAATACATTGTCATAAGCATTACTAGAACAAGCCGCCAACGGTAACCGATAACTCGGGTATAGCTGGCAAATTTTGGGCGAAGCTATTGCAAACTCTAAGCTCATTAAGGCGTCTATTACAACAAATTATAAAACACGAATGTGTAAAATTTATGACTTCCAGAACAAAAGTAGGAAACATTCCAAAAAGGAAATGCCTAAAATTTATCATGAACTACTTTCCTTCACGCCTTCACGTTGGTTGTGGTCAGGTTGCATGTAAACAAAGCGGAGAGACACACTCAGATCAGGAGCCACGTTTTTCATTTTGTATCGCGAAAGACAGACACATACATACACAAACTTGATTTTATTATCATAGATTAAGCAAGCGTTGAGCTAACGGACGGTGTCTTTCCACTTCTTTGGTTTTCAATTCAAACAATTTTTTTAAATTAATGTTAGTGAGCCGACTTTCGTGAAACGGTTCAAGTAAAAGGTCATTTAGTTTTAATTGAAATTCCTCAATGACACGGAATTTCGGGAATCGGAAGGCGTCCAAATTTGACCATGGATGATGTCCAATCGTCCATGGTCAGGTTTTGACGCCTTCCGATGCAACAAATCACGGTGATCGGATGTGTCATCTCGCACCTATGCCTGAACAACTAATTGTCTCCAGTCTCGTAAAGAGAGCTCCGCTCGGCCTTCGGCCTCGCTTTGCTCAATTAAAACGGCAACCAGGACAGGCTGAATTGCCTGTATATTGGTTACGAACACACCAGACGACTATGTAAGCTCAAAATATTTATAGGGCAGTATAATTCTGTTTATTTACTAATGTAAAACAGTAGTATCCTGTAAAATATTTCCTGAAATTCACGAACCATTTTACGTTATTCATTTCATGAGTTAAGGAAGCATATTCTTGCTAGTTCTTCCTTTCGGGAATTTTGAAGCATACTGACGAACTGTATTCGAAAAGCAGGGAAACGAGGCAGAGGACGTCCTAGATCAGGAGTTCTTTACCAATAGGTGGCGACCCAAGCGTGATTCGCCGTAGCTTCTCAGAAAAAAAATTAAGAAGTGTTAATCGTTTTTAATTTTAAACCTTTGTGTTTAAAACGTGTAAACGCCCCAGAATTTCTGGAGATGACATCGCGGGGGTGCACAAGCGTTGCTTCTTCCGGTCACTGTGATAGTGGGGAATTTTTAAAACGTCACATGATTGCAAAATATTCCCCTAAACCTAAGCTAACCAGAAGTCTCGAATTCTTTTCTTTTTATTGAAAGTTTACGGACCACCGTCAGCAACTCAATTGGCTATAAGCAGTCTCCCGTTAATTTAGGGCCACTGGCTCCAGGAAAGGGAGAGAGCCAGTGCCGTAAGACAAACACAACATCCATGCCTCACCGGGATTCGAACCCGGACCATTCTCGGACGAATGACCAAAAGCCATTACTTAGACCACTGCGCTACTGGGGAGCCCACGAATTCTTGTAGACAGTCCTCGAATTTAGTTTCATCATCATCATTAGTGTTCTGTCTTCTGACAGGTCCAACGGTAACTCAGCAAGTTCTCTTCCTCCAGTTTCCTTTGTCGCTTATTTCCTATTTCAATACTTGATAGCTTCCTGTGCCCGTGATATCATCAAGCATCATTAGTCGTCTCCTTTCTCTTGGTCGTTTTCGTTCAATTTGTCTTTCTATCATTCTTTAAATAAGCTGTGTCCTCTTAACACATGTCCTATCCAATTATATTTTCTTTTTCTTATGGTCTTTAGAATATTCCTTTCTTCCTCAACTCTTTGCAACACTTCATCATTGGTAAGTTTTTTAATCCACTTTATTTTTTCCATTCTTCTCTATAACCACATTTCAAATGCCTCCAACATTTTATCTTCTTTCTTCGCGATTGTCCAAGTTTCTGCCCCATATAAAGTTGTACTCCAAATATAGCACTTAATACGTCTTTTCCTTAAATTGCTATTCATTTTATTACTAAACACATTTTTCTTGTTGTAAAATGCATATTTTTCTTTAATTAATTCCATCTTTTATTTCCATGTCACATTTTCCATTTTCTTGGATTATGCTACCGAGGTATTTGTATAGTCTCACTTGCTTTACATTATCTGCGTTCATCATCACCTCCACGTTTCCTGGTCTCCTGGAGACTTTAATCGTTTTTGGTTTCTTTGTGTTAATTTTCATACCGTATTTTATGCAAACACTTTCAAATTTTTGCATTAGATGCTGTAGTTCATCTTCAGTATTAGCTAATATTCCTCGGTCACCTGCAAATCTAATACTTTGTATTGTTCTTCCTCCAATAGCGACTCCTCTTTTCTCTTCATCAAATGCTTCTTTCATCATTTCTTCTGCAACAATATTGAAGAGCGTTGGTGTCAGACAGCATCATTGTCTTACACCAATCACACATTTTTTAGTTTTTCCTACTTTTGTCTTTATTATGCCGGTCTGGTTCGTGTATAATTCAGCTATTAACCTCCGTTTTTTCCAGTCTAATCATATTTTACTTAGCACTTCTATCAGCTTTTCCCAATTCACCATGGCCAATGCATTTTCTAGGTCGATGAAACATATATAAACTTTTTTGTTTACTTCTATATTCCTTTCACACATAGTCCTCATTACTCCGATTGCATCCCTAGTTCCTCTATCTTTCTGAATCCATACTGATCATCCCCCCAAAAATACTCCGCTCTGCTATACAGTCGTCTATTCAATATCCTAAGCAGTATTTTAGAAGCATGAGAGAGTATGCTTATAGTCACTGCATATGCTAATAGTTCTTAGTAGGATTACTTTTCTTTTCAACTGGTATAAGAATACTCTCTGTGAAATCTTTAGGCCATTCTCCTGTTTTATAAACACTGCTGCGTAATTTCCATATTTCGTTTATACCTTTGTCATCTAGTTGTTTCAGAATTTAGTTTACTGTCCCCCAAAACGTCTGATGTATTTGGGGTCGAAAATTGTCTTCAAATTTTGATGTTTATTCTCAAGTGTCCTCGAATTTACACTTCCTCATTAGCTCTTTAGATTGCTAATGAAAAATGTTTTTAAAAATAGTTTTCGTTGTACTAATTTTCCAACATGCTTCTTGTGAAAACAAATTTTGACTGTTTTTGTTTTTCCTTCTTTCGAGTTTAACGACCACCGTGAGCAACTCTAAAGGCTATAAGTAGTCACCTATCCCTAATTTGGGGATATTCATTCTAGGGAAGGGAGAGAGCCAGTGCTGTAAAACAAACACACCACCCATGCTTCATTCGAGATTCGAACCCGTACCAACTTGTACGAATGGTCACTGGCCAGTCCTAAGAGCACTGCAGCACTGGGGCGGCCAAATTTCGACTGTACTTGTTCTAAGTTCCTCCAGAAACTTTGGCAAAATGAAAAATTCGCCATGCGATTCGTTCATCACTCTGCAGTTTGATTTTATCATAATTCAACAGATATACCTAAGGTAAAGTATTTCACTTTTGCTAATATATTGTCGCCATCACAGCTGTGCTTTGTCATTACAAATTATCAACATTATACAAGCCATATCCTTTTAAGACATAAATTTTCTTATTTAATGTCCCACTTATGTAAACAATACAGTTTTGTGACAAAAAGATTTGCATATTTATTTTGAGTATGTATGTGTCCCCGAATAACCTGCTGATTTGGGGACACAATGCCATTTTGTCCTTAAATCAGTTTTCCAGTATCTGGTCACCTAATCTAAACCTAAAGTGTAAGGCTGAACTACTGTGAGTAATTATTTTCGAAATCTGTTTTACAAACAGTTTTAATTTCCAATTATTCATATTCTTTGTCTCGCAATGCACTATATTGACAAAAGTCACCAGACACCCCTTCAAAAGCAAATGAATGGATCTGCTGCATTGTTAAGAGGCGCTGGTGGTACAGCTGCAAACTGTATAAAAACAAGCCTGCAGCTGACCGCGATCACATCGCACTGTGAGGTTGAGTGAAAATGTCGCGGTGGAAAAGAACTGACTCTAAGAAAGGAAAGATTCTTGGGTGTTATATTAGTGGGTTGTCCATAAGAGAAACCGAGAGGCGTTTAAACATACCCAAGTCAACTGTTTTGGATGCACTGAATAAGTGGAAGGCACATGGCGTGCCTGAAGCAGCTAAACGTACCGGCAGACCAAAGAAAATCAGTGACAGAGGACGTCGAAGCCTCAGGAGAGCCGTTACAGCTAATCGACGGAATACTGTGAGTAAACAGGTGAGTAACAATGCTGGAACCTCGGTATGTACACGTACCATTCGCAGATAACTTCATTCCATGAGTAACCATGGTCTTGCGGCTGCTCATAAGCCTTTCATCTCCACTCGGAATGCTATTCGTCGTTTAGCATGGTGTACAGAACATTTATTGTGGACCTTAGATCAATGGAAACGGGTCCCATCGACTGATGAAAACAGATACACGATCCATCATTCTGATAGCCGTGTGTGGGTATGGTAGTAGCCGAGGGAACGCTATTTATCACAGTGTACTGTTCCTACGGCCAAGTATGGAGCTGGAAGTGTACCCGTGTGAGGGTGTTTTTCGTGGTATGGTCCCGGCTCATTGGTTATCGTGGACAAACCTGTTAACCAGCACGTCTACCTTGATATTCTGGACAATTATGCCCTACCAACTCTGTGGCAATACTATGGAACCGCGCCTTGTTGGTGCCAGCAGCATAATTCACTGAGCCATAAAGCAAGGACTGTTGCGGCATGGTTTGATGATAATTAAGTATGGTGTGTGGACTGGCCAGCACAGAGGCCTGATCATAATCTCATAGAGCACCTATGGGATGAGTTAGAGCGCCGCCTAAGAAGTTTGGAACCAAGGCCTACTGCTAAGCAACAGTTATCGACAGCATTATGTACTGAACGGAAGTGCACACCTATTGCTGTGTTCCAAAACCTTATCAAAAGCTTGTCTCGAAGAGTCAGTGCATGCATTAAGGCCAAAGGTGGACTGGCACCGTATTAATGTATGTCAATAAATGCTATGCTGTGTTTCTCTTCTAGGTGCCCGGTGACTTTTGCCAATAGAGTGTATGTTATTATTCATACCTTCTCACTATATAAATAACCCTAACCTCTCCCCCCGCCCCCCACTTGGTTGCGCCACTGGTTTGACTGTAATTTCAAAAACCAAAAATGTTGTTGCACTCTTTGTAAAAATGAATACGTAATTACTACACTTATTTATATTATTACATTAACATTTGTAATTTCAAAATAGGCCCATTGATCGCCCTAGGAGAATGTGGAGCGATGAACTGTCAAAATTTTCAGGAAAAAATTGGTCAACCACAGCCAAGAATAGAGAAAAATGGAAAGAACTGGAGGAGGCCTTCGTCTAGCTATAAGTAGTTTCCAGTCCCTAATTTATGGTAACTGGTTCCAGGGAAGGGAGAGAGCCAGTGCCATAAGATAAACACAACATCCATGCCTCACCGGGATTCGAACACGTACCCCTTTCGGACGAATCATCAGAGGCCATCGCTTAGACCAGAATGGCCAAAAAGAAGAAAAGAAGAACAAGATTCCTGATACAACCTCTTCCGTGAAATGCCGGGAAAAAAACCTAAATTTCACGAATTTTTCGTACTCCAGGAGAATTCTGAATTTTTAGAAACCAGTCCGTAATTCCCTTTTTATATTGACGGTAAATTCTCGTTTTTAAGATGAGTTAACGGAAAACTCTGAATTTTTAAAAATCTTCGCAATTCTTTTAGGATATTAGTGGAAAATTCCTAACGGAACATTTCCTGTAATAGGTGGGATTCCAGGGAATATACATGAGGTTTAATTATCTATTAAATTTCAATCATCTGTTGGTAACCGGATTTTGAAGTTCTGTATCCAGATCGGATATTGTGGATAGCATATTGCACGATATTTAAGTTTTTGTGGCAACAGATATTTCTACCGTCTCCACGCAGTTGGTGCACCAATCATTGTACGAGTATATTGTGTTACCGTAAGAAACCGGGTACCTAAATTATTGTACGGATAAATAATTGAATGTCAAGGTATCAACTTGTGGACCAGGGATGCAGTTGAAACCTGGCGCCACCAGGCTACCTTTTATCTAATTTAATGGGACTTTTTAAAAGTGTATTTATTCAATCGTAGAACATCGAAATCGACATTTTTTAATATAATTAGTATATTCTTAACCGAGTTTCTCTCTCTCTCTCTCTGTGTTTTATTTCATTTATTTAATTTAAAATCGAATATTAATATAGAAAATATTGTAAATAAAATTTCAAGAGTTTAATTACGAGAATTTTAAATAATTTAACAATTAAACTATTTAAAATGCTATATCACAGTCTGATTTATCCATGTTTGACTTATTGTTTATTAGTATGGGGCCAAACTACTAAGACTAATTTATATAAATTACAATCGTTTTAAATAGGATGGTCAAAATCTTAAACAATTAAATTAATCTGCATATGGGGGTACGGACTAATATCTATGGATTTTTAGAAACTGAGAAATTATGGCAATGTAGATTACTGGGATTTATGCATAAAAGAATACAGGAGAATAGGTATCAAGATTTAATTCAGCTGAACACTGTGGGTCATGACAATCGAACTAGAAACAGAAATGCATTTTTGTTACCAATGAATAACACTTTAACCCAACAAAGATTTATAGACCACCAGGGAATAATCTACTACCAACTAACACATATGTAAATGTGACAAGGATGGTAAGTCAGATAATATCCGAAAACGTGAAAATTTCCTCGTCCTGATTCGGGAATCGAAACCGCGTCTCCCGGATAGCGCCCGACTATGCTAACGCCTACACCACCCATAACGACCAAGTCTCAAGTTTCCGATAAATTTTAATATAACCATCACAGGATTCGCTAGTCGAATCAACCGGCATTCAAATTGATGGTTATATTCGAATTAATCGGAAACTTGAGACTTGGTCGTTCTGGATCGTTCGAGTCCCGCTCCAGGACGATGAAAATTTTCAGGTTTCGGATATTATCTGACTTACCATCCTTCTAAAATTTACACCAAAAATCGGATTGTCATCTTAAAAATTTGTGTTATATGGTGTAGTCCTATATTTCTTTCATGATAACACATATGTATTATAGAATAATGTACTGCCAACTAACACATATCAAAAACTATAATCATTTTTGAAAACAGCTAAAAATATTTGCTGACAAACTAAAATTCAAAAGTAGAAAATTGTTAATTAGACCATATATGTATAAATTTTATATGTGCATGACATTTGGATTGAATACGCACTTTAGAGGAATGGGGAATCACTCATAGAGCATGCAATGGCGGATGGCCGCCCCTGTGGCGCAGTGGTCTAAGCGATGGCCTATGATGATTCGTCCGAAAGGGGTCCAGGTTCGAATCCCGTGAGGCATGGATGTTGTGTTTCTCTTATGGCACTAGCTCTATCCCTTTGCTGGAACCAGTGACCCTAATTAGGGACGGGAGACAACTTATAGCCCATTGAGTTGCTCACGGTGGTCGTTAAATCTCGAATAAAAAAAATGGCGGATGTGCTCCTTGCTTGCGCATCACACCCGCATGCTGGCATTATGTGGGTGTGCTGCGCAATCTCAGTGGGCAATGTGTGTCTTTGCCTGGGCTTCGTATTCGAGTACCTCTTCAACGGACATTACTTTCTTTCCAACCCAATATTTTATCACTGAAGCTCATCACAGCCTTCTTACCCTAAAGATACTTGGCAACACAATTACACTACACTTGGCTGCCATTATTTAAATAAAAATAAGCAAAAATTGCAAAACTGTGGATGAAAAGATGTTTGACAAAAAGACGTATAAACACAACTGTGACAAGAAGGAGGCAGCAGGGGCGTAACTAGGCATTTCTGCACCCGGGGCAAACCGCAAAATATTGCGCCCCAATCTGCATCTCTCTCTCTCACTCTATCTTTCTCTTTCCCTCTCTCTCACCCTATCTCTATCTCTCTTTCACTCACTCTCTTTTTGTTTCACTCTCTCTCTGTCTCTATCTCTTTTTCTCTCTATATATATTTTTCTTTCACTATCTCTATGTCTCTCTTTCTCTCTCTCTCTCACACACATACGCACAAACATACCAAAAGAACAAAAAGCAGCATTGAAAATCTAAGAAGCCTCCAGAGAACCTTAAAAAATGTGAGCAACATCCTTATCTTGCAACGCATGTATAGTCCATCCAACTAAAGAAGTACTGGGGGCCCCATTGGTGTAGAAGGAGGTCATGGTTGTTCTTCAGTTGGGAGGACTATAGAACAAAGCCTTCATTACTGAATGTGAACAACTAACAACTCTTGAACATATTGAGGAAGAAATTCTAATTTTAATTGTGCCAAAAACTTTTGTAAAGGTTTCAGTTCCAATTATAATTGCATTCCAAACAGTGATTTCTGCGCCTTCTCTTGAGCTCCGCCCGGGGCAGCCGCCCTAGTTACGTCTCTGGAGGCAGCCTCTCCTTGCTATGCACTAAGTCATCCTAAGAGTGTACTGTTATACTCTTAGGAAGCCGAGAGCCTGATCACGACCTCTCCGTGGAGAGCAAGAAGAGTATCAATCCGCGTTACAGCTCACTGCGGCTGTTTCCTTTCTGTCAAGCAATTACCCTCGCACCCATTCCCCAGCCTCCCACACACCACACAAGCGGTGGCGATTGTGAATGCGGGTGTGGTGTGGTCCGAACTCCTTCCCTTACTGCTTGTTTAAATAACCTTCCCATTCGAGTTTCCCCGACTGTCAATTTATTGACTTTTTGTTGTGAATGTTGGGTCTGCCACTCCTTCTCCAACTTATTCCCAGCTGGTCCGAAGAAGTTTAAAGACCACGGTGAGCAACTCGATGGGCTAAGAGCAGTGGTCCGTCCTTAATTTAGGGTCACTAGTTCCAGGGAAGAGAGAGAGCCAGTACCTTAAAACAAGCACAACATCCACACCTCGCGGGATTCGAACCCAGAACCTTTACGAACGAATGTTCATAAGCCAGCGCCTAGACCACTTCGTCACCGGGACGACGAGAATTTGTTTTAGGTAGCAGTTTTGTCCGATAAACATCTGAGCAAATAAAAATGGATTCTGAGTAACAATTCCGTTGCTTTTCTCTCTAAACATTAGGGACTATTTTTCCAAACGGAAGTAGCTGTTTCGTACATTAAATAGTGATAATCTCTTAGAGATCCCCATGTGCGATACTGCGCGATAGGCGTCTCGAAATTTTTTACCTACTGCGCATGGACGCGAACACCTGCGAGGTGCCCACGACTGGCAAAAAATGGGTTACAATTCATCTCGCGCGAATGAGCAAATCCGCGAGCACTGAACACGCGAATGGCGAGGATAGACTGTATTTAAAACTCTTTACAGTGGGAACACTGGACAAGATCTCACAATAAGGGAGGAAGTGTCCTTTCTAACCTGATTGTGAGATTTGTGAAGTATGTATCGTTTGTGTGTAGCTGACTTACTGAACACTACATTAATCAGTTCTCAAAACTTCACCTACAGGGAAACAGGAGTCACTCAAATATAGTTCCAGAAGTAGTTACTTACAGCTAATCTTTTGTTGGTGTCAAAAGATACTTGATCCAACGCACAGAACACTTATTCGTCGAACACTCATCGTATCAGATTAGTAGTACACTTTTCACTAAACTACGTTAACTGATATAACTCTTAACAATAAATATAAGCACCACACGTAGCCTCAGAAGGCAATTAAACAGTCTCGTATTCATAATTAGCATTAACTTCCAGCATCAACACATACACTGCTGCTTCTAAACCGTTATATACACCGATAAGCCATTACATTATGACCACCCCCAGCCTAGGGAAATGAGCGCTCCTGGAGACCGAACGGTGGCGCAAGTAAAGTTCACAGAGCAGTATATATACAACGAGAGGTTCGGCTTTCGGTTAGTAGAGTGTTCGGAGTCAGAATGGGAAAAGCTGCCGATTTATCGGAGTTTGATAAAGGACAAATTGGGATAGCACGGTGCCTCAGAACTACGATCTCGGAAACGGCGCGGCTTGTGGGTTGCTCACGTGCTGCTGTAGTGAGTACGTATCAAAAGTGGTGCACAGATGGCCAAACGACCAGCCATAGTCCAGCCGTGAACCGTCCGCAGCTCACTGATGAAAGAAGGGAGCGGAAACTGTTCCGCATTGTACACAGAGACCGCAGAGCCACAGTGCGACAAATCACCCGCAACTATAACAGTGGTAATCAGGGCAATATGTCACACCACGCAGTTTATCGCAGCCTTCTGCGCATGGGCCTGCGCAGCCAAATACTCATCTGGGTCCCCATGCGCACTGCATGTCATCGCCAACAACGCATGAAATGGGCCCAAGATCATCGAGACTAGAACGTGCATGATAGGAAGAAAGTGGCCTGGTCTGACGAAACAAGATTCCTGGTGCATCACGTAGACGGCCGAGCGGGGATACGCCGATTACCAACGGAGGCTACGGCAATTGGATGCACTGTTGGACGGAAACAGGCCGACGGCGGCGGTGTTATGCCGTGGGCGATGTTTTCATGGGACACCTTTGGCCCCATTATTCCAATAGCACAATCCCTGACAGCTGCCAAGTATCTGAATACCTTTGCGGACCAAGTTCACCCATTCATGCCAACTGCATTCCCTGCTGGTGATGGCCATTACTAACAGGATAGTTTGCCATGCCACACTGCCAGAATCGTCAAGGTGTGGTTCGAGGAACATGCTGGTGATTTTCTTTTAATGCCCTGGCCTGTAAATTCACATGATATGAACCCAATCGAACATTTGTGGTTCGACTTGGAAAAGTAGGTTCGCGCTAAAACACCACCACTCCGAAATGTACGGGAACTAGAGGACAGCTGTTGAAAATTATTGTACCAGATACCCCAGGATACCTATCGCCGCCTCATTGAATCGATGCGTGGCCGAGTGGCCCCTGTTTTGCGGGATAAATGAGGCCTACAACTTATTAGGTAGGTGGTCATAATGTAGTGGTTATGCTTGTTGTTTCATTATCTCAACAAGCACACGTCACTCTCACAGACCTCAAGTGTTGCCAACAGTATTCGTGTGAGAGAGAAGTTATCACGTTAAGGTTAAAAGGTGCTAAAGAGAACAAACTAAAATTTACATAGAAAAATGAACTAAAAATGAAGGTTAACTTAGAGTATACGTCACAAGCAAAACCATTAGATCACTGCCCCATTCAAGATTTTTTCAATTTTGAGTCAGACGACACAGCGAGAGAAATGTGTGATATCGGTGATTACAACTATAGTAAAATCCGAACTGACAATCTTATGTGGTAAACCACTACTGCATCATTCAGGATCAGATCAATAAGAAAATACTTGAATGTGAAACGACATGTGTATGCATTATTTTGTACTTACTCGGGGTCTTTGTTTGGAATATCGAATTTGTCGAACAGAAGGCGCACTCTTTCTAGATTTTGGCTGTCCTGCAGGCCGTAGATATAGTAACGACAAACCCTGTTGGTCTGATAAGGAAACGGATAATTCGGAGAGTAAACACTGCCCTTCGACTCTTTCTTGCTCAGTATCTTCTGGTCACATTCTGTGGGAGAAAACAGAAAAGAATATAACTAGATATATATGCCTTGCAAATATGTGGAATGAAACGTATTTTTGAATTCGTTTCATTCCAATTTCGCCGCTAGAGGGCGTAAGCCCTCTAGCGGCGAAATTGTACCTCGTAAAAAGAAAAAAAAAGCCGAAAAAGAATTTTTCAAATCGGACTAATAGTTGCAGAGATATCGTGGGCACAAGCGGACGGACGGACAAACCGGTAACATAAGCACGATCATTTTTTTTTAAAAAGGCGTGTTAAAAAAGCGAACACTTCAATCTTTGCAGTGTCTCCAATTTCGAAATGGAGTTATTCCTGTATTAGCTGATTATACCTCAGTGTCCTTAATGTGTACTCACAGGTAAGTTAGGCTTGAAACAGAATCGTTTCATCTCATCTCAACAATGAATGAATTTATACGTATTACCATTATGAAAAGTTGTAGTGTTCAGATGAATGTGTACAGTTCTTACAGTTTCTTGAAAGTAGAACAGCTGGACGAACACCTTTTAATGATGCCTTCCCATCTGGTTTCACGGAACTCTTTCTCATCCGATAGTAGATGGTATAACGAAGTAAATTTCTCCGTCATTTTTGTCGACGCCGGGCATCGAACCCGGGTCTCCTCATTCCGGAATAAGTCGCTCTCCCAACTGAGCTACGCGGAAGCATGCTCTCGCTGCTATCTGCCTTTATCACATGTGCGTCCTGCGGTGCAGGTACGTCACAATGGATTGAGTTTTCCTCGGGCATGAGGTTTACAGATCTGCGTATCTGTGTTTGTGTGAAACAGTTCTCAGCAGCTGTCTCTTCTAGCTCCTAGCTGTCTCTCCTAGCTCCTAGTTGTCCCTCATAGCTCCTAGCTGTCTCTCCTAGCTCCTAGTTGTCCCTCATAGCTTCTAGCTGTCTCTCCTAGCTCCTAGTTGTCCCTCATAGCTCCTAGCTGTCTCTCCTAGCTCCTAGTTGTCCCTCATAGCTCCTAGCTGTCTCTCCTAGCTCCTAGTTGTCCCTCATAGCTCCTAGCTGTCTCTCCTAGCTCCTAGTTGTCCCTCATAGCTCCTAGCTGTCTCTCCTAGCTCCTAGTTGTCCCTCATAGCTCCTAGCTGTCCCTCATAGCTGTCTGTCTGATGGTATGGAGCCGTGATGTGAGTAGACGCCATCACGGTCGTTTACTGTCCGTTGTGCCTACGCTGTTAAAAATTTTGTGGTAGATTGCACCAGAAAGTGGTGCTACACCAGCTGCACCACTTTCTTAGACGACATACACTGTTGTGTGGTGCAAAATAAACCCAACAACATGGTGGAACCTTGCGTGAAACCTTGTACCATAACGTGGTGAGAAGTTAAACCACGTTGTTGGGTTTTGTTTACACCACACAATGATGTATCTTTTCTAAGAAAGTAATGCAGCTGCTGCAGGACCACTTTTTGGTGCAACATACAACAAAAGTTTTAATAAGAGCTGTATATGGTTTGGTCTGCTATTTACACAGAAGACGTGTACGTTAAATTATAAAAGTTATTTCCAGTTCAGCATTCACCTGACCGTTCGTCTTCCCGGCTGTACATTTCGTGCCATTAATTAGACATTTCATTTAATAGGCGAGAAGTCTACAAAGTGTGATCAAAAGTATCTAGACTGGATCTGTTAAAAAAAATACAAGACTTACGCTTTTGAAACTTAATCGCCTTCGAAGTACAGTCAAACCCCTATTTAACGGACTGCGATTTAACGAATTCCGCGATTTTACGTACATTTTTTGTGGTCCGCATTGAAATCATTGCTTGGCGTTTCCCGATTTAGCGAACACATTTCCTCAATTTAGCGAACATTTTTTTTAAACTACCAAACTATGTTAACCTTCATTTTCACGTTAAAAGTCAGCTAGGAAGAGAGCTTCACGTAACAGGAAATTTTTACGCATGCAGTTAACCAGCGTTTTGAAAAACACCATCTGCGACACAGCTTGACGGAATCATAAATCAGTTCACCTTTCCTCCGACTACCAAGCGTAAGCTTCTTAAAGGAGGAAGCAAATGACCAATACGTTTCAAAGGAGCGCAACGTTTTCTTGCATGGGTGAGAAGCTGGAAAATGAAAGGGGGGTATGGGGGAGGAAATCTAGAGTACCCTGGGGATTCTTGTTTTCAGCTACAGACAGAACAATAGCGTTCTGTGAAGTCAGGGACACACATGGTACGTACCTATTCCTGAACCTCTGGAATTTTTAACCAAATCGCGCTTTTTTCTTTTCTCCTCAGTTTTAAATCTACAGCTCAAGTTAAACAACACAACTCGTTTACGGACAACGTTTTGTTGAACACAAGTAGCCCTAGAAAAGTTAATCACTGAAATAAAGAGAACATAGCTGCTTACGTATTCTATTATCAACACTAACTTAATTTGAATGTTTTATTCGAAAGGTTTCCTAGATTTAGCGAATTCCGCGATTTTGCGTACAAGATTGTTGGTCCCTTGAAGTTTGTTAAATCGAGGGTTGACTGTAGTCCCCTTCCGAAGCCACTCACTTGGCCCCAGTGCTGTTTCCTCTGCTCGAAGCATTTTTTGAAGTCATCTGCTGAAATAACGAGCAAATGCTTTTTCTCATTCCGTTGTATCCCCTTAATATCTTGAAATCTTTTTCCTTTCAAGTGGTATTTGATTTTGAGAAAGAACGAAGTCACAAGGAGCGAGATCTAGCGAATCGGATGCCTGTCGGACTTGTACAACGCGGTGTTTAGCAAGAGACAGCAGCACGAGTTGCGACGCATGGACAGGCGCGTTGCCATGGTGTAGTGGCGGACCCACGGGGAGTGCAAATGCCCCCGGGCTGACAGAGCGGAAAATTATTACGTCGAAGTTAGTTTGAAACGAAAATTCACGATCTACATATATAATTCTTAATCATGTACCGTATAATTATAACGTACAATAATTATAAGGTAGTAGTTATGTTAAATAAATTTAGAAAAATCTAACCAGCAAAAGAATTTTATCTACTGCTTCTTCTAATCATTTATTACGTCGAAGTTTGAAACGTTTCAAACTTCGACGTAATAATTTATTTCACGGCTTATGGATAAACCCTGTATCTATATACACTTATGTATTTATTTAATCTTTCAGTTATATTCAATATACCTTTGAGTTGTCTTTTGTATTGTTGTTTGCTGTTTGTGTCTTTCTTTTTTCTTTTTAGTACTAGGGGTGGGAGGGCTATGTCAGGCCTTACGGCCTTTTACCTCCTCCTCCTGGTTGCTACATTTTTTTGTAATTGTTTGTATTGTGAACTGTAATATGTGACAACTGAAAAATGAATAAATTAAAACTTTCTTGTACGATGTACTGAAACATTACTAGTAACTGGATAAGAATAAATGTACAAAAGTCAATCTCCTAATTTGTTATGGCACCTGACTATATGGGGTAAATTAGGAGAAGTCACCCCCATCTTGGTTAAATTCACCACACCTCTAGAAAATTTCTGGGTGCAATATTGTCATTCATGGTGCAGTTCCCATTCGCCACTTTCATTCAACGCCAGCCCTTTGCGACGAACTGCGTCTCTCAAACGCCGCAAAATTTGAGAGTAGTACTCTTTGTTGATTATCTGGCCTGATAGAAAGTTTTCATGATGCACAATTCCTTCATGGTTGAATAAAACAGTCAGCATTGTCTTGACATTGCTGCAGGTCTTTTGCACTGTTTTTGGGTCTGGGAAAGTTTGGATCTTCCACTGTGCAGACTAGGCGTTAGTTTCGGGGTCCTAATAATAAACCTACGATTCATCACTCATTATTACAGGTTTTAAAAAGTTTTCGTCGTTTTCGATGCATTCAAACAGGTCACTCACTAGCTGCTCAAACACTGACCTAGTTTTTCAATGTTGGCACAATTGCGGCTGAGACGGGTCTCACACCCAAATCGTCCGTAAGAATTGACCGAACTGAACCGAAAGTAATTTTGAAGTCTTCAGATAACTCAGGAATTAGTGATTCGGCGATTTTTCCGCACAAGTTCGACACTGTTTCCACTTTGGCTGGTTTCTGGCTTGTCAAACCGTCCATCACTCTCAACACTTTCACGGCCATCTTTAAAACGTTTATATAAACATGCGCACGACTCATACAATCCTCCCCATAGGATTTATGTAATTTTAACGATGCGTCTTTGCAAGTTTTGCCAAGTTTTTGACAAAGTCGGAGGCAAATTCATTGATCAATTTTTTCCGACATGAGCAATACGACGAACAGCTTTACGGTAAACGGTAAAAATACCCCCGGGAAAAATATTCCAGGAGAAAATACCCCTTAAAACTGAAAAGCGGAAAAAATGCCCCTGGAAAAAATACCCCCGGAAGAAATGCCCCCAGAACAAACGGTTCACTGTAAACTGCCACACAGGAACACTGATGTATGGCAGTGTTCCGGTGTGGCAATTTACCAGCAACCCTGCCACACATCTTTCAGCAACTTGGCCACAAAAGTTCAAAGGGGGGGGGGGGGGCTATATTGAAAACTGAATTGGGAACTCCAATCGAATTTCGCGAAAACGTTCCGTGTAAACCAAGCGAGAATTGAACTTCAATTTGAAGAAATAAATTGCCTAGGATCCGAAGTACACTTGGTGGTGGTAAGGGGGAGGGGGGACTCAACCCCCAACTTCCGTAATATTAGATTCTGGGCTGCTGGAGTCTGTCAGTGTATTCAGACTGTTCCCCTTGAAGCGCCCGTGAGGTCCGTGAGCTTTGGGGGTGGGATTCCCCCAAAATGTTAAAATGGACGTAGAGCTGCAAACATTAGAACCATGCTTTACATAACGATTCTGTACACGACCACGAATTTTCAGGAGGGTGGGGTGAATTTACCCTCTCCTAAGTTTCTAAGAGGGCAGACCAGTGTTCAAGGTAAGGGATTTGCTCGCAATTTCTATACTTCATGTTGTATTTAATGGCAAACTATGTATGCCCTCCCCCGTCCCCCAGAAATATGGTGAAGCCTGTGAATGGGATACGAGGTGCTTGGTTTGGAGGGCTCTACCCCCAACTTCCGTAATTTTACATTCTGGACCTCTAGAGTCGGCCAGTGTATCCTCGATGTTATCCCTGAATAGCTCTTAGAAATTAGAGGGGGGGGCCTCCTGAAAATTCGTGGTCGTGTACAGAATCATTATATAAAGCATGGTTCAGCTCTACGTCCATTTTAACATTTTGGGGGAAAGCCCCCCCCCCAACAAGCTCATGGACCTCGCGGACACTTTAAGGGGAACTTCCTGGATACACTGGCAGATTCCAGCGGCCCAGAATCTAATATTACGGAAGTTCAGGATAGAGTACTCTCTCCCCACCCCCACCAACTGTACCTCGAATCCTCGGCAATTTATTTCTTCAAATTAAAGTACAATTCTCGCTTGGCTTACATGGAACGTTTTCGCAAAAATCGTTTGGAGTTCCCAATTCAATTCTCAATATAGGCCCAGAAACGGCAATCTTTATAGACCCCTTCCCCCCCCCCCCTTGAACTTTTGTAGCCAAGTTGCTGAAGATTTGTGGCAGGGTTGCCGGTAAATTGTCACACCGGAACACTGCCACACATCAGTGTTCCTGTGTGGCAGTTTACAGTGAACCGTTTGTTCTGGGGGTATTTCTTCCGGGGGCATTTTTTGCGCTTTTCAGTTTTTTCAGGGGTATTTTCTCCAGGGGTATTTTTACCAACATCCTCCAAGATCAGCGTGTGCCAAACCGCTTCCTGCTGTATTGCGCGATTCCGAACTTATGTAGCCATTATGGATACTTTTGAAACACACCTCGTACGCGTTTTTTTTTTTATTGGAGGTTTAAGGTGGACGTCTAGTGATTTATTTTGCATCCCACACTTCCAATGGGCAAACTTCTATACACATTTTCTTCATAACTGATGCGTTCCCAAGAATGAAAATTTCCACATCGATTAAAATAACTTCATATTATAACTTGGAATACTTAATATTTTCTAAAATATAACCATACCTATATTAAAAATCAATAATTTTTCCTTTGGTGGTGTCGAGACCAGAAAAAAGATGGCGCGACCTGTACATTGATGACGTCAGTAGCCAAACAAATGTTGGATTGCTTAATGATGGTTATTTTTTAGAAAATATTAAGTATTCCAAGTTATAATATGAAGTTATTTTAATCGATTTTCAAATTTTCATCCTTGGGAACGCATTAATTATGAAGAAAATGTGTACAGAAGTTTGCGCATTGGAAATATAGGAATCAAAATCACCAGACGTCCACCGTGAGCAACTCAGTGGGCTATAGGCAGTCGCCCGTCCCTAATTTAGGGCCACTGGTTCCAGGGAAGAGAGAGAGAGAGAGAGCCAGGGCCGTAAGACAAACACAACATCCATGCCACACGGGATTCGAACCCGGACCCATCTCGGACGAATGATCAGAAGCCATCGCTTAGACCTCTGCGCCAACGGGGCGGCACTTTGTTTTAGAAATAGTGGGATGTGAGAGAACGGAATGTTTACATATCTACTCTTGCCTTCGGTATGCCCATAGGGCAATGTTCCAGTGGAATGAACTGATACTTCGGAAGTTATTGTTTCTTAAAGAATGCAGAGGCGTAGCCAAGGGGAGCGTCCTCGGATCCGGATCCCTTTTGAGAGGGATTGAGTACGAATTTAAAGCGATATAATATGAGGCTTTCAACAATAAACCAAATCCATGCACCCCCTTAAGGAATTTGTGGCTACGACGCTAAAAGTATGACTCACTTTATATAATATAATCCAATTAAAGGATGAAGATTCACTAAAAACTAAAGGTTTTATTTTTTGCTGACACACGCACACATAATGTATTAAGGAAATGGAGCTTCGAAACATAGCTTGAAAATAAACAGAACATGGAACACAAGCATTGTTGCAAAACACATCGCAGTATAAAAGACGAACATCATAACAGGAGGAGCGAAACTAAGCGTGCGGCGCAGGTCCCCTCTCTCACCAGGTGTTCTTCCATGAAGTGATCACGTGACACTTTTAGCACTTAACATAGCTTCGCAATTACCGCAGAGCTGCTGGAAATAATAAACAACTTTTACTTCGCACGTTAAACAATGTTTGGTGACTGCTGAGAGATGTACTTATTATGACTTATTATTTTCCCAACAGTGCGTTCGCCAACTTTCTGAATACAGTGATAATTTCGCGGATGGGAAAAGCATTGAAATTTGTTTTGTTTTTCATGCAAAAAAAGATTAGCGAACCGTGGGCCATCCCCAATCTCCGGATAGCATGCGACCATTCACAGATTCCACGATTTTCTAAGCCAGTGCTGTATAACTGACGGCCCACGGAACGAAATCTTTTTTTTTTTTTTGATTGAAGTTTTAACGTCCCCCTCCGCTGGCGCCGTTGTCTAAACAAAGGCTTGTGACCATTCGTACGCGAAGGATGCGGGTTCGAATCCCGTGAGGCATGGATGTTGTGTTTGTCTTATACGGCACTGGCTCTCTCCCTTTCCTTGAACCAGTGGCCCTAAATTAGGTACTGGCGCCTGCTTATAGCGCATTCAGTTGCTCACGGTGGTCGATAAACCTTCAATAAAAAAAAAATGGTTTAACGACCACCGTGAGTTACTCAATGGGCTATAAACAGTCGCCCGTCCCTAATTTAGGGCCACTGGCTCCAGCAAAGCCAGGGCCTAAATACAAACACAACATTCATGCCTCACGGGTTTCGAACCCGGACACTTCTCCTACTAATGGTCGTAAGCTATGCGCCACCGGGGCGGCGGAACGAAATATTGCGGCCCGCAGACGAAGAATAACCCCAATTTCATTCCTGACAGAAAACAGATTGAATAAAACATAAGATGTCACATTGTGCTCCAACAACCAATAAGCATTATGTGGGTCTTCGCTGGGACTAACCAACAAAATTAAAAAGGTCGTGAAAATAAAAAGTAGACTTTGTGTTCTTACAAAAAATTCAAGACTAAATTTGATGCCGACCATGGCGAGTTGCTTCTATCCAATTGAATTCGTTGATTGAGAGCTGCAAAAGGTTTAGTGAGATTTTCAAACTCTGGAAAGACCTTTCTCTTGTTATCTGAAGAAACACAATGTGATACTTATCTAACCAAAAATATCAGTGATGTAGCTGTTCTTATCTCTTTAGCTTTCCTAACAGATATCACGCAGCCTTTGAATTACCTAAATGTCGCTCTGGAAGCGAAAGACCAAAATATCTGTAATCTTTACAATCGTATAGCTGGGTTCATTTTATTTTATTGGAAGTTTTTTTTAAATGATTTATTGGACCTGGTGGTACAGAGACATGACAGAGCAGGTGTACATAAACAGGATACAGATATTTCACAGCAACAAGTACAAATCATACATGGTTTTAACAGTATGACTAATGATCAATTTACACAGAGATAGCCAGTGTTGATTACGTAACACATTGTGAACAAGTATATATCAAACATGGATTTTACAGAATGCTAAATAACCAATGTACACAGATAACCAATGTTGGATAAGTAACACAGTGAGAGCCAGTGCCGAAAGACAAACACAAACATCCATGCCTCACCGGAATCCGAACTCAAACCCATCACGGCCGAAGGATCAGAATCCATCGCTCTAGAGCAGATTTCCGCAACCTTTTTCTAGTCGCGGCACACCATAAATTATCCATGATTCAACACGGCACACAAAAATGTTAATCCCCTCAAAAACGTATGATATGACCCTATTAATATAAATACGTAATTTTCATCACAAACGATACACTCGGGGATTGGGCATGTTTTATCACGACACCAAAAAAAAAAAAAAAAAAACCGTAAGATAAATAATTATCACTATACTGCCGGTGCACTAATTTTTTTTTCCGGGCTCAGTGATTTTACTACTTGCACTCGTGGACGGAACACTCCGTACAAGGAGCTTGTCCATACAGAAAAAATAAAATAGTTTAATAGTAATAGAAAATGGCAAAGCTGACTAGCAATCACAATTTTCGGACTACTTCAGAGCACAGCTCTTATAGAACTGAAACAACTGTAAGACGCGGGACCTTATACCCTTCAAAGGGAAGAAGGGACACATTGTCGACTTATTTAAAATAAAGTCTAACAATGGGTGGGTGCATTGGTACGGGAAAAAAGTAGTAAGTTGAAGAAGCACTAACAAACAAGTTAGTAAAATCATGCAATACATTGATTATAATACGCTTTCCAACATACCAGAAATCATTACTCAAGTTATGAGGATAATGGCGGTGGAATAAATCTCCGTCCTGTGCCCTGACCTTTGATCCCGTTTCGATTATATTTAACAGAACAGGTTCAGTATACCTCCGAAATAACATGATAAAGTTTTGTCGCAATGGAAGCATTTTTACGTAAGTTATGATGCATAAGGTCTACGGAACAGATTCCGCTCCTGTGTCCTAACCTTTGATCCCATTTCGTCCATTTTCAATTGGATTCGTCCCCAGGCAGGCCCCTACAACATACTAACATTTCATCCAAATCGAAGAATTTTTACGTAAGTTATGACGCATAATGTCGATGGAAGTGATTCCGCTCTTATGTCCTGACCTTTGACCCCATTTCGCCCATTTTCAATAGTGTTTGTTCTCATGTAGTCCCCTACCAGATACTAAAATTTAATCGAAATCGAACCTTTTTTACGTTAGTTATGACGCATAAGAGCAGTGGAATGCATCCCGCTCCTATGTCCTCACCTTTGACCCCATTTCGTTCACTTTCAATAGGGTTTCTTCCCAGGTGATCCCCTTCCACGTACTAAAAGTTCATCGAAATCGAACGATTTTTACGTGAGTTATCGTGCGGACGGACATACGCACACAACGCGTGACGTAATGAGGCAGATGGGAATCGCGACCATCTGCTCGCAAGAGTGTGACGTCATAAAACTTAAATTGGATCCACACACAATGCGTGACGTAATGAGACAGATGGCGTGACTGCGCGCCAACATCTCAAGCGCGAGAATGTGACGTCATAAGATCGTCCCCAGGTGGTCCCCTACCACATAATAAAATTTCATCGAAATTGAAACATTTTTACGCACGTTATGACGCATAAAGGCAATGGAATTCATTCCGCTCCTATGTCCTGACCTTTGACCCCACTTCACCTAGGTTCATTCCCGGGTGGTCCCTGCAATATACTAAAATTTCATCGACATCGAACCATATTTACGCAAGTTATGACGCATAAGGGCAATGGAATGGATCCCGCTCTTATGTCCTGACCTTTGACCTCATTTCACCCATTTTCAATAGCGTTCGTCCCCGGGTTGTCCCCTATCACATACTAAAAATTCATCGAAATCGAACCATGGTTACGCGAGTTATTGTGCCGACAGACGGACGGACAAAGCTGGAGCATATACGCTTCTTCAACCTACGGTTGGAAAGCGTAAACAAGGACAGATACCAAAACAACGTAATAAAATAATAAAAGACAGGAAAAGTTTTACTAATCTCCGCACTTTTAGGGAAAAAGAACATGCGGCAATGTAACCAAGAAGTCGCATAGCGCAGCGGTAGAGACGAGAAATTCAAATATATGAAGAAGCAAAACTACGATATAACAACAACTGTGGGTAAATAATTTACATTTAATTTGTTAGAATACCTAAAGATTCGGGGCATGTAATAAAGAATAAACAAGCATCATCTTATTTAATCAGTGCAGCGGAAGAGAATGAAACACAAGCATATGAAGCACAGTAATTGGGATAAAATTAAAAAATAAAACTCGACATCATGAATGGAATACGGGATTACACCACTTACCATCCTTGTAATATTTACACCAAAAAATGGATTCACATCTTCCAAATTTTGATAAAACTCGACAATTAATTTCTTACAATATGGTAATAGCTAAAAGTTCGCGTCACACCTTTCAGGGGCACACCGGTTGCGGAACCCTGCTTAGACCACTGCGCCACCGGGGCTGCCTGGTTTTCTTAACAAGCTGCCATTGTCAAAATTAAATCTAGAAGGAAGCAGTTTCGCTCACTTCGAATACTGCAACGATAGTTTTAATGAACTGCCAATACTTAGTGAAAATATTGATTTTAAAGCATTTATTCCTCAGCTGGACACTCATTAAGAATTTTGATGGCAGGTATGAACAATTTCGTGTACTCAAACCAAACATACGTGTGTTCAGCAATCCATTGAATGTTGGCATTAAAAGCATAAATCCCTTTTAGCAAATGCATTATATGAACTTCAAGCCGATAAATTTATTATGAGCTAGATCAGAGACTGTAGCAGAATTGTTTAATTTTTGTTTTCGCTCGGAAATTCCCAAACTTAAGAGATTTGTGATCAAAAGTTATTTAAACAAAGGTATTTGGAAGCCCTTACACACGCGACAGAACATTTTCCAATATGAAATACATGTAGTGAAAACACAGCAACAATATAAATGACTCTATTCTTAAAAAAATACTTGGAATTTCAACGACAAGCATGCAATAACTTTGAATGGAATTTAACCATCCACAGTGGCCTCATCAAATGTAAGGCATATATTTTAATTTTAACTTTCAACTGTTCAGATATCAATAGAAAACGATATAGAGATTTGATCCCGGTGTCGCAGTGGTCTAAGGGATGGCCTCTGATCATTCGCCCGAAAGGGGTCCGGGTTCGGTGAGGCATGGATGTTGTGTTTGTCTTACGGCACTGGCTCTTTCCCATCCCTGGAACCAGTGACCCTAAATTAGGTACGGGCGACTGCTTATAGCCCATTGAACTGCTCATGGTGGTCGTTAAACCTCCAATTAAAAAAAAAGAGATTTGATAGATCAAGCAGAACATCTTATATTTACTTCATTTCATATCGTTTTTTTAAAAGCAGGCATGCCCGATTCTTTTAAAACCTCGGCCTGCGACGCCACAGAAGTCGGACAACACCGCTCTAAGCCAAACATTGCCCATGTATTTCAATTATTGTGGAAATATTCGGTCAGTCGAGAGGTACGCAGCTTAAGAAAGAAAGACATGCAGAGATTAAATGAAACACTTTCTTTGAACAAATATATCTTTTTGATGACTACTGCAGTTTCTCTGAGCAAATTTTCATTTCATTAAGTCGAGCCGTTCCACGCTGTTAATTTTCAGAATATACACGGATGAGCATTTTGACCACATACCTAATATGACCACCTACCTAATAAGCTTTAGGACCTCCCCTTTACCGAGCAAAAAAGCTGTCACTCGGCGAAGCATCGATTCGAGGAGGTGGCGATAGTTATCCTGGGGTAATGGTACCATATTGTCAACAGCAGATCCTACAGTTCCCGTTCATTTCGCGGTAGTGGTGATTTAACGCGAACCCGCTTTCCAAAGCAGAAGCACGAATGTTCGATTGGGTTCATGTCCGGTGAATCTGGAGTCCAGGGCATTAACAGAAAGTCACCAGCGTGTTGCTCGAACCAATCCTTGACGATTCTGGCAGTGTGGCATGGCGCAATATTCTATTCGTAATGGCCATCACCAGTAGGGAACACAGTTGCCATGAATGGGTGAACTTGGTCCGAAACGATGTTCAGATATCTGACAGCTGTCAGGGATTGTGCTATTCGGATAATGGAGATTAAAGTATCCCAAGAAAACCTCGCCCAGAGCATAACACCGCCGCCGCCCTCTTGTTTCCGCCCAACAGTGCATCCTGTGCCATAGCCTCCGTTGGTAATCGGCGTATCCGCGCTCGGCCGTCTACCTGATGCACCAGAAATCTTGAGTAATCAGACCAGGTCACTTTCTTCCAATCATCCACGGTCCAATCTTGATGATCTTGGGCCCATTTCATGCGTTGATGGCGATGATGTGCAGTGAACATGCGGACCCGGCTGGGTCTTCGGCTACGCAGGCCTATGCGTAGAAGGCTGCGATGAACTGTGTGCTGTGACACATTGCCCTGATCACCACTGCTGTAGCTGCGGGTGATTTGTGGCAATGCGGCCCTGCGGTAGCTGTGAACAAGGCGCGATAGCCTCCACTCCCTTCTGGCATGAATGAGCTGCGGACGACGCACGGCTGGACAACGGTTCGTCGTTTGGCCACCTGTGCACTACTTTTGATACATACTCACTACAGTGGCACGTGAACAACCCATAAGCCGCGCTGTTTTCGAGATCGTAGTTACCGAGGCACCGTGTCATCACAATTTGTCCTTTATCAAACTCCCGTAAATATGCAGCTTTTTCCATTCCGACTCCGAACACTCAACTAACCGAAAGCCGGCCCTCTGGTTGCATATATTCTGCTCTGTGAACTTCACCTGCGCGACTGTTCGGTCTCCAGGCGCGCTCATTTATCTAGGCTGGGGGTGATCATAATGTAATGGTTCATCGGTGTAGTTTTTTTTTGCGGTTACGAGTTTCTGAGCGCTTCCGAGAACTAGGGTGGAAGTTATATCACTCATCAGTTGTAAGACATTTGGACAAATACGAAAAACTTTCAAAAATTTAAATCCATGATTTTGTTTGTTGGGAGATTTAACGATCACCGAGAGAAACTCAATGGGCTGTAAGCAGTAGCCTATCCATAATTTAGGGTCACTGGTTCCAGGGAAGGGAGAGAGACAGTGCTGTAAGACAAACACAACATCCATGCCTCACCGGGATTCGAATCCGGACCCATCTCGGACGAGTGATCAGAGGCCATCGCTTAGACCACTGCGCCACCGGGGCTGCCATGAGAGATTGGGGTCAATGGTTGTACAGGAAATGGAGTCGCAATAAATTCAGGGTGGAATTCGGGGTTAGGAGAGTTATGACGATTTTCCAGAAGAAGATGACATGACTGTATTTTAATAAATGTAGATTTTTGTACATGAATAAACGTAGACATCCCTGAAAATAAGCCCTAATGCGTCTTTTGGAGCAAAAATTAATATAAGACCCGGTCTTATTTTCGGGAAAACAAGGTAGTAGTATTTAAAGAATCTGATTACATAAAAAAATCTGGATGGACAGAATCTTCGAAGAAAAATCAGTGTGCAGTGGATAGAATTGAAATAATAAGGTTGGAAAGAAAGTAATGTCCGATGACGACGTACCCGAAGTTGAAGCCCCGGCCAAGGCGCACATTGGACACTGAGATTGCGCAACACACCGGAACGACATCAGCATGTAGGTGGCTTAAGTCAGTGGCAGGTAGCCGTCAGAAAGCGAAGACTGTAAGCGCCAGACAACATGGAAGTGGACAAGGTGCACATCCGCCATTATATGCTGTACGAGTTTCGTCGCAGTAGTACCCCCGCAAGTACTATAAGGAACAGTACCAGTGTGTACCCCAATGCCATATCACATCGTCAGTGCTGTTGTTGGTTCGGTCAGTTTCGTGAGGAAAATTTTGACATGTCAGACCGCCTCAAATCTGGAAGACCCACAACACTGAGTACGGACATGCTGAAGACCTTCGCGGAGATCGACCCATATGTGACCACAAGGAAGTTACTCGAACAGCTGGAGACTATCCACACGAGCATTATCACTCACCTGAATCAACTTGGGAAAGTGCACAAGAGGGGAGTTTGGGTACCCCATCAGCTCACAGTTGAGCAGGAAGCAAATCGCCGGATTACTTGTGTTTCCCTGCTTGAACGTGACCAAGGTGAACCGTTTTTAGACCGCATTGTGACAGGTGACGAGAAGTGGTTCCTGTGTGAATATGTCAGCGCTCAGTGGTTGCACCCAAAACAGAAGCCCGTGCCAACCCCCAAAGCCGGCTTACACCAACGTAAGGTCCTACTGTCTGCTTGGTGGGATATGCGGGGGTGCTGTGTTTTTTGAGCTGCTGTCGGACAATAGTACTATCACCGCCGATAAATACTTCCGTCAGCTCGACGATCTGCACGCATCGCTCACGTCGAAACAAGTGGCACTGATGAACCGCAAGGACGTCCTCCTACAGCAGGATGGAGCGAGACCTCACACAGCACGGATGACCTGTCACAAGATCAGGGAACTGGGCTGGAAGCTGCTACCGCACCCAGCCTATTACCCGGACATTGCCTCAAGCGACTACCACCTTTTCCCGTCGTTGCAGCATTATCTGAACGGACAGCCGTTCACCAACCCGGACGATGTCGAACGCACTTACTGACTTCTTTGCTTCGAAATCGCCACAATTCTACAGAGACGATATCCAATAGCTGGCTAGACGATGGGAGCAGGTCGTGGCGAACGATGGCGACTATATTTTGGGCTGATTTGTACTTGAATATACGTTAATTAGCACTAATTGTTGCTTTGCATTTCTAGACATTGTTTTTTTTTCTAATCAGATCTACACTGTATTGACAAAAGTCACCGGACACCCCTTCAAAAGAAAATGAACGAATCTGCTGCGTTGTTAAGAAGCCCGGTATAGCTGCAAACGGTATAAAAACAAGTCTGCATCTGACCGCGATCACATCGGTTCAGTGAACATATCACGGCGGGAGAGAACTGACTTTGAGGAAGTTGTTGGGCGTTATATTAGTGGGTTGTCCATAAGAGAAACAGAGAGGCGTTTAAACACACCCAAGTCAACTGTTTTGGATGTACTGAATAAGTAGAAGACACATGGCGTGCCTGAAGCAGCAAGACGTACGGAAGATCAAAGAAAATCAGTGATAGAGGAAGTCGAAGCCTCAGGAGAGTCGTTGCAGCTAATCGACGGAGTACTGCACAAGAACTCAGTGTACGGTTGAGTAAAAATGTTGAAACCTCGGTAAGCACACGTACCATTCGCAGAGAACTTGATTCCATGGGTTACCGTGGTCGTGCGGCTGCTCATAAGCCTTTCATCTCCACTCGGAATGCTACTTCGTCGTTTAACATGGTGTAAATAACATTTATCGTGGACCGTAGATAAAAGAAAACGGGTCTTATGTACTAATGAATTCAGATACACGATCCATCAGTCTGATGGATCGTGTGCGAGTATGGCGGCAGCCGGGCGAACGGCATTTACCACAGTGTACAGTTCCTACGGTGAAGTTTGGAGCTGGCAGTGTACTTGTGTGGGGGGTGTTTTTCGTGGTATGCCCCCCACACACACACACACGAGTACACCAGACGTCTACCTCGATATTCTGAACAATTATGCCTTACCAACTCTGTGGCAATACTGTCGAACCGAGCCTTGTTGGTTCCAGCAGGATAATGTACAGAGCCGTAAAGCAAGGACTGTTACGGATTGATTTGACGATGATTTCTTATCGTGCGTGGACTAGCCAGCACGGAGCCCTGATCTTAATCTCATAGAGCACCTATGGGATGAATTAGAGCAAGGCCTACTACTAAGCAACAGTTAGCAGTAGCATTATGTACTAAAAGGAAGCGCATACCAATCGCTGTGTTCCAAAACCTTATCGAAAGCATGTATCGAAGGGTCAGTGCATGCATTAAGGCCAAAGGTGGATCGACACCGTACTAATGTATGCCAATAAATGCTATTTTGTGCTTCTCTGCTAGGTGTTTGGTGACTTTAGTCAATATAGTGTATATGTGTATTGGACAGAATCTGTTTGTATGAATGTGTTCTTTGTGGGTATATTTTGTTTCTCACTGGATTGAGAGTCCATCCGGAATGACTATAAGCTGAAGCGTTGACTGTGTAAAGAACACTGGCAGCGATTTTTTCAGTGAAGGATACGTGATATACACAGAATGCGTAATCGTATTTTTGGCACATGAACTGTTTTAAGCATAATATATTTCATTTAGTGTTTTCATTAATAACCACAGTAAATACGAACGAACCAACTACTAAAGAATACAAGGAGGAACTATTTTGCCAACGAAGTAGTTAAGTTACATTTTTTACGAATCTGAGGTTAAATTCATTCCTCATTTTTCTCGTAGATATTCCTCCCAAACTCAGGCTTAGAACAGACTTTCTTCGTCTCAAGTGATTTTTGTCAAGAGAACGCAAGCTCTTAGTTGCATTTTTTTAAAATAAGAAAGTGGAGGGCTACGAGGATAAACATTAACAGAAAATTATCTTTCCTTTCGAAAATGGATGAATTTCTACGCAATTCAGTAATCAAAGTTCTATTTTTTGTTGTATCTGAACAGAAGTTATATCCCTCTAGGGGAGGGGGAGGAGGCCAAAGATAAAACAGAGTTATCTGGTCCTTTACAGCTGTGAGCTACCTCGTGACAGGATTTAATCTCTGATCAGAAAGCAGGATGTGAAAAAGTATCTATAGCAACAAAACACCGCAAAAATAATGATTTAGTAAATTGCAGCAGACAATGTTGGAAGTTAGAGCGCAGCGCCATCTCTTGTCGTTGTTTTGAGACGAAAACATGAATAAGAAGTTTTTACCTTTTTACATATTATTGGGAGAAATGGGAATATAAATTTTTACCTTTTTACATTATTGGGAGAAATGGGAATATAAATTTTTACCTTTTTACATTATTGGGAGAAATGCAAATCACACACTACCCAGTGAGTTGCTCCAATTATGGAAGAGAAAACTGTTTTTCACTTTGTGAGTAGCAAATAGTGAAAATTTATCCATCTTATTTATACTTTGTAGTTTCTTAAAGCAACACAAGATGAACTTCGATATCTCGAACTGAATCAGTAGGAATCAGGCGTCTCTGATAGAATTTTTTATATAGGAGGCGCAGTGGAGTGCCGGAAAAACTCGTACTCCCCACCCCCAGCAGATAATGTCTTCGAGACTCGTTTTCCAAAATCATGCTCTTCTTCTTAGCCTGTTCATACCCACTACAGGCAGTGGCGCAACGCAGAATCTTTGCCCTCCCCCCTCCCGCGAAATTTTCCTAACAGGTAAAAATTAACATAGTAAAAATTAATGCAAAAATTGAGGGTAAATATTTAAATTCGCCGTAGTAAACATATATTTTCGAGATATTGATTCTATGATCACATATGTATTGCTTTTATTTATGTGAGCACTTAATCCAGTAAGTATCCTCGATAAATTTAGTACTCAAGGAAAAAAGTGCAAAATCTTCAAATGACAAATGTTGACGATATCAAATCAAGTAAAAACAAAGACTGATCTTCGAGTGTCTGGTTTCGAACTTCCTTTGAAGCTCTTTAAGTCCTTAATACAATAATTTTCGAGAAAGAGGAAAAACACGTGTGTTTACATTTTTCTAGTTTTAAATATTTCAGCGATATTGTTTCTTTTTAGTGTCTTGTCTTTTAAATTCAAGAAGCAAGCATACTTTACAAAATAAAGAAAACTTACGTTGCTAAAATCTGGATTTCCTTCTAACGTTCTTTTTAGCGAATATTTCAATCCGTTTCCTCACGTCTAGTTTTCTGGCTCGGTCATTTTCAATGCTTATCATCGCAAGTCCATCAAGCCTACTTTGAGTGTCCGATGACCGAAGGTAGAAACCTCAGGTTCGATCTCAGGCAGGTACGAACGCTCGAACCACTAAATATCCGCCGTGCGTCGGCTGGGCACGTTAAGCCGTCGGACTCCTGGTGCTGGTCCCCGGTAATAAATAAGAGCATTTTCTTCCCCCTTTTTACCTCGCTTCCGTGCAACTTTCCTATCGCCCACTCTAGCCCAAATCTCCTAGTTTCCTATTTCTTAAGAGTTGTTTAAGGCCTGGGATCAGACACACCCTTCCTAAAATCCACTATATATGATCCGATCTGATCTCTAATCGGCGCGCTGATAAAAGTCTGTGTCAAAAACTTTAGTTCAAAAACTTTCGAATCCAAAAGACAGAAAATTTAAGACAAAATTTTTTAGAGCAAGTAGAAAACCTGTTGTCTAAAATTAAACTGCTAAAAAAAATATATATATATATACATAGATCTGGGCCCCCTAAAATTCACGAACCCCCCGCTACGCTGGGATTGCGGGGCTATCTTTGCGCCCCTGACTACAGGGTATAGGCCTCCCCAGTCTTTTCCAACTTCCTCGTTCCTTAGCCTCAGTCCACCATTTAGCACCTCTAAATTTCTGAAGGTCATCTCTGAGTCTTCTTCTCTGGCGCCCCATTCGTCTCTTTCCATCTCACGGTTGCAGTGGCATAACCGTGTTTCAAAATCTGGTGGGGCGGCGGGTGTCCGATCACACATACACGCATTATATGTATACATACACTATATCATCATCGTCAACCATTATCAATCCACTGCTGGACGAAGGTCTCCCCAAGTTTCCTCCACAACGGTCTGTCTTGTGCCAGTCTCCTCCATGTCACTCCCGCATACTTTCGAATTTCATCCACCCATCTCCCATGTGGTCTTCTTCTGGGTCTTTTCCTGTCCCTTGGAATCCAATCTAAAATTTCGGCTGTCCATCGATGGTCTGTCCTTCTGGTAGTATGTCCAGCCCATTGCCATTTCAGGGATTTAATTCTGATCATGATGTCTTCCACTTTTGTCATTTTTCGGATCCACGAGTTCCTCTTCTTATCTCTCCTGGTTACACCAAGCATGCACCTCTCCATGCTGCTTTGAGTTGTCTGCAGCCTTTGTATGTCTGTTTTAGCTAAGGTCCACGTCTCTGCATCATACGTAAGCACTGGAAGGAAGCATTGGTCAAACACTTTTCCTTTAAGACATAATGGCATATTGCTCTTGAAAATTATGCTGTTTCTTCCAAAAGCTCTCCAGGCAAGTTTTGTACGCCGATTAATTTCTTCATCAATGTGACCCTCACTTGATATCTGCTGTCCAAGATAAACGTTCGTGTATGTTATCTCCAGCTTTTCTCCATATACAATATTATGTACATACTGTATAAGATAGATTTTGGGACCCACTCCCCCTACACACACACACACATACACTCGCGCGCGCGCAGGAGCAAAGCAGTTGCTGAGGCGCGACCTAACGGGCACGACATAGGCGCCTCTGCTGGTGAATTGTGAAAGAAACTGTGAAGCGAACGAAACTGTAAATTTATGATAGATAGGGCAGAAAAGTAAATTACAAATTTGTAGAACTGATTTTGCTTATTAGGATTCAACATCGCTGTTTTATTAAGTACACATTATACACCTGTTTGCATTCTACGAAAAATTGCAATCTTATATTATTAAATTTAGTTGGTTAACATCATAAAAAAGTGTACATTGTATCATTATATTCCTAAAAAATTTGGGGGTCCTTAACATTGGGGATCCCGACTCGGAAAATCGGGGGGGGGATGTCCTGACCCTCGACCCCTCAGTGGTTACGCCAATGCTCGGTTGCCATTCTGTCATTAATCGTGTCCATCTTTCAGGCATTTAACATATCCAGCCCATCGGTTACTACAAATTTGATCATATCATTCAAAGTTTACTCGTTTAGAGAACAAAGGCTAGCCTCCTTGAAATGCCTCACAATCACGCACTCAAAACACGTAACCGCCGTGTGACAGTGCCTAATAACCTTTTCCGATTTATACGAAAATGCAGCGTACAAGTAAGTAAATAAGTAACAATTAAGAATTCTGGCACACAAAGTAATATCATTTAAATTATTTTCTCTTGAATATAAAAACACACTTGATGGCCCAATCTTTTGCACAAAGTAAATTTTTTTTCTTGACACTGTTATAAAAAAATGGCGCAGGTCTTGGTTTCTTCGTTCCCGCGAAGAACACCTTTTAGTTCATTATATATTCTGTAGGATGTGCAAAAAATTTGCAACACATTACACCTTTTCCTCATTGGTATAAAAATGTCATTCGTGGAATGAACTGATATATCTTTCACATGCTTTTGTTTATATGCATGACCGTAGCTACGGGGGGGGGGGGGGTGCCCTCCTAGTGTGGTCATACCAGGGGTGCGTAATTTCATACTCCGAGGAGAGTAAAAAACAGAAATGAATGGATCGTGAATAAATTTACCGAACATTCTAACTCGAAAACAAAGTTATACGCTTTAGTATCTTCTTTTGTAAATACATACTTTAGTTAGCTGCATGCAAAACTTACACTGATAGTTGTGGACCACCTCGTATGGATGCATGAAATTGTCCGAAACAATAGGTGGAGATATGTAAAATAATATACTGATGTGCTTAACCTCCCTGATCTATCTGAACACGTCGAACGGATGAAGAGCTAATTTAGTCATTTGTGCTCTGTCGCCGAAAGTTCCTCTGGACGTTTTAGCCTTGAACGGAACTTTTCCAAGCCCTACTCCGAAAGAATCTTCCTATTGTTGCGTTTACTACCTAATACTCATTCCTTCTATGATTGTTTGTTTTCATATTGCATTTCTCCACGAGTTGTGTTGCTGGTGTTCCCATAATTTTTGCGTTTCACTTGATATTTAAAACCATTGGCTCTTGGGTATTCACTTAATATTTAAATTTTGAGTAAAGTTATGTCGAAAACTGGAAGTGAGATTTTTTAACGGTCATAATGCTTTCTTTTAACGAAGGTATGAGAACGTAAGAACTGCTTGCTCTCTATTTGAGTGGAAGTAAATAACTTTTGAACTCAAAGGGGCGTAATTTCAAGGTTCGCCCTCCCAGATAAGAAGAGCTTGCTACGTTCGTGTTTACAAAACTACATGCATACAAACTATTGCTGTAGCTGCGAAAAGGGGCCTCAAGTCATTTGGAATATACATAGCAACCGAAAAATTGTTATTAGGTCACTGCTGAAAGTCCCAGCTGTGACCTAATAACAATTAGGCTAGATATGAAGAGATCTGGGATTCGGATCCCCAGCGGTGACCGAATAACAATTTTTCGGTTGCTATGTGTTGCTAAAACGTGGAAACAGCGATGTCTTTGTTTATTCACTGACGCCACGTATTTGGACGATTTTGAGATTTAACTTATTTATTGAAAAACATTTTTTTTAAGTCTTCCTTCAAAGCAGCCTTAATTCCTGGCAATTTCTTTAACCAGTTTCAAATAAAAGAAATTGTAAAATCTTTTTACTGTGACTAGAGGCCCTCTTAGTCGTGAGGGACAAAGAGTATCAGAGACAAAGAGATTTTCAAATCGAACAGTTAAAAGAAGAAATATAGAAGGAAACATGATACAACTGTTATGCCTTTTAGGGAAAAAATTTGGCATAATGGAAAAATTGAAAATAGGCGAAAAATATTCTTCAAGGTAAAAGCAATGTTAGGAAAAAGAACCTTTTAGATACGTCTCCCGGAAGCAGAGGTTAGCGAGAAAAAGGTTTCTACCTTTACGCCCCCTAGCGGGAAATATTTGCATTATTTAAACAGGATAATGATCCACATATTAATTATAGCGAATGGCATACTGTGAAAAAAATCTCAATAGGGATTTTAGAACCGAAAATACAACTGCAAACAAAAGTACAAAAACACCACCTAGCGCAGATGAGTAACTAGGCATTTCTGTGCCCGGGGCAAACCTTGAAATATTGTGCCCCACATCTATCTATCTATCTATATATATATGTATGTGTATATATATTTAAATTTAAGTATACTCTGCTTGACGAAACAACATTAACGTCATATCAAAGCGTGAACTTTTATACAGCTATTGCCAACTGCTTCGGAGTTCAGACCTTCAGTAACGCTTCTGGTGAGAAACGTTTTCCGTATAATTTGAAATCTTTTTTTATCTGTCGGCGAACGCTTCTGGTGCGAAATATTTTGCGTATAATTTGAAAATTTTCTTAATGCACAAGTGTGCTACTAAAAGGTTACGAGTTCACATATCCGTTTACAGCATACTAGCAGCGACATCTGTGAGTGAAAAAACCTGACTGAAAAGATTCTTTTTCTGTTAATTACTACAAACTGCCAATGTGTGGATTTAGTGCCAAAAAATAGAGGCGCAAATGTCTTATCGTTTTTTGTTAATATCTCTGCTTTTTAAAATCCGATTTAAAAAAATTCTTTGAATATCGTATAGAATCTACGTTGTGCAACACTTTGTCCCAACTCGTGTGGTTCTGTAGTTCATAGTTCTGGCGCTAGCAGGTACTAGGGTGCATTTTTGTTTGATGCTTATCTCCGGTTCTAAAATTCCTATTGAAAAATTTCTTTTTTTTTACATATATCAAGTTAAAACACATGGAATGATTAATACTCGCTTTAATCAAGCTGTTCTTTCCATGTAAGATAGCCACAGAAATTAAAAATTTAATCGTCCTGGAACGGAAATCGAATCCGCATCTCCCGATTTGCGCTCGAGTACCACACAGGACAACGAAATCAAAACAACTGACGCATTGATCTGAAAGGTCAGACATTTTGATTTCACCACACGAGTTAATGCTTCACTTGTTTGGATTTCGTTATTCTGGGTGGTGTAATGGTTAGCGTACTGGAGCGCAAATCGGAAGATGCGGCTTCGATTACCGTTCCAGAACGATGAAGTTTTCAAATTACTGTTGTTATGTTATATGGAAAGAATACCTTGATTTAAGCCATTATTATTATTATTTTTTTTTACTGTATACCGTTCGTGATAGTAAAGACGGGGAATATTATCTTTTAAAAATAGTTCATAATTTACCCGCTAGGGACAGAAATGTCAAAATCTTTTTCTCGATATATCTGCTTCCGAGAGACGTATTTGAATCATTTTTTTCCCCCTTAATATAGCTTTTGCTGTGAAGAATACCGTTCGAATATTTTCTGCTTTTCCATTATTCAAAATTCTTCCGCTACGGGGTGTAAAGTTTGATCACGTTCCTCTCTCTATCTTTTCTTCTAACTGTTTGATATAAAAATTGCTCTGTCTCTGATAAGTTCCTTCAACTAACAGATATTTTTTGAACGCAATTTGTTAATTTTCGTAACATATATAACATACACTGGTGTGCAAAAATTAAGGACGAGACGGTTTTTCGAATGTAACGTCGTGCAGAAGTGCTCCACATCATACCATAAGATCCCCAAGATGTAAGAATTGGGAGAAGGGAGCAAAACCGTCCAAACAAGGAATCCAAAGGATACAAAGGCACTTTATTGAAAAGGTAGCTTCAAGCACAACTGGACAGAAGACAGAAACGTTTATGTGACAAGCGGTTGCCAAGAAAAATCCAGTCTTTAGTAGGGGATATGATCACCCCTGACTGCGTTGCAGGATTTACAACGCCTGTCCATGCTGAGGACGAGGTTGTCAAGGAGCTGTTGAGGCATCGCAGCCCATTCCTCTTGTAGCGCCAATCGCAGCTGCGGAATCGTTGCTGGCGACTGGTGACGTGCTGCCAAGCGTCTCCCGAGAAGGTCCCGCATGTGTTCGATTGAATTTAGGTCCGGGGACCTTGCGGGCCAATCCATGCGTTGAATATCTTCACTCTCCAACAGCTCTGCGGCAGCCACTGTACGATGAGGTGTAGCGTTGTCGTCCATGAAGAGGAACTCAGGACACACAGCATCTCTAAACAGACGCACGTGAGGCAGGAGAACCTCGGTACAATAGCGGACACCAGTGACTGAACCTCCTTGAAAGATGTGGAGGTCAGTACAGCTACCAAGCATGATACCTCCCCAAATGAGAACTCCGCCACCACCAAACCGGTCCCTTTTGATGATGTTGGAGGTGTGATTGCGTGTTCCCTGCTCTCTCCAGATGTGTATACGTCCGGAATCGCTCGTCAGATTAAATCGGCTCTCATCCGTAAAGAGAACTCGACCATATTGCTGATGTATCCAGTTCTTGTGTTCCTGGCACCACAGAAACCGCCTTCTCCGATGAGCAGGCGTTAATGGCACACACCGTACTGGTCGTCGTGCAAATAGACCACCTTTGTGCAGCCTCCTGGCCACGGTTAAACCCGATAACGGACGTCCAGTTGTATGTTGCATGTGCCTTGCGATTTCTCCCGCTGTCTGCCGTCTGTCTCTTCTCGCCTGTAGGACAATATACCGGTCGTCCGCCGTCGTGGTCGCTCGTGGAAGACTACTGTCAAACTCTCGGACAGCTGTTGCTGTCATTTGAAATGCTCTTCAAGCTCGTGAAACGATGCTGTGAGCGATCCCGAACTCCTCGGCTACACTAGTCGCACTTCGACCTTCTTCCAACTTCATAATGACGCGACCTCGAGTAAAGTCATCCAGATGTCGTCTATTGGATTGCCTGTTGGCCGTATCACACGGTGGCAGCAACTCGACGTCGTTCAAATCGATGTACACCGTGCAATAGCTCTCACCGAATTTTTGTGCGTACACCGCCCGTGTGCTTTATACCATTCCGGCCCCCCCCCCGTCATGCTGCATATATGCGCATGCCCTGCCGTACCGGACCCTAGTCTATCTCCTGAGTGGCCTTTCGGTCCGTTCTGCCTGCTCGTTCCGCTGTTATGCTAATTTCACCTCTTCCTTCTTAATGTTTGCACACCAGTGTACTTTTTAACTGCCGGTGGGCGAAACTAACAGTTTCTCTTACTAGATGTTTTGTCGATTGCAGAAATAAGGTTGGCTTTTTTTTTAATGGGTTCCATTGACAATCATTTTGAAATATTTTATTCGTGGCGGTAAAGATTCAAAAGACGTACTCATTACAATCGAAAATTCGGTGTCATATTTCTTGTTTTTCTCTCAAACTGGTCAGTTAAGGAAAAGCGGTTTCGGTTGTACTTTACTTTAGCAGTGTGAATTTATACCCCATACCCCCCCCCCCTTTTTTTTTTGGTTATGATAACCACACGCATTACAGCTCTGAAGCTCTGAGACCATGCAGTAGAAAGTCACGTAACTGCTTCTGTTATTATTCGAAACGAGACCGTCAAGGCAGCGCCAAACGGGGGTTCAACGGGTGCCAGATTCCACGGACGACAGGAAGCCTCAATCAAATTTTTCGGTTGATAAATGAATATCAGTGACGTGGGAGAAGTTAAAAACGTTTTATTGTGAGAAATAGTAATGCTACGTGGCACGTTTACTTTTTTAGTAAAAATAATTCGTTTACAATTCAACAGAAAAGGTCTTGAAATCAGAGAATAAATTTTAGCCGCCCCGGTGGCCCAGTGGTCTAAGCGCTGTTCGTCTGAGAAAGGTCCGGGTTCGAATTCCGGTGAGGCATGGATGATGTATTTGTCTCATGACACTGGCTCTCTCCCTTCCCTGGAACCAGTGACTCTAAATTAGGGAGCCCATTGAGTTGCTCACGGTGGTCGTTAAACCTTCAATCAAATAATAATAATTTTTACTGTTTTGTCCAGTAACAGATACCACGGGCAAAGGATTGAAAATTATTTTTCTAATTTTTTATTTAAATCTTTAAGATTTCATCATTCATGATATGCGTGGCCATGACAATGAGGCGAACATGAAGGAAAAACACAATGGACTTCAAAAAACATATTTTTTCGACTTAATGCATTTTATGTACTTTTAACGGCTCATACTTTAAATCTGGTCGTAAATAACGACGAAAAAATTTCCCTACATATTGTGAACATTTTTAGCATTGTTCAAGAAATATATGCTCTCTTTTCTGAATTACATTACCGTTGGCAAATTTGAAAGTCTTCCAGCGTTGACCGTAAAACCGTGCTGTGAAACAAGGTGGGAAAATATGGGATCGATGAAATAAGGGTAACGAGGACTAGGGTACAATTTCGATGTAATCCACGATATATTGTATTAGATTTTGTCGTTAGAATAGTTAAAGAGACACGCCTGATGCACAATGTTGTATGTAACATCATCATCGTCAACCATTATCAGTTCTCTGCTGGATGAAAGCCTCCCCAAGTTTCTTCCACAACGGTCTATCTTACGCCAGTCTCCTCCATGTCACTTTCGCATACTTTCGAATTTCATCCACCCATCTCCCACGTGGACTTCAGTTTGGTCCTTTCCTGTCCCTTGGAATCCAGTCAAAAATTTCGGTTGTCCATTGGTGGTCCGTTCTCCTGGCAACATGTCCAGCACTTTGCTATTTCAGGGATTTTACTCTGATCATGATGTTTTCCACTCTTGTTATTTTCCTTATCCACGAGTTCCTCTTCTATCTTGCTTGGTTATATATATATATACCTGGAGATAACCAATACCTACATTTATCTTGGACAGCAGATATCAAGTGAGGGTCACATTGATGAAGAAATTAATCGGCGTATAAAACTTGCCTGGAGAGCTTTTGGAAGAAACAGCATAATTTTCAAGAGCAATATGCCATTATGTCTTAAAAGAAAACTGTTTGATCAATGCATCCTTCCAGTGCTTACGTATGGTGCAGAGACGTGGACCTTAACTAAAAGAGACATACAAAGGCTGCAGACAACTTAAAGAAGCATGGAGAGGTGTATGCTTGGTGTAACCAGGAGAGGTAAGAAGAGGAACTCGTGGATCAGGAAAAAGGACAAGAGTGGAAGACATCAGGATCAGAGTAAAATCCCTGAAATGGCAATGGGCTGGACATACTGCCAGAAGGACAGACCATCGATGGACAGCCGAAATTTTAGATCGGATTCCAAGGGACAGGAAAAGACCCAGAAGAAGACCACATGGAAGATGGGTGGATGAAATTCGAAAGTATAACATGGAGGAGACTGGCACAAGACAGACCGTTCTGGAAGAGGCTTGGAGAGACCTTAGTCCAGCAGTGGATTGATAATGGTTGACAATGATGATATCATTGCACATGACGAAACATTTTTTTACCGGTAAAGCGAACTTTTGTGTAAAATTGACAGAGAGAAAGAGAGAGAAAGACGACTTCTTGGATTATTTGTAGCGTCATCTGAACTAGTTTTATATTTTTTTTTTCCTTCAGTTTTACACGAGACATTTGTGTTTTATGAAAAATCTAAATTTACCGGAAATAGAAAATAATGTTAGTAAAGATACGTTTCCCTGTAAAAATGAATAAAAATTGAAAAATATTCTCGTACAAGGAGCAGCAAATGCCCTTGGCGCGCCTCTGGAGATCGTGGTGCTGTCGAGGACACACACACACACACACACACACATATGCAGAGGGAACGGGTAACATGACGCACATATAGTAAATAAACACACTGATCCGAGGAAAAATATTGAACATGCAACAGGAGGCATACTTCAGTTTTGCTATAAAATTGGAATTTAAGTTAATTATTCTGGCGAACTAGAAGAATAAAACAATACAACTGCTCAGTGGCCGTATAACCAGTGGCGTAGGTTTGTAGATAGTTGTCCGAATAAGGTCATGCATGGTTGCAGACTTTTTCCAAAAATTGACGGTGAAAATTTGTGTTAAAAAGATGATTACACAGTAAAAGGTGATGCTGACATGCTGTTTGTTAGGGATGGGATACCTTGATAATTTCCCTCAAAAGTGGGCCGCACAAATTATCTTCGAGGGCCGCTCATGGGTCGCCGGCAGTCCGCCACTGTTCTGCCTTTACTTCTATATTTTTTAATTTAAATTTTATTTTTCAGGTATTCCAGTTTTTTTTTTCAGAAGTGCACTTAACTTTTCTTGATCCTTAGTGGGGCTACCCACGATTCAGATATAAAAGCCCACGCTTAATTTTGTGGTTAAATCAGTTTCAGGACAAATTTTTTAGAATGTATCACAAAGAAAAAAAAATTCTCTATTTTATGAATGTATTGTCAGAAATAGTTTTCCTTGAAATTTCCGTTCTTACATGGCCTCTAAATTGTGGGCACATGTGATAGGAACAAAATCACAAGATACTGTTAAATTGCTGAGGAAATTACTATGATATTAGTGTCAGTTTCTATGGATATTGACTTGTGCTGCCATCTCTTGGTTACAAAGCGAATCTGCTTTTTCTTTTTTTATCCACCATTGCCATATCGGGCGTTGTACGGCGACATACTTTGCAGAGGAAGGGCAATGGTGAAAGTGGGAGGGACAGGGAACGGCGGGGAATGGTGCTCGCTTAAGAAATTGGTAAGGGGAACGACCTTCCCCTAAATAAAATAATTGTGAACAAAAGTACAAAGAAATTAAAAAAAATAATAATGTGCTGCTGGAAATGTACAAAGTAAATTCTGTCCTGCTGTTGATTTACATCTATGAATTCTATTAGTAATTTGTGCAAGATTTTTATGTTTGGAAATTTTCTCTCTCTGATTTTGCACTTTTCAAAGCTTTTGAGCAGAGACAATAAATTTTATCCTTCGGACTCTTAGCGAAAGAGTGGGAGAGGATGCTCGCATTCGACTGTTTTGATTTCATATTGTCCCGTACTTTATCTCGCAGGGAGGAATCTTAAACTAGTAACAGTTTTGCTGGTAGCTTTAGTATACAGAAGTTAAATTTATTCATAATGACAATTTGGTACATGACATCTGAACAAGGCCACACTGACTTCCGGGGCATCCACTGGATTCCTCTAATTGTTTACACTGAAGTGCCAGAAGTCATGAGACAGCAGTATGCAAATTTTTAACTGGCGCTGCCGTCGTATAAAGGCTTCGATGAAAAGGCACGATTTTTATCAGTTGCGAGGTGAAATCTCGAGAGTCAGGTTGAACAACTGCCAGTAGGATTATTGCAAGCCCACGTGAATTATCGGAGTTTGAACGAGGCATGATAGTGGGAACTAGACGAGTGGGACATTCAGTTTCCGAAGTTGTGGGAACATTCAACATTCCTCGATCCACGGTATCACGTGTGTACCGAGAATACCTCATGGAAGGCTCACCATGGGCAGCGCAGTGGCCGACCATGGGTGCTGAATGACCGTGACCAGCGGCGTCTGACCAGGATTGTCCATACTAACAGACTAGCGACACTGGCTCAAATGACATCCACATTCAATGCAGGAGATACCAGAGACATATCCATCAGGTCAGTGCAGCGTAATTTAGCGTCCATCGGGTATGGGAGCGGAAGACCCACAAGAGTGCCTTTGTTAACACCACGACATCGGACACAGCGTCTCACCTGGGCTCGTGAACGCGGTAGTTGGACCCTGGAAGACTGGCAACATGTGGCGCGGTCCGATGAGTCAGCTTCCAGTTGTTACGAGCTGATGGTAGGGTTCGGCTGCGGCGCAGACCCCATGAGGCCATGGACCCAAGCTGTCAACAACGCATTTTGCAAGCTGGTTGTGGTGCCATAGATGTGTGGTGTGCCTTTATGTGACACGGTTTGGGTCCTCTGGTCCTCGTAAACACGTCATTAAAAGGCAATCGCTTTGTTGTTCTGCTGGCTGACCATTTGCAGCCCTTCATGGACATGAAAGCATTTTCTTGCTCGCTGGTTTTCTCCGCTTTAAAAAATAACCCCTGTAAAATGTTTTTTTGTGTTGGAAAGGATTCAAAATGTATGCTCATTACACCCAAGAGTTCGGTCTCATATTTCTTGCATTTGTTTGTTTGGGAGTTCCAAAACATGCATGAGTACATAAGTCCATAAGGAATCTTTCGTCGCTAATTTGCGGCTACTGGTTCCAGGAAAGAGAGAGAGAAAGCCAACACCGCTAGGGCAAACACAACATTTACGTGTCTTCCCTCAGATTCAAATCTAGACCAAGAAATGCGAGAAGTCAGAAACCTGAGCAGCGGAAATTGAAATTGAACAGCAGTTAAAACCAAGATTCCGTTTTTATTCGTGCTAGTTGATATACACCAAAAAACTCAATGCTGTCGAGACACGATGCAAAAAATATGGAAATAATTGCAAATTAAAAAACATGAACTTTTATTTACAATTAAAACCAGATTAAAATCGTCGCAAGATCTTCCAGACCCACTATGGGTCCGTCATCAGGCACTGCGGGGTGTAACTCCGCGAATTATATAGCCGGAGGCAAACACCTACAATGCAACAGCATTGAAAGGGTGTCGCTCCAACCCACGCATGCGCATTCGACAAAACATACACAATGCAAATCACTACAAAAAACACGGTTATGAGTTGTGATGATATGTACAATGATTTGAAATGAAATATTTCCATGAGGTGGGTAGAGTCCGTGGCCCGTCATCGTTACGACATTAATCGGCAAATAGATTAATGTATAAACGTTTTGTGAACAATAAGTCAATCTAGGGATTTGCATTGTGTACGTTTTGTCCAGTGCGCGTGCCTGGATTGCAGCGACACCCTTTCAATGCTGTTGCATTGAAGGTGTTTGCCTCTGGCTATATAATTCGCGGAGTTACACCCCGCAGTGACTGATGACGGACCCATAGTGGTTCTGAAAGATCTTGCGACGATTTTAATCTGGTTTTAATTGTAAATAAAAGTTCATCTTTTAAAATCTGCAATTATTTCCAAATATTTTGCATCGTGTCTCGACAGCATTGAGTTTTTGGTGTATACCAGTTAAAACTACACTTATCACAAAGTTTCACCTAAGAGTTATCAGCAGCAACTTTCACAATATTATTTTTGATGATCGTTTGCCTTACCTGTTCCCCTGATATGTTCTCCACCGTTTTTCTCAATGAAATCTGAAATAAATAAATAAAAAAAGTTAAACATAATTTGTGTTGCTGAACAATATGGTTAAAATACGAGGAAGTGTAAAAAAAAAGGGAGCTGTACTCTTAAATAAAGTACTGTTTGTGAAAACTGCAACACCATGGTAATGAACTGAAACTTACAGGATATGCAGAGACGGGTAGGACATGCTAATGATTAGAAGTGCAGAGTCACTGCGCATGTGTGTGCCGGGCAGCGATATAAAGAGAGGGCTGTTTAGAATACACACCAGTAGTGCATAGCGGACAGCGAGTTGTAAAAGGGTCTCCAAGATTCAATAATGCCTCTGCGACGACGAAGGGCGCAATATCACCACACGACAGAAATTGAACGAGGATACAGAGACATTGGGGCTCGGACGGAACATAACGCCACGACAGTGATGCAGGTGTGGCGGCAGTGGACCGAGGAGAACCGGGTGCATCCACAATCCGGCAGTGGACTGAGAAATGTGACGATACCCATGGATAACCGACACCTCGTACTCATGGCAGTGACGAACCGTTCCGCATCTTCGCAAGTGTTAGCACAACAGCGGCGCACTGAAACAGGTGTAGCATTGCTGGCCTCCACAGTTCGACGCCGTCTGCTGCATAGAGGACTGGTTGCACGCATCCCTTTGTGGCGGATTCCCTTGACCCTGAACCATCGCCACCTCAGGCTGGAATGGGGTTCCCAACACAGACAATGGCGTGCTGAGTGGCAACATGTCGTGTTTTCGGACGAATCCCGATTCAACTTGGACTACCATGATCACCAGATACGCATTAGACGGTATTGTGGTGAGCGCCTTCTTCCAGCATGCATTGTTGAGCGTCATATGGGCCGAACGCCAAGTGTGATCGTGTGGGGTGTCATTGGGTACCATTCCCAATCTCGGCTGCCACGACTTGAGGGCAATCTCAACAACGACCGCTAGATCAGAGAAGCTGTACAGGTCGAAGTCATACCCTTCCTTCAGAGCGCTCCTCGCGCTGTATTACATCAGGACAATGCCCGACCTCATGTTTCCAGGAATATTCAAGCCCTTTTCGCAGCACAGCAGGTACCGCTTCTTCCCAGGCTTGCTGGTTTGCCAGACATGTCGCCTATTGAACATGTCTGAGATATGGTCACTCGGCAAATGGCCGATCAAAGTCCTCCAGCGGCCAGTGCCAATGATCTGTGGACTCGCATAGCAATTACACAGGACACCATCCAACGCCTTTTCGATTCAACGCGACGCCGTCTAGAAGCTCTTATTGAAGATTGCGGAGGCTTCACAAGATACTGATTTTTTGTGAGTAAAAGTTATTGTATTGTTCTGAAAATTAAATCACATATGCACAGACATATCAGTAATGTGTGGTACAAATTTCATTTGAATCGCATGGTCCTCTCTTGGTGTTGCAATTTTCACAAACAGTAGTGTACGTAGGAAACATCAAAGTATATAAGAACTGCAAGTGCACTCAATGTATAAAACAAAAGTATTCAGATACCTAGGTAGACAACATAAACAAAGGCGCTTATAAGCCGGAATAAGTATACAGTTGGCCCTCCTTAAGCCTTTATGATAACAGCGATCCTTCCAGGGGGCGGATTTACGACCGGGCCAACCTAGCCCATGTCCTAGGGTCACGTGAACTCATAAAAGTACATCGTAAAAAGCTATTAACTTCAATCTTTCCTAACCTACACATTGCATTAAGAATTTTTCTGAGTATGATGGCTTATAAAGCATCTGGTAAAGGTCCTTTAGTGTTCCTAAATGGGTTGAGAGCTTTCTCCGGAAATCATCCACGACTTTGAGTTTTTCCAGTTTATCAAGTTTTGTTGCAAATGATTAACTTTTAGAAGAACTTGATTTTGAATACATCGTTAAAGAATTTGCTGCCATGAAACCACGTTGAGAAGACTTATAAGAAGAGATATCATTAAAAACTTTTTAATCGCCAACAATATACACAGTCGAGTCACATTATTGTGACCAACTCCTACTTTTGACGTCAACAGCACGTAGCCAATGAAAGAAGGCACGTGTCGTGAGGTGGCTTGGAGAGTATATAAGGTGTGCTGCAGGCATTCTGAAAAGATACCACTCGTTGGTGTCATGGATAAAAGGAGGAGCGATTATCAGATTAGCAAAAAAGGATGATTATCGGGTATCGAGGCAAGGGTGGCAGTATTTCTGAAATAGCGCAGTATGTGAACTGTTCACGTACTGCAGTTGTTAAAGTGTATCGTGATTGGAGAAATGGCACCATTGCGAATAAGCGACGTGGAAACTTCAGAGCACCACGTGTCATTGATGTGAGAGGTGAGCGTCGGCTTCGAAGGTGCGTTAGAGCCGATCGACTCGCTACAGTGGAGCAACTCACTGGCCGAATGAAGCAGGGGGCTACCGGAAGTGTATCTAAAACGACGGTCAGCGAACCCTGCTGCGTATGGGGCTCCGATGCAGACGGATGGTCAACGAACCTATGCTAACGAAGATGCACCGGCAGAAAAGGCTTCCATTTGCACCGAAGTATCGGAATTGGAACTCCGCTGATTGGCAAAGGATTGCCTTCTACGATGAGTTACGTTTTCTGCTTCCTCGAACGGATGGACGTTGGCGTATAAGGCGAGATACATCGGAGAACAAACACTCTTCAATAATTGCTAGAAGAACGCAAGCTGGTGGGGGCAGCGTAATGGTCTGGGGAATGTTTTCATGGCATTCCCTGTGCCTAGTCATACCTGTGGAAGGCACTATGAATTGAATCCGTTATGAATCCATCCTTGCAGACCACGTGTACCCATACATGCTGATTGTCTTCCCTGGGGCGGATGGGATCTCCCAAGAACAACAATACGACGTGTCACACAGCTAGAAATGTCCAAGAGTGGTTGGAAGAACACGATGAAGACTTCAAAGTAATTCTCTGGACCCCTAATTCCCCAGACTTAAACCTAATTAAGCATCTGTGGGACCACCTCGATCGTGTTGCTCGCTCTATGGATTCCCCACCACGCACCATGCAGCAGCTATCAGATGCACTGCAGTCAGCATGGTTCCACATACCTGTGAACACCTTCCAGCACCTTATTGAGTCACTCCCAACCCGTCTAGCTACTGCCCGCGCTACACACGGCGGTTACTCTGGATATTAGCTGGTGGTCACAATAATGTGACTCGACCGTGTAATTTCCTTTGTCTGAACGTTTGTCTCATTTTGGTGGCACAGTGTAAAGAGCACTTGCCTGTTTTAACTGTCGAATCCTTGCCTCAATAATTTGTTATTAATGTCGTAATGTTCATGGAACATACTGCCACAACAGAAAGAAAAAAAAGGAAAAAAAACCCTAGTTATTAAAAAATAATCTACATATCTTATTTCTCCCCGTCATTATTGACGGGCTTTCACCTAGCATTATATATATATAAACAGCAAAATCTCTCTGTCAATCTCTCTCTCTGGAACGCTTGACATCACAGCTACGTTTGCATTGTTGCGCCATCTCTTGACGCTGAGAGGAAACAGTCAAATACACCTCAACATCATACATTTTGCAAAATATTTCGCAACGGGCTTACTTACAAGTTGAAGTTGAAATCAGTCACGGAGGGTCTGACAGTTCACGTTGCTTTGAGAAATTTGACAGCTCATATCTATAGTTTCAAAAGAGAGGACTGTCACATGCTCACGTTTTAATTGTTCTGCGAGTCGAAAACAAGTTTTTAACTACTGAATTTATCGATCAGTTTCTGTGCGCTGAGATTCTAGCAAGTGATCAAAATCCATGAAAGATAATGATTTTGCTCAAGGATTGTTGATGATGATGATTTTGCTCAAGGATTGTTGATGATAATGATTTTGCTCAAGGATTGTTGATGCCACGTGGTCCATGCATGATGCATGGACCACTTGGCATCAACAATCCTGGAGCACCTTGCATGCAAGGCGGAGTGTAAGAAAATGTTTTCCAAGCAATTTCAACCGGAAACAGCACAGAATGTGAATGGCTATCTGTTGCATCGTAGACGCTTAGGTGTCACAGAGGTGAAGTAGAGGGAACGGCAATGGACAATAGATTCGTTGTGCCATACAATTCGCGTCTGCTGCTAAAATACGATGCGCACATTAACGTCGAAATTTGCACTTCTCTGCCTACCGTTAAATATATTTACAAAGGAATACGAGAACAACTGGACTACAAGGAAAATTAGTATTAAACAACAGCAAATATTTTGCACAGAATGTTATTATCGCGAAGACTTTCGAAAAACGGAAATAAATAGCATATAATTTTTAGTTCTAACATGAATGAGTTCTTACTATAATTTTTTTCTGTATTTCCTTACAGAAATCCGGCGTCTACGTAGTACAATCAAAAAGTTCCGAGACTAGGTACGTAGCGCGCCAACAGATGGCAGTACGCAGATGCGCGAGCAGTGGTCGAGGGCAGTGACCTTCATGAGTCATTGTGATGAGTGGCGTCGTTCTGTGAATATCAGGAGCTGTGCTACACGATATTTGGTGACCACGTGCAGAACACAGCTGCGATTTCGGTATGGACTGCAAAGTAGAGCAGCGAGCGAACATCAAATTCTGCGTCAAACTCGGCAAATCGGGAACGGAGACGCATGAAATGTTGCGGCAGGCTTATAGCAATGAAGCAATGTGACGTCCGAGGTGTATTGAGTGGTACTCGCGCTTCAAGAGCTGCAGAACGGCACTGAAAGACGAAGAGAGGTCAGGGAGACCGTCCACGAGCAAAACCCCAGAAAATGGGGACAAAATTAGGGAACTGGTGCGTGAGGATCGTCGGAGAACCATTCAAGACATTGCTATTATCGCCAGTGTGTCATACGGAACAGTGCAAGAAATTCTGACGTCGGTTTTGAACATGCACCGCATTGTTGCAAAGTTTGTGACAAAGATTCTGAACGCCGAATAGAAGACGATCCGTGTCGAACTTTGTCAAGATCTTCGTCAGCAGGTGGTGAATGAACCAACGTTCCTGTCGCGGGTCATCACTGCGGACGAAACTTGGGTATACGGTTACGACCTGGAGACCAAACAACAGTCGTCGCAGTGGAAGAGCCCGGCATCTCCACGACCGAAGAAAGCCCGACAGGTTTGGAGCTCAACCAAAAGCACGCTCATCGTTTTCTTCGACATTCGCGGGGTTGTGCACCGTGAATTCGTCCCCCAGGGCCAGACCGTCACCGCCGTTTTTACTGTGATGTTCTGCGGAGACTTAGGGAGGACATTTGCCGCAAACGACCTGAAATGTGGCGCAGGGGCGATTTCCCGCTCCATCACGACAATGCAGCAGCTCACAAAGCATTAGCAACACGCCAGTTGTTTTAGCCGCAACAGCATTTCTACCTTTCCTCACCGGCCTTACTCGCCGGATTTGGCCCCCTGTGACTATTTTCAGTTCCCGAAGATGAAGCTGGAGCTCAAAGGTCGCCGTTTTGAAACCGTCGACGAGATTCAGAGCGAATCACAGACGGTGCTTGACACGATTCGCGAACAGGACTTCCAAGGGGCGTTCCAACAGTGCTAAAACGGCTAGCAGCAGTGTACCGCTGCCCAAGGAGGCTACTTTGAGGGAGATCATAGCCAGACTTAAGTAACGTAAGTACTTTGTTGTATATCATCCTGGTCTCGGAAATTTTTGATCGGACTTGATTTGTTTTCATTCTGCTGCAATTAAAAATTTCACCCTGTCGTAGGAAGGGGGCAAGATCTTCTATATATTAATATTTACAGAGTAGTATATATACAATCCGAGGACCGGCTTTCGTTTAGTATAGAGTGTTCGGAGTCAGAATGCAAAAAGGCTGCCGATTTATCGGAGTTTGATAAAGGATAAGTTGTGATGGCAGGGCGCCCCGGAACTACAATTCCGGAAACGGCGTGGCTTCTGTGTTTTGTTCACGTGCCGCTGTCGTGAGTACGTATCAAAAGTGGCGCACAGATGGCCAAACAACGAATTGTCGTCCAGCCGTGTATCTTCCACAGCTCATTGATGCCAGAGGAGAGCTAAGACTGTAGTGCATTGTTCACAGCGATCGCAGGGCCACAGTGCGACAAATCACCCGCAGCTATTACAGTGGTAATCAGGGCAACGGGTCACAGCACATAGTTCATCGCAGCCTTCTGCGTATAGGCCTGCGTAGCCGAAGTACCAGCCGGGTCCCTACGCTCACTGCACGTTATCGCCAACAATGCATGAAATGGGCCCAAGATCATCGAGATTGGAACGTGGATGATTGGTATAAAGTGGCCTGGTCTGGCGAATCAGGATTCCTGGTGGATCACGTAGACGGCTGAGCACGGATACGTCGATTACAAACGGAGGGTAAGGCACCTGGACGCACTGTTGGGCGGAAGCAGGCCGGCGGTTTTAATCTGTGGGCGATGTTTTCTTGGGGTACTTTAGGACCAATTATTCCTATAGCACAATCTGTGACAGCTCTCAGGTATCTAAACATCGTTGCGGAGCAAGTTCACTTATTCATGGCAACTGTGTTCCCTGCTAATGGTGGCCATTACCAACAGGTTAATGCGCCATGCCACACTGTCAGAATCGTCAAGGAGTGATTCGAGGAACATGCTGGTAACTTTCTGTTAATGCCCTGGCCTTCAAATTTACCTGACATGAACCCAATCGAAGATTTGCTGTTCGACTTCAAAAAGCGGGTTCGCGTTAAATCACCACTACCGCAAAATGAAAGGGGAACTGGAAGACATGCTGTTGACATTATGGTACCAGATACCCCAGGATATCTATCGCCACCTCATCGAATTGATGCCTCGTCGAGTGGCCGCTGTTTTGTGGGCTAAAGAGGGTGCTGCAGCTTATTAGGTAGGTGGTCATAAATGGCTCCTCCGTGTAATTCGCTTATACAACAGCTTGTTCTATCACAATAGATAAATCAGATTTTCTTTCCACAGCAATGGTATAGCGAATATAGTCAATTTATTTATTTTACACTCACGGACAATAAAATTTGCGTACCTAGAAGAAAACATGCTATTGGCAGCACAGGTAAGGAGCGCTGACTGGGATCGCAGATTCGCTTCGATTACAACCGCGAAACTTTGCAAATAGCTAGAGTGCGTGCTGGTATGTAAATGATCCACGTTTGGTGTGATTGCGCATGACTGCACACCCTGTAGTGGCGCTGCAAGCATGAACTCGCAGCCTTATAAACCGGCGTATAGTCGATGCCCCACGAAAACGAAAAGCGCCGGCTGACGCAAGCAAGAGTAAAGAGTGACAAGAATGCCGGGTAGATTCAAGGGACGTCGATTTACGTAACTTACGGACTTTGAGAGAGGCCTGATAATCGGGCTAAAAATCGCAGGGTGGTCGGCGCGCCGTATAGCCAGCCACGTGGATCGTTCTGGCCATACGGCCCAACTGTGTTGGGAGCAGTGGACACGTGACGGCACTGCCATACGGCGGAGCGGCTCCAGATGGACCAAGAGAACCACCGGTAGAGGGGATCGACGGATCGTGCGCCAGGCACGAACGGATCCCACGGGGACCCCGTACACTATGCAGGCAGATGTAGCAACTCCTGTGTGCTCACGAACCACTTCCAGACGCCTCGCGGAAGCAAAACTGCGATCCCAGCGCTCCCTACGTGTGCTGTCAGTAACACCGGAACATCGCCGGCTCCGTGTGCAATGATGCCAGGTCAGAACGACGTGGAACACCACAGACTGGCGACATGTGGTGTTTCGTTTTGGGGACAGATGATCATCGTGTCCGGGCGTGGAGGTCCCAGGGTCAACGGCACAATCCCAACCTCGTTATCAAGCGCCACACCTCACCCACTGCAAGCATTATGGTCAGGGGAGCCATTGCCTACGATAGCCGATTAGCTCCAGTAGTGGTTGGTACGTGGATCATTGACGGGCCAGCGGTATGTGGATGAGATCTTACGGCCCCATGTGCTCTTATTACTGACCGGGATTCCAGGTGCGCTATACCAGCAGGATAATGCCCGCCCTAACACGGCTCGGGTTGACCAGGACTGCCTACGTCATGTCCAGACATTTCCATGGCCTGCCCGCTCCCCGGAAATGTCCCCTATGGAGCATGTGTCGGACCAGTTGAAACGCCGGCTGCCGCTGTGACGCACTATCTGGGATTTGGAGCACATCGTCCAGCACGTGTGGGCCAGTCCGCCGCAGGATAACATCAGGTCTCCGTTCGCTTCCATGCCGGACCGTATTGCAGTATGTATCGCCGCACGAGGCTGTGCGATCCGCTATTGGAGATGACCGGACTGCGCAACACAGATCCCTCTGTAATTGTCCTGCAGCTCTGTTTTTGCCATCATGTGTGTCATTCATCTGAATCCTTACGTCTATAAAATTTCAGTTCAATCCGATGCCTCCTTCTTGGTGCGCTAATTTCATTGTCCGTGAGTGTATTTGATTGAAGGTTTAACGACCACCCTGAGCAACTCGATGGGCTGTAAGCAATGACCCTTCCCTTAATTAGGGCCACGGGTTCCAGGGAAGGGAGTGAGCCAATTTTGTAAGACAAACACAAGGTCCATGCTGTGATGATTCGAACAGCCATCGTAAAGAGAGAGAGAGAGAGAGAGAGAGAGAGAGAGAGAGAGAACTGATGCGTCATGTAAACAGCCACCCAGCGCCGTGATATTGAGCAAAGTGATACAAGCTATTCTCCACTAAGACAAGTGCTGTCTAATCCAGCATGTCAGAGGCACTGGAAGTTGTTTATACACAGTGGAGTCACATTATTGTGACCATCTCCTACTTTTGAGGTCAACAGCGCGTAGCCAATGAAAGAAGGCACGTGTCGTGAGCTGGCTTGGAGGGTATATAAGGTGTGCTGTTGGCAATCTGAAAATATATTACACGTTGCTGCCATGGATAAAAGGAGCGATTTATCAGATTTGTTAATTTGCGCCGACCTGCGATAGTGAGGAACGGCTGATCATGATAAGTGCTAAATCTGTTTGGCCAACGCTTCCACAAACAATAGCATGCGTGGGTGGAATCAAAACCACCACATGTATTAAAACGTTATTGGCAAGCAGTGGAATTCATCCCCATTAAGTCATAACAGAACATAACACATGCCTCACCGGGATTCAAACGCAGATCCTTCTCGGACGAATGGTCGTAAACCAAAGCTTAGCCCTTTAACGACCATAACGCCCAGACCGCCCGTACGTACAAACGGCCATAGCCACCCGAAACGACTGTCTAGGGTGAGTCAAATTTCCTGCTCTTACTTGTTCTTCAAATTTCCTCGCCCTATGAGGAATCAGTAGAAGTCACCCTCGGTCACTATTGTTATTATTAAACAAAGAAGTGAAAAACCAGACAGTGTCGGACGTTATGGTATTTAGAGTGATAGAAGATTTGGGAGTCATATTCGTTAAAGGGTTAGACCACTACGCCACCGGGGTGGCCAAATATAGTCTATAGTATCGCTCAGTATATAGAACTTTGTACAAGTCGCTCAAAATTAGGAATTCGCGCAAGATCAAATATGGCTCAAAACCTAAGTCGCTCGGCTATCATCGCTTAAACAACATAACACACTGAACACTGTACACCCGAGCTCTTATCTCTCAAGTGTCTATTATGTAACTGCGCTTTGAACTGTCGCCAACGTCAAATTCGTCGAGAGGGTATCTGTGGAGTTAAGTTAGAAAAAGATTTAACGAAAAAAAAAAGCAAAAACGAATTTTCACTCAGTAGACAAATCATTAGAAATAGGAGTGATGGGCCGATGACATGACATTTCACGCTCAGTGTGGAACAGACTAAAACTGAACGCAGAAACTAAATAGGAGGCAACAAGGCTTCTCAAAAGTATAGCGCAATTGACCAGCATACACTGGCGTGCAAAAATTAAGGACGAGACGGTTTTTCGAATGTAACGTCGTGCAGAAGTGCTCCATTTCGACTCAAATCATGCCATAAGATCCCGAAGATGTAAGAATATGGGAACAATGAGCGAAACCGTCCAAACAAGGAATCCAAAGGATACAAAGGCACTTTATTGAAAAAGTAGCTTCGAGCACAACTGGACAGAAGACAGAAACGTCCATGTGACTGGCGGCTGCCAAGAAAAATCCAGTCTTTAGTAGGGGATAAGATCACCCCTGACTGCGTTGCAGGATTTACAACGTCTGTTCATGCTGGGGACGAGGTTGTCAAGGAGCTGTTGAGGCATCGCGGCCCATTCCTCTTGTAGCGCCAATCGCAGCTGCGGAATCGTTGCTGGCAACTGGTGACGTGCTGCCAAGCGTCTCCCGAGAAGGTCCCTCACGCGTTCGATTGGATTTAGGTCCGGGGACCTTGCGGGCCAATCCATGCGTTGAATATCTTCACTCTCCAACAGCTCTGCGACAGCCACTGTACGATGAGGTGTAGCGTTGCCGTCCATGAAGAGGAACTCAGGACCCACAGCACCTCTAAACAGACGCACGTGAGGCAGGAGAACCTCGGTACAATAGCGGACACCAGTGATTGAACCTCCTTGGAAGATGTGGAGGTCAATACGGCTACCAAGCATGATGCCGCTCCAAACGAGAACTCCGCCACCCCGAACCCGGTCCCTTTCGATGATGTTGGAGGTGTGATTGCGCGTTTCCTGCTCTCTCCAGATGTGTATACGTCCAGAATCGCTCGTCAGACTAAATTGGCTCTCATCCGTAAAGAGAACTCGACACCATTGCTGATGTGTTCAGTTCTTGTGTTCCTGACACCACAGAAACCGCCGTCTCCGATGAGCATGAGTTATTGGCACACACCATAGTGGTCGTCGTGCAAATAGACCACCTTTGTGCAGCCTCCTGGCCACGGTAAAACGCCATAATGGACGTCCAGTTGTCTGTTGCATGTGCCTTGCGATATCTTCCGCTGTCTGCCGTCTCTTTCTTCTCGCCTGTAGGACAATATACCGGTCGTCCGCCACCGTGGTTGCTCGTGGGCGACCACTGCTAAACTCTCAGACAGCTGTTCCTGTCGTTTGAAATGCTCTCCAAGCTCGTGAAACGATGCTGTGAGCGATCCCGAACTCCTCGGCTACACTAGTCACAATTTGACCTTCTTCCAACTTCCCAATGACGCGACCTCGGGTAAAGTCACCCAGATGTCGTCTACTGGATTGCTTGTAGGCGACATATCATCACGGTGGCAGCAACTCGACGTCGTTCAAAGCAATGTACACCGTGCAAAAGATTTCACCGAATTGCTGAGCGTACACCGCCCGTGTGCTTCATACCCTTCCTACACTCCCCCCTACGTCATGCTGCATGTATGCACATGTTCTACCATACCGGATTCTTTTTTTTGGTTGGAGGTTTAACGACCACCGTGAGCAACTCAATGGGCTATAAGCAGTCGCCCGTCCCTAATTTAGGGTCACTGGTTCCAGGGAAGGGAGAGAGCCAGTGCCGTAAGACAAACACAACATCCATGCCTCACCGGGATTCGAACCCGGACCCCGTTCGGACGAATGATCAGAGACCATCGCTTAGACCACTGCGCCACCGGGGCGGCATACCGGATTCTAGTCTATCTCCTGAGTGGTCTTTCGGTCCGTTCTACCTGCTCGTCCTGCTGTTATGCTAATTTCTCCTCTTCGTCCTTAATTTTTGCACACGAGTGTTGGTAAACGTGGAAGTCTGAGTCACTTTGATCACGGACGCATTTTCGGTGCGAGACTAGCGCCTAAGTGGTAAGAACCCTAGTATTTCCGATGGCAACCACATCAAAGGCGTACCATCTCCCAGAGAGCAAGTGGCCGCCTACCACTGTCCATTGATGACCGGAGTCGACGACGTAGAACATCCAGGCTGGTAAAGACCAATCGCTTGGCAATGGCGGCGCAAATTACATCCGGGTTAAATGTTGGAAGCTCAAGCAGCTTCAGCGTGCGAATGGTAGGACACAGCTTGTATATCCTGGTCTACGGGAGCCGACGACCTACTCTTGTGCCACTGTTGACTACTCGTCATGGACATTACGCCTCGCCTGGATAGTTGCACCGTGTCATGTGATCACATGAATCCCAATTTCAGCTGTACTGAGCTGACGAGAGGGTGCTGGTGTGTTGTCGTCAATAGCATGAGGTCACGGTCCCGTCTTGTCAGGTTGGCTCTGATCAAGGCCATGGTGGCTCTGTGATGGCTTGTAGACCCTTCTCATGGGACACACTAGGTTCGTTTATGTGTCAGGAGAGATCCGTAACCGCTGCACGTTACCAGCATGTACTGGCTGACCACCAACACGCTTTCATGATCTTCGCATATTCTGTGGCCGATTGTCACTTTCGGAAAGACAATGCGCCGCCCCACCAGGCCAAAAGCACCCAGGCATGGCTCAAAAACAATCTTCTAAGTTTGGAACCATCCGGTAACCCCAAGGTTCCCGGATTTAAACCAACCCTGTAGAAGCTCTCTTGGATGCCGTGAAGCAGAACATCAGGTCCATGGATTCTGGGCCGACGTCTCAGGCGGAGTTGGGGACATTGCTACAACAGACATGGCTGGCATTTCCTCCGAAATCCCTCCGGCATCTGGTGGAGTCGATGCTTCGGAGTGTACAGGCTGGAATTTGCGCTTGAGGAGAACCAACACGCTATTAGGAAGGTATATCTAATATTTTGCCAATTGAGTGCACAAAAGAGCATGGGAACTCAAAAGGAAGTTTAAATTAGAGCTATGATTACAGAGCACATTTAAGGAGACAGGGGGCCCGGGGCTGGACAGTATTTTGGGGCCCCAGTATTAGTGGCATGATTTCACTATGGGTGGATGAATAAGTATACCAAGGAGAAAACATTCCTAAAATATGATGAGGAAGCCATAAAAATATCCCCGTGGTAATGGAGTGTGTGTGTATCCCATGATTCATGGACGAATCAGTGTTAGAAATAAAATGTAAACGTGTATGGTTGAAAAATGGACACCAGTTCAGTTCTGCCTTTGATTCCTCGCCCCCCCCCCTCCAGTGTTTAGCTTGTTGAAATTATATCTAAGTAGTGGAATATGATCCAAATATCATGATTCAAACGAATTCTTATGTATGAAATTTCTCCCAATTACAGATGTGAACAAAAAACCATCGGTAATGCTTTCGAAAGATTTGAGGATGGACTGTGGGTGGTGACTATACTTTTAGCGACCACCTCCTTAACAAGTTAGTAAAATCATGCAATGCATTGATTATGATACGCTTTCCAACATGCCAGAAATTATTACTCAAGTTATGAGGATAATGGCTGTGGAATAAATCTCGCTCCTGTGTCCTGACCTTTGACCCCATTTCGATGATATTCAACAGAACCGGTTCAGTACACCTCAAGAATAACATACTAAACTTTTGTCCCAATAGAAGCAGTTTTACGCAAGTTATGAGAATAATGGCTGTGGAATAAATCTTGCTTTTCTGCAATGACCTTTGACCCCATTTCGTTGATATTTAACAGAACCGGTTCGCTATACCTCCGGAACAACATGATAACGTTTTGTCGCAATCGAAACTTTTTTTGGTAAGTTATGATGCACAAGGGCAATGGAATGGATCCACTCCAGTGTCCTGACCTTTGACCCCATTTCGTTCATTCTCAATAGGGTTCGTCCCCAGTGGCTCCCTACCACATACTAAAATTTCATCGAAATCGAACCATTTTTACCCAAGTTATGACGCATAAGGACAATGGAACAAATCTCGCTTTTATATCCGGCCTGACCTTTGACCCCATTTCGCCCATTTTCAATAGGGTTTGTGCGCAGGTGGTTCCTTACCACATACTAAAATTTCATCGAAATCGAACCGTATTTACGCATGTTATGACGCATAAAGGCAATGAAATGGATCCCACATTTATGTCCTGACCTTTGACCCCATTCCACCCATTTTCAATAGGTTTCGTTCCCAGGTGGTTGTTTACCACATACCAAAATTTCATCGAAATCGAACCATTTTTACGCAAGGTATGACGCATAAAGGCAATGGAATAAATCCCGCTCTTATGCCCTGCCTGACCTTTAACCCCAATTTGCCAATTTTCAATAGGGTTCGTCCCCTGGTGGTCCCCTACCACATACTAAAATTTCATCGAAATCGAACCATATTTACGCAAGTTATGACGCATAAGGGCAATTGAATGGATCCTGCTCTTATGACGTGACCTTTGACCCCACTTCACCCATTTTCAATAGGGTTCGTCCCCTGGTGGTCCCCTACCACATACTAAAATTTCATCGAAATCGAACCATTTTTACGCGAGTTATCGTGCCGACAGACAGACGGACGGACTGACAGACGGACGGAAAAAGCTGGAGCATATACGCTTCTTCAGTTCAACACAATTTTATTAACAAGGTTGGGTTCAGGAGGCGAACATGGGCGCCCTGATACATATATTGTACGGTAAAATATACAAACTCTAAAATTCTATGTCAATACATAGAATTTTAGAGTTTGTATAATCAATACATCGTGCTGTAGCACGATGTATTGATTCACAAAGGAGCCTCGTGGTAAGAGGTGCAGGCATTTTGTACAAGAACAAAAACAGAGATTGTCGAAACATTTCGTCTCGAAGCATAAGTATGTTATAGTGCTGACAAATAACAGAATGAGAATATTATAATGAAGCACTGTACAAAAGGAGAACTGTAGATGACAAAGTAGACAATGTGAAACCTAAGGCAAACAGAATAACGATGTCTTAGCACTGGTAGAAAAAATGATAATCAAAGAGAAAAAAACAATCAAGAGTATATACATTTGTACAGTATGGTGCATATTATATTCACATTTGTTAGAAGATATAAGCTTTATGTTGAAGTTTGATTCCGAAAACCAATGGTGAACATGCACGTTGAACTGAAGTTCAACAGAGCTAGGAACAACGAGGTTATGAATTACCGACAGTCAGTTGCAACGTCGCTGGCATGCCGGCGAACCAGGAAGCGGCTGGAGACCAGGTGGAATGGAAAAGTGGTTCTCTCTGTTGGGCAACGGCCACAAGGTTCTCTAGACGAAGTCTTGAGAGGAGACGCTCCCGAAAATGGCACAGTAGTTCCACAGAAGCTTGGTGGATGGTATAAGGAGATGAGATATCTCGGCAGCGCTGATGAAATACGTAGATGACGTGTTTCACCAGGATGAAAATATATGAGCAGATGGGTGGAAGCTTGACTGGCGGAGAGACCTGCAGGAGGAGTGTCTTATAGGCATCGAAAGGAAGATCAGTTGTGGCTGAACGTTGAGCAATGGAAAATGCAAGATGGAGTAGTGGAAGGAGAATGACGCAATGTAGATAAACGTGAGAGACATCAGCTACTTGAGCACAGAAGGGGCAAAGAGGTGAGTCAAGAATGGCCATGTGGTGGAGGATGGATGGAACGGGAAGACGGTGGTGGAGAAAAAGCCAGTGAGTGTTTATTTCAAGAGGAGCTGAAAGAGGAGAAAGGGTGGCAGACCAGACAGCGGTGAGAGAGGATTGGGAGACATCAGTGATGTGAAGGGGAGAAGGAGAATGGGATTTTAAAAGTAACCGATAGAGAACTGAGGTTGAAAGAGAGGAGAGTGGAAGTGTAGATCTGCCGACTGAAAGAAAGAAAGGAAGGGGGAGGGAGGCGGAAGGAACAAAGGTCAGGCCGGTGGTGGTTGCGAGATGAGGAAACTTAGCAATGATGGTAGAGAGTAGGGAGTCATAGACAGAGCGAGAGGAGGGTGACAGTAGAACGGTGGCTGGGAGGCTGGCGTTAGGTCGCCAGGACAGATCTGAGGTTACAAGGTCTTTGTCGGTTACAACTCCGACTCGGAGCCAAGAAGGACAGGCGAAGCATGAAAGATGAGGGGTGAAGAAGAGAGGAGAAGAACAGGGGTTCGGCAAGGAGTTCAGTGGTAGAATCGGGTGGGGATCGAGTGAGCGGGAGGGAGCGGAGAAAGGTAAGAGTCTCCCGTAAGGCAGGAGGAAGGCGAGAGTGAGTGGTAGTACGGAGGTCCATTAGAATGAAAGAAGTGAAAGTGAAATTAGTGTTGCTCGAAGAGGTGATGACATTCCTTGCGGTAACGGCGTCGGCAACAGGTGAGGTATGAAGACGGAGGAACGAAGTAATCCGGAGAGCTTGATAGTACAGTCGTGTATCAATTAGGCCAATGCCACCTTGGTCAGGAGGAAGGCTGAGCTTGGGGGCACTGAGCCAGTGGTGTCCGGTCCAGATAACTGAGGTGAAGCAGCGAGTGATATCATTGAGACGAAGAAGTGGGGATTTAGTAGCAAGCCAGGAATGTGTGCACATGGAGAGAAGATAGGTTTGCGCAAGACGTGCACGTTGAAAATAAGAGGTGCAGAACTGCGCTTTTCGCCAAAACGCAGTTGACCGATGAAGACGAGGCTGGATGGTATTCCACGTTGTGCTGGAGGCTTCACCTGGGACGCCAAGATGTACGCCAAGGAAACGTTGAGAGGCTGAAGACCAGTGCGCTCCCCATGGGGAATCCAAGCGGTCAACCCATGAGCCGCACCACAGGCCTGTGCTTTTGGTTGTATTAATCGCAGCTCCGGAGCAGGAGGCGTAATCGGCGAAAAGACTTTGGAGCAAAGAGAACTGTGAATCCAGGCGTATACAGAAGGTAACGTCGTATGCATGCGCCACGGAAGTGGTGACATGGTGTCTTGCGCGGGCGATGAGTGGCGGCACGGTGGCTTGAAAGGAGCGTTGAACGGAGCGGAGAAAAGGTTCTAAGGCTATAGCGAAAAGTTGACCAGAGAGTGGGCAGCCTTGCGTCACTCCACGGCGGAAGAGGATTGGTGCTGTAAGAAAGGTGGGCAACTTGACCTGGAAACTGGCGTCCTGGTAGAGGGAGGTGAGGAGAGAAATAAACGGAGATGGAAATCCAAATCGGAGAAGTGTGGCGGAGAGATAAGTGTGGGAGACATTATCAAAGGCGGACTGTTGGTCTAAAGAGAGGAGGGCGAGGGGTTCAGAGCGGGAGCGCGCAAGGTGAATTAGATCAGTCAGGAGATGGATGTTGTGAGATAGGGAACGGCCGGGAACTGTGTAAGTCTGGTTAGGGGAGACGATGTAAGTGAGGATGGGATTTAGTCGTTGTGAAAGAAACTTGGTATAAAGTTTGTAGTCGAGATTCAGTAGGGAAATTGGGCGCCAGTTCACCAAGTCAAGGAGATCACCTTTCTTGGGGAAAAGGACAACGTATGCATTTGTGAATCCCCTCGGGAGAGGAGAGTAAGTAAAGGCAGAAGAGAAAGCGATAGGAGAAACGGAAGAAGAAGAGGCAGAAAAGTTTTATAAAAGCTAAAGGTTAGGCCGTCCGGACTAGGAGCGGCACTAGAAATCAGAGAAAAGAATGTAGTGTGTAGTTCAGAGGGCGTGGGGAAAGGAGAAGAGAAGAAGCGAGATGGGGGGGACCTGAGGTAGATTAGAAAGGAGAGAATCCATTGCTGCAGGGGATGGTTGAGAGGGTTCACTGAACTTCATGGAAAAGTACTGACGGGCATGGGAACAAAGCGCAATCGGCTCATCTGATACCTCTCCAGAAGAAAGGCGTAGATGATGAAGTATGGACGAAGCTCGTCGGGTGTTTTCCACCGACGTCAGGAACTCATAGTTGTGAGCATCCGGCGTCAGGTGTTGCAAACGAAGTCGGCGGAGAGCTTGTTTCGCCAGAGGAGTGAGAAGAGATCTAATGCTCTTCTTGAAAGGAGGAGAAGAGAGGATCACTGAGACTGAGCATGGATAGCATTGAACGAACATAGTCTAGGCGCATGTTCTGGAATGTCTTTAATTGGAAAGAGTAGTTTCGGACATGCAGAACAAGCTGTTGCTTGATCTCCAACCAAGAATTTAATCCGCAGAGTGCAGATTGAAGATGCGATCGTCTGTCAATCAGGAATGACCGGACCGAAGAGCAGAATGCCGGGTCGGAGAGAAGTGCATCATCAAATGTCCACGGGCGAATTATCCTGGGTTTGAATGGTGCAGTATGGACTATGATGGCAATGGCGCAGTGGTCAGATGAGGCCGTGGGATGCACACTCAATTCTGTCACGGCAGGAAGTAGAGTACTGGAGGCATAAAACCTGTCAAGGCGGTCTAAGAAAGGATTTTGCGCATGAGAGGAGCGCCAAGTGTAATTAGTCGACCATGGATGAATATGCCGATGTACATCATGAAGAGCGTTGTTGGTGACAACTGTCTCGAGCAGGTTCGCCAGGGCATGGCGGCGCTCTCTATTTGTAGAAGACCTATCCAAAAGAGCATCCAGGGTACAGTTAAAATCCCCACCAACGAGAACATGGTCTGACGGTGGGATACGGTCGAGTGCTCTGCGAAGACGCGTGAAGAGAATTGATAAATGTGTTGTAGTGCTTGAAATATAGATATTGAATAAATGGTATCTGGAAGACGCGATGGTAAAGGATGCATGCTGTAAGAGATCTCGATAAATATTTCGCACAGAGAGGGATGTGATAATAGAATTGAGAGTATGACTAATGTCGATGGCAAGACCGCTATGAGATGTTAGGCCATAGGCGTGATGAAACACAAAGTTCCACTGGCGCCATCGAGAATAGACGGTAGTTGGTTTGCAATTTGTCTCTTGAAGGAGGAGAATATCAGCCCCCAACGGGTTGAGGTCTTCATATGCCAGAGAGTTGCTGAGGGGGGAAGCGAATCCCCTGCAATTAAGTGACACGATCTTGAATTGTGGGGTTCCTTGCCTCTAGCTGAAGAACTTTCAGAGCTGGAGGAAAAGACTTGAGACGATTATAGAAGATTTGTGCCCACGGATGGGTGGGAACATTCTGGAGGCAGAAATGCGACACATTGAAGATCTGCTCCGGCACAAGTTGGCGAAGCGATGGATTCTTGACTGCTAAGGCACGTGCTATTGCGTAGCTTGTCGGATTCGTTAAGTATGTATGGAGATCAATGTATGAGAGTGCTACGGGAGGTATATTGGCTGTCTGGAGAAATGCAGCGAACTCTTCGACCGTGGGAAAGGAGACTTCGGCTGGCGAGGTGTGTCGAGGAGAACTGCTGGAGAGGGAGGTTGAACTAGGTGAAGTAGAGTTTTGCTTCTTCGCTACTCGCCTGCTGCGGCCAGACCCGCGGCACTTCAGTGGAAGGTCGGTCGTCTCATCCTCACACTGCGTCTCTGGACCAACGGACTCCACATCAGCTGCTTCGGAGGTTCCAGTGGTAATAGCTGGTTGTAAACCTTCTGAAAGGGACTCAGTGGTGGAGCGATGACATTGCGGGAGTGAGGAGGCAATTGTAGGAAAGTCCTCTAGTGAAAAAGAGGAAGCGGCTGTGGGAGCGTTGCGTTGACCAACGTCTGTAAGCGAACTTTTTTCATCATATCTTGGCTCCGAGGCCTGCTGTGCTGAAGTAGATAGTGTAGTACGCTTCGAGGTAGGAACAGGACCTGTAGGAGCGCCAGTCGGAGTCGGTGGAACTTGATGTGGGCAGTGCAAGCGAAGATGGTTTTCGCCATGGCAAAGCGTGCAGTGCAAGGAAGTAATGACGTCGATTCTCCGACGTTGCTGGCCACACCGTACGGTTAGGATCTTCGGGCACGCAAGCAGATGATCGTTCGACGGAAATATGACACGGGCACTTCGACGAAACTCTGCAATGGATTTGTCATCGGGTTCTCTGGGCGCCGCCGAAAGGGTCGTTATTGGTCCAACCACTCGGCCAAATTTGCTGAGTAAAGTGCATAGAGCGACATCTGAGACTTCAGGCGGGACTGGGTGGAAAGTGATCTGGATAGGTCGCTGCGCCACAGGTTCAGCCAGAAGATGCACATGTTTGATTTATAAGCCATCAGTCATCACAAGGTCTGCATGTTCTTTACGGGCAAAATACACTAATACGGCCCGTGGCTTTCGAGCCATATGAGTGATATAAGCTCCTGTAGGAAGCATCTTCTTTAGGGCAATACCATATTCCTTGAGTTTCGTATCTGGTAATGCATCAAAACAGACACCGAAATCCATTGTGGAGAAAAATTGTTTCCCGGTTGGAGAATCCTCTGGGATATCGATGGTGGCAGAACTACCCTCAACACTGACGTAAGAGTCAGGAAAAATGGGAGCAATAAACTTGGAAGGAACTCTTGCTCCGGAGGTCACTTTGGAGTAAGTGAGAGACGTAGAGTTGGCAGCGGAAGGATGCAACACAGTGCTCATTGCTGGTAGCGGCTTGGTAAACTGAGTTGAGCCAGTTGAAGGCAACGCAACCGTGCAATCGGTCACATCCATAGCTTCGGCAAATGAACCAGGGACGTGCGTCAAGGTGACGTCACTCTCTTGGGCAGGGATATCAGCTTGAGCCTTTGCAGAGGATTCGCGCGTCACATCTTGTATGCGTATGACGTCTCTGACGTGCATAAATGCTGATTGGTCTCCTGAGAGTGAAGAGGAGGAGGAGGTTGAATGAGCATCACTGATGTGGGCGTGGACATCACCCTTATCAGTGCCAGACATTGTAAATGGCGAGGATTAACTTATTTTTTTTTTTTTTTTTTTGATTGGAGGTTTAACGACCACCGTGAGCAACTCAATGGGCTATAAGCAGTCGCCCGTCCCTAATTTAGTGTCACTGGTTCCAGGGAAGGGAGAGAGCCAGTGCCGTAAGACAAACACAACATCCATGCCTGACCGGGATTCGAACCCGGACCCCTTACGGACGAATGATCAGAGGCCAACGCCTTAGACCACTGCGCCACCGGGGCGGCAGGATTAACTTAAGGATCGATCATCTTGATCGAAAATAATAAAACGCTGAATGCAAACAAAATATGCAACTCACCGACTTGGGAGCTGAGCTAAAAGAATGTACAGATCTTCTTCTTGAAGGGGAACACAAAAATAGGAACAAACACTCACTATACACTTCCAAAAACTGGGCACAAACACAAGCTTGAAAGGAACGTGACTATATCGGTTATACGCTTCTTCAACCTACGGTTGGAAAGCGTAAAAAAGCGGAAAGAAATAGAAATTGTTTTCACAAAGCAGTTTCTTATAATTTTTCTGTGCTATCTGCAAAAAAAAAAAAAAAAAAAAAAAAAAAAAAAAAAAAAAAAACTGTAGAACTCTATCAATTCTTCGAGCATCCTGCTTAATTCTGGGGCGCCTTGAAAATGTATTGCCCGGAGCTCCAGTCTCCCCTTTCTCCCCTCTTAAATGGGCTCTGAGTATGAATCACTGAAAGCGAGGAGAGAAGATCTTCTAGTTCATTTTAAGCCTAGAATTTGAGTTTTAATGACCATGTAGTGATGTTGAAGAAGGCGCATAATATGACATTTTTGTATATTGAGTGTTACAATCTTCGAAATTTAAATTTGGTGCTTCTACATACAATGATGTGCAAAGATATTGTGCATCATAATATCTTTGCACAGCAAAAACAATGAATGTTTAAGTTTAACTCTTTTTTTAACTAACTAATTTTCATAGTTATTTCATTGTTTAGATGTCATTAGATGCGAAGTTTAATGGAGATTTCAAAAATGTCTTATTTTTTCCTGTAGCGACTTCTGTTCTTCAGACACATTACACAAACCATGACCAAGTCGAAATTATTATGAAAAGGATCATTTATACAATACTTATAGGTTTACAGCAATAAATCGTTTTTGTAATTCATAAGGAATGAAATAACATTTCAATACAGAGATATAATGAAGCAAAATTATAAAACATACCAAATGTTTTGTTGCCCAGCCTTTAATCACAGCTTTGCATCTTGCTGGCATACTGTGCACAAGGTTTTGTAAAAGAATTGGTTGAACAATACGCTTCCAAATTTGAATTCCGTCTTCAATGAGTCGAGTTTTGGGTGTTGGTTTCTTTTTTGATAGTTTAAATGATACTTTGAACCACAAATTTTCGATCGGGTGTAAGTCCGGCGACTGTGGTGGCCAATCAAGGCGCTAAACGCTGTTTTTCCCTGACTGTTTCACTGCTTTAGCAGGACGACAGGGAGCATTGCCATCATGAAAAATAAAAAGCCGCCATAAAGTATTCTAGACGATGGTGGCATCTTCTTTTCGAATATCCAGATGTATTTCTGGACATTATCCGTACCGTCGACAATGTAGAGGTTCCCAACGCCATTTGCACACATGCAGCTCGAAACCATGTCCTTCACCAGATGCTTAACAGTAGTCACTAAGCAACTTGGATGGAATTCTCCATGCTTGAATCTCCTTACATAGGCACTACTCTGACTCCCGTTAAGGCAAAATTCTGATTCATCACTGAAAAGAACATTTTCCCATTGCTTGATCGTCCATGAGACATGCTGTTTTGCCCACTGAAGACTAAACTGCCTTTGATTTGCAGTTAACTGTGGTTTACGCCTGCCTTTACAGCCACGTAAGTCATAGTGAAGCAGCCTCTTCCTAACAGTAGATGTACTAACACGTAACATAAGTCACTTCAGACCATCTTTGAAGCAATTCTGGTGAATTGAGCCTCCTGTCTGCCGAGCTTAGCTTTCTGAGCCCCCTGTCCCGCCTGATCGTTGTGGATCTGGGCCTTCCACTGCAATTCATATTTTTTATATCAGCAGTGTCTTCTACTTTCTTCAGTAGCATAATAACTGTAGATTGATTACAACCCACTCTTTCAGCGATTTGCCTTGAAGAATATCCCCCTCTTCATGCAGAACAACTATTTTGACTCTGTCCGCTGTGGAGAATTCCGCAGTTTTAACCATTATTGAGAAAGTATACAAATTATACCCAAATAACAACAAGAAGCGACCACTACAATGCTCTAGTGGTCAACCCTTATAAAGGCTGGAGATTAGGATAGTACTAGGAAGCAGCCAATCAGGTGAAAGAATGTCTATGATTGGCTGTAACAATTGATACGCAACTAACGTGAATTTTTTTTTTTTTATGGAGGTTTAACCACCACCGTGAGCAACTCAGTGGGCTATAAGCAGTCGCCCGTGCCTAATTTAGGATCACTGGTTCCAGGGAAGGGAGAGAGCCAGTGCCGTAAGACAAACACAACATCCATGCCTGACCGGGATTTGAACCCGGACCCCTTTTGGACGAATGATCAGAGGCCATCGCTTAGACCACTGCGCCACCGGGGGCGGCAACGTGAATTTCAATGTGTTTGTCAAACCTCGTGTTTTATGTCATATCTTAAGAACAGAAGTAGCTACAGGAAAAACTTAAGACATTTTTGAAATTTCCATTAAATTTCGCATCTAATGACATATAAATGACGAAATAACTATGAAAATTAGTTAGTTAAAAAAAGAGTTAAGCTTAAAAATTCACGGTTTTTGCAGGTGATGCCGTACTTTTGCATTCCGCTGTAATTGGTTTAATAATATGCTTATCATACCCGATTCCTTCGCGTCATTAATGAAGATAAGTATCCTACCGAAAGTACAGTCTCGTGTTTCGGAGGAATATGTCGATAAAATGCCAATATTTTGCTTTCTTTTTTTATTCATATTCGTACCTTTTTATTGGATATTCGCATCAGGGGAAAATGCGGGACCAGGAATATATATTCCCAAATGTGAGGCTGCGTGTGCGGGTAACAGTGCTTTCATCGTGCAGGACCGCATGCCTGACAATACTGTAAGCGAGAGAGCGCAGTGACCGCAGTCACTGATCATTTCTTGAGTGCAATAATATCCGCGACATTTGTCAGCAGCCAAAGGGGGAAGTAGAAATCCGAGTGAATCGATGGAGAACGCGATCTGGTTGCAATCACGAAAGTCCTGCCAAATGTCCAACTTGTGAAATACTTGGCATATGTCCAACCATGCGCTACTGCAGCTACGACTTTGGGGTAAAAAAATCAGATACTGGTTCGAAGAATGAAAATAAAACCCAACTCCTGAACGGAGCGAGAAGAGAAACGTTAGAAGGCTATTTTTCTTTTCTGTCAAATATGTAAGATAAATTTTTTTGGGGAGGTCTTTCATAAATAATCGCCTATTATCCGCTGTTATCTATATGAGAACCGTATTCTCATGAAATTAGCTTGTCCGCTATTTTTTTACGCGGTAGGTTCGTTGCCCATGTATAGCGCGAACCAGCTCGAAAGATCTAAAATGGTCATGGAAGACAAAAATCGACAAGACTATATCTCGCATGTTTGACTGCGAGAATTCGAAAGAGGAAATTAAAGTACTTCTCAGCACGGATTTATACATAACCTCGCTCCCAAATTTCCTCCACGTCCCATTCATAAGAAAATTCAACACCCTTTCATTTGAAGGTGTGCTCTTGCCGTCCCGGTGGCGCAGTGGTCTAAGCGATGGCTTATGATCATTCGTCCGAGATGGGTCCGGGTTCGAATCCCGTCGAGGCATGGATGTTGTGTTTGTCTTACGGCTCTGGCTCTCTCCCTTCCCTGGAACCAGTGGCCCAAAATCAGGGACGGGCGACTGCTTATAGCCCACTGAGTTTGCTTACGGTGGTCGTTAAATCTCCAAAGAAAAAATAAGGAAGGTGTGCTCCAAGCATTGGTGTGAGTATTAGCAAAACCGATGCACACGAGAAAAGTTCGAGGGCAGCAGTTGTTAAAGTTTACAGAGTGGACCACAGAAAAAACAAGTTAGTAAAATCATGCAATGCATTGATTATGATACGCTTTCCAACATACCAGAAATCATTACTTAAGGTATTTGGATAATGGCTGTTTAATAAATCTTGCTCCTGTGCCCTGACTTTTGACCCCATTTCGATGAGATTAAACACACTTGGTTCCGCATACCTCCGGAATAACATACTAAAGTTTTGTCGCAAAAGAAACATTTTCAGTCAAGTTATGAGGCTGTGGAATAAATGTCGCTCCTGTGCCCTGACCTTTGACCCCATTTCGATTAGATTAAACAGACTTGGTTCAGTATACCTCCGGAATAACGTTTTGTCGCAATAGAAGCATTTTCAGTTAAGTTATGAGGCTGTGGAATAAATCTCGCTCCTGTGCCCTTACCTTTGACCCCAGTTCGATGATATTAAACAGAATTGGTTCAGTATACCTCCGGAATAACATACTAAAGTTTTGTCGCAATAGAAGCATTTTCAGTCAAGTTATGAGGCTGTGGAATAAATCTCGCTCCTGTGCCCTGACCTTTAATCCCATTTCGATGAGATTAAACAGGCTTGGTTCAGTATACCTCCGGAATAAGATACTAAAAGTTTTGTCGCAATAGAAGTATTTTCAGTCAAGTTATAAAGCTAAATCTAGCTCCTATGCCCTGACCGTTGACCCCACTCCGATGAGATTAAACAGAATTGGTTCAAGATACCTCCGGAATAACATACTAAAGTTTTGTCGCAATAGAAGCATTTTCAGTCAAGTTATGAGGCTGTGGAATAAATTTCGTTCCTGTGCCCTGACCTTTGACCCTATTTCGATTAGATTAAACAGACTTGGTTCAGTATACCTTCGGAATGACATACTAAAGTTTTGCCTCAATAGAAACATTTTCAGTCAAGTTGTGAGACTGTGGAATAAATCTCGCTCCTGTGCCCTGACCTTTGACCCAACTTCGATGAGATTAAGCAGAATTGGTTCAGTTTATCTCCGGAACAATATGATAAAGTTTTGTCGCAATCGAAGCGTTTTTACGTAAGTTATGATGCATAAGGGCGATGGATTGGATTCCGCTCCGATGTCCTGACCTTTGACCCCATTTCGCCCATTTTCAATAAGGTTCTCCCCCAGTTTGTCCTCTACCACATAATACAATTTCATCGAAATCGAACCATTTTACGCGAGTTATCGTGCGGACAGACAGACGGACAAAGCTGGAGCATATACGCTTCTTCAACCTACGTTTGGCCGCCCCGGTGGCGCAGTGGTCTAAGCGATGGTCTCTGATCATTCGTCCGAAAGGGGTCTGGGTTCGAATCCCGGTCAGGCATGGATGTTGTGTTTGTCTTACGGTACTGGCTCCCTACCTTCCCTGGAACCAGTGACCCTAAATTAGGGACGGGCGACTGTTTATAGCCCATTGAGTTGCTCGCGGTGGTCGTTAAACCTCCAATAAAAAAACAACAACAAAAAAACCTACGGTTGGAAAGCGAAAAAACCGGGTCTGGGAGTAAGGCGTGTAGTGGTCAACGGCTACTGAATGCTTCAGCTGCGCGGAGAGTAGGTAGGCATGTTTAGTCTAAGTCTAACAGTGGGCAACGCTTTGTCAGATTACAGATAATAGGAATCAATGACCAACTCCTATGGCCTGGTAACGTACAGTTTGCAACACATTACATCGAATGGGCTACAGGAGTAAATGGCCCGTCCATAAGCCATTGCTATCTGCAGCGAACAAGAAGAAATGCCTCCAGTTTACTCAGGAACACAAGAATTGGACAATAAATGAGTAGAAAAGGGTAATGTGGTACGACAAATGACGTTTCCAACTACATCATGAGATAGAAGGGTGAGTATATGCAGACAGCAACACAAAAGAATGGGCCCGTCTTGCATCGTTACTGCTCTTTAAGCTGGCAAGGGAGACGTTATGGTCTGGGCATGCTAGTTGGGAGTGCTTGGGGCTCTTTGATTCGTGTGGAGCAACGCCTGACGCATTATAGGTGCTGGAACGAATTAACTCGGGGTTACCAAAAAAATACAGGTTAAAATCAGCTGGAACGAATATATTCGCTGTCTAAGAAACAGGCCGAATGCGGAAGGAAGGAGTGAACCTACCATCAGAAAACGCTGAAAGGAAACGCTTAGCTTTGTTATTCAAAGTGGTCATTTAGAGGGATAATTGATATTAATCCTTCTTGACTGAGTACATGCGAAAACAGCTGCAATAATGGCGAAGAACCTAAGAAGGGAAAGAGCAGATGTTAGAGCGTGTCGTTCCTCCCGAGTAGCATGGTATCCATGTCAAGGATACTGCTATTCCCTATCATGCTTTGGGTCATGGAGCCAGAGAACCCGACGTACTATTATCTGGAAATAACCAGGAACCCACAACAGCTTCTCGAATTTCCGTGAGAAGTCCAGTTTCCATAGCGGTGGCTGGTTTGTCTGGGGAGGCTTCCTAACAAACGCCGCAATGACCTGCACATGTTTTATAGTGACTCGATGACCGAACAGCCATATAGAAGTGACATTCTGGCCACACCCTCTATTAGGCTGTTCAGGGGTGTGCTATCGGTACAGATTTCCTGCTGACGGACGATAACGCCAGACCGCATATAGCTCAGCTGGCTGATAAGTATCTGGAGAAAGAGAGATATCGATCGCTAATGGATTGACCAGCATATTTGCCTAACGTGAATCCTACTGAATGTCTGGGATGCATTGGGAAGGCAAGTTGTAGAACGCATAGGACCCATCTAAAACCCTCCAGAAACAAACAGTAGTTCTTTCAGAAGAGTGATGGTTAATTCCACAAGCCTTAATTAACAGTCTCGTTAACAGTATGGGAAATCGTTGCGAGGTCTGTATGTCTGTTACAGGCAACCACACGCCTTACTGAGAGCTCAGGTCAACGACAATGGATAATTATTTTGGCCTTCCTGTTCTAATGTGCATATTTCCTGTTTCATTTTTAATTGCGAAGTTCTTCAATATGTAAACCTTATACTATTTCTCAATTATACACTGGTTTCCATAAATTAAGGAAAAATCACAAAAACAGCAATAACGCCTTCAAAAAGAAGCCAACCGATACGAAGTTTGAGTATGTTGTTGTATAAAAGGTGCTGAATAAAACTGCAATATGTAAAATAGTGGCGCTGCAATCGGAATGCGTCACCTGCAAGTACCATATAAATGCATGTGTGAGAGTAAGACTGTCAGTTTCGCTGTGATAGTGAGATAAGAAATCTGGAATAGCCAATTCCTTACAATAACTTCGAGGCATCATTCGACGGAAGAACTACGATGGAGGGCCATTGGGAGATTAGAGGCAAGTCAAAATCAGACAGACGTGGCCAGATGGTTAAATGTGAGTCCTTCTGTGGTTCATAGACTTTGGCAACAATTACAAATCACAAATTCGGCATCGAGAGGGTTCAGGCAAGGACGGCCAAGAGCTACGTCGAGCGCCGATGACCGATATTTGCAGTTATGCGCACGAAGTAGTAGAACCTCAACTCCAACCCAACTTAGGTCTCGGCTTGCTGCAGCCACCGGAAGGATGGTGTCAACGTCTACTGTGCGCAGAAGACTTCATGAAGGTGGTCTGTACGCGAGGCGACCAGCCATTTGTGTGCCGCTCGCCTCGCGTCACAGGAGGGAACGTTTGTGATGGGCACGTCAACATGTCCACTGAACTGCAGATCAATGGAGGGATGTTCTCTTCACAGATGAGTCCAGGTATAGCTTGCAAAGCCATAGCAGACGTAGCTTGATTTGTAGAGAACCTGGAACCCGTTATAATCCATCAAACATCCGTGAAATAGATTCATACGGAAGAGGCAGTATCTGTGTGTGGGCTGGTATCTCTTTGGGTGGACGCACAGACCTCCATGTCTTTCCACGTGGAACCGTGACTGCTCAAGTCTATAGAGATGACATTCTTGATGCTTATGTGCGCCCTTATGCCGGTGCAATAGGTCATAATTTCATCCTACAAGACGACAACGCTAGACCACACAGGGCTCGTATCGTGGAAGATTATCTTCAGCAGCAAGCAATTCAGCGCATGGAGTGGCCAGCTCGATCTCCGGATCTGAATCCCGTCGAGCACGCTTGGGATACTCTAGGGAGACGGGTTGTTGCTCTCAATCCTCCTCCTGAGACACTTGCCATGCTCAGAGAAGCTTTGCAAGAACCATGGTTTTCGTCTCCTACTGACCTCATAGACCGCATTATCGATAGCATCACACATCGCTGTATGTGCTGTATTGCTGCTCGGGGTGATCATACCCCATACAAGATACCTTTCCTATACCAAACTGACACATCCAATTTGCCAATTTCATACATGTGCTAATTTCTAAAACATCATAATGGTCTGGTACTTTGTTGTTTTTTTTTATGTTATTTTACACCTTAGTATGTGTTGTGTACTTTGTCTGAGTTTCATTAAAATCGACTTGTAACTTTGTGAGTTATCGCTATTTTTGTGATTTTTCCTTAATTTATGGAAACCAGTGTATATAAAGTTCATATCACTTTCTTTCGTCCATCAAGATTAATGCAAGATTTGTTTATTATAATCAATCAACAAATCTTGCATTAATCTGCACCCCAGTATATATAAACACGCCGGAAAAAAATTTCGAAATGTGAACTTTATTCCTTAATATGGAGTTATAATAACACCTGTTTTAATTACAGCTTTAATTTTGCTTGGCATGCTATCAATATGACTAGGTATCGCATGCGTATCACGTTTATTCCACTCCTTGCTCAAAAGATCCCTTAATTTTGCCAAATTTGCAGGATGTTGTTTTTTCTACTTCACGGCCCTTTTCTAACATGTCCCAGAGTTTTTCAAACACAGGTGAATTTGCAGGCTAGTTGAGATGTGGAACGTCTCTCTTATGTTGTTCAAACCAAGCTAGCAACATTTTATCTAACATGTCCCAGATTTTTTCGAACGCAGGTGAATTTGCAGGCTAGTTGAGATGTGGAACGTCTCTCTGATTGTATATAAGTGGACCACTTGTTGTTCTTTATGGCCTTAAGCCTGAAGATGGGATCTAGTGATCCCGAAAGATGTCGCTTTTAACTTGCTTTTACTTGTGAATAAAGTTTTTTAAACTAGTCTATAGTATCAGCGGGGATAATATTTAATCGTACGTAGATAGCTTTTATGACTTACATGTCTCTCTTATGTTGTTCAAACCAAGCTAGCAAAATTTTATCTAACATGTGCCAGAGTTTTTCGAACACGGGTGAATTTGAAGGCTAGTTGAGATGTGGAACGTCTCTCTTATGTTTTTCAAACCAATCTGGCAAAACATTAGCTTGATGGATACGAGAGTTATCATATTGAAAAACAAGTTCCAGTATGTGTCATTCTTGTTCCCAAAATAGGACAAATGACAATATAATGTATTATTTAGAAGTGGCACATAATTCATAGATTTCATGCAATTGGATATCACAACGAATAATGAGATGTCCAATTGTATGAAATCTATGGACCAAGGCCAAGGTGGCCGTGGTCCCCCAGAAGTGTTTCATTTTGACGTAGGACTACGTTTAACTCCGCGGATAGTACGGGGCAACTTACGGCCGACCAGCAGTGACAAAAATAAGTCCCAATTGAAATTATTATCGCGTTTAAAATACGTGCCGCACACTAATCGTGTTAGAATATTCGTAAACAGCATGGAGTCCAATTCGCGTACTGCGCAATACGTCGTGCGCGCGATGCTCCCCTCGCTCCCTGTGCGCGAGGGAGATGATGCAATATTTCCGTGTGTACCGCCGCGTTTGACTCAGTCTATCTCAGCAACCGTGAGCGCAACACGACTGTACGTGGTAGCGTTGTAAAACTCTCGACGAGATCTATTCGAATACACGAAGCAGTGGTTTGAACTGATCATTTCAAAAATCGTTTTCTTGTGAACCGGTGAACACTCTTGTCAATATCGCGGTTTATCTGAACAACCGTGAGTGCAAAACGACTGTGCGTGGTATCGTTTTAAAGCTCTCGACGATATCTATCCAAATATATAAAGAACATATCACAGTGGTTTAAACTAAAAATTTTAAAACTTGTTTTCGTGTGAACAGGTTAACATTTCCGACAATGCCGCTGAATTCGCAGCATGAACGCAAGCAAAAGTGGAGAAAATCAAAACGAGAGGCAAGAGCAAGTGATGAGAAATGTAAGAAGCCCAAGGAGGCAGAGAACCACGTTGGGTAATTCGTGTATCGATCTGCTTTGGGTTCGCAATGTATCCAGCATTATTTGCAAAACTTGTGTAAGCTACTTTACATATCAGAGATCTGTGTTAGCTATAATGAATTGAATAAACGGTTTGAAATCATGCTCGACTAACTCATTTTAACTCTCCGATCTGCAAGTCGTAGTCCTACGTTCCAAACTGACGGCTCAATCAAAACTGAGCTTACATGTTTGTTTTTTGTTAAAATGCCCTTTACATTAGACTAATGCCTTAATTTAATAAAAATGCATCAACCTACATTAGGAGACATTAACGGTTATTTTGTCCTGATGGATATAAAGTTCATATATATAAAGTTACTGACGCAGACCTTGCAACACACTCTCACTTGCTCTGCGTTAGACACCAAACAATAACTTAAAGCAAGTAAGAGTGTATTGAATGCAACATGTCAAAATATTAAGCGTAAAATTTTCACAGAACATAATGCCTAAATACGTGAGGCTTAGAATTCAGTGAACGCGCTTTGTTAATGTGTTTGGTATTCATACCATTCCGGCTTATATAAATCAGTGCCTATGCATACTATCGAAAACCAATTTGTTTTAAATTGGGTTTCTTTATTATCAAAAGTTTGGTACTTGAGGAAAGTTGTGAAAAAGTATTTCTACTCACCAAGCTTCACAAAGCTGTTGTTGAACTCAAAGAACCCGGAAAAGCCTCGATTTTCGCTTTCTGCTGTCCTCTGCAAAGTGATGAACTGTACTAGAACGTTTTCCGCCGAAGAGTAAATCACAAGATTTCTCTGTTGGCCACAATATGTTCCAATCAGGGGATCATCAGCAGTGGCTCCGTCGTAGACTTTAACGTAGTCGAATGGACAGCTGCGAACCAAAACACATAATGTTGTTATTTTACTAAGGAAGTCACTCTACTCTAAGTAAACATAAACAGCTGTGCAAGCGATATGCTTACAACACAAACCAACTGTATACAAAATATAAGGAAACTTTACCCTAAATTCCACAGTCTGGCAGCTATGCAAAATATTAGGCAACTTTACACTAAATTTCACCCCCTGGTAGCTATTAAAAATATAAGACCACTTTAACTAAACTCCACCGCCTGGCAGCTATGCCAAACATAGGGCAACTTTTTACACTAAATTCCACTGCCCTGGCAGCTATGAAAAATATAGCGCAACTTTATACTAAATTCCACCGTCTGGCAGCTATGCAAAATATAAGGCAACTTTGCACTTAATTCCCCCTCCTGGCAGCTATGCAAAATATAAGACAATTTTACACTAAACTCTCTCACCTAGCAGCTATGCAAAATATTAGGCAACTTTATATTAAATTCCACCCCTGGCAGCTATGCAAAATATAAGGCAACTTTGCACTAAATTCCACCTCCTGGCAGCTATGCAAAATATAAGGCAATTGTACACTAAACTCCATCACCTAGCAGCTATGCAAACTATTAGGCAACTTTACACTAAATTCCACCCCCTGATAGCTATTAAAAATATAAGACAACTTTAACTAAACTCCACCGCCTGGCAGCTATGCCAAACATAGGGCAACTTTTTACACTAAATTCCACTGCCCTGGCAGCTATGAAAAATATAGCGCAACTTTATACTAAATTCCACCGTCTGGCAGCTATGCAAAATATAAGGCAACTTTACACTAAATTCCACCCCCTGGTAGCTATTAAAAATACAAGACAACTTTAACTAAACTCCACCGCCTGGCAGCTATGCCAAACATAGGGCAACTTTTTACACTAAATTCCACTGCCCTGGCAGCTATGAAAAATATAGGGCAACTTTATACTAAATTCCACCGTCTGGCAGCTATGCAAAATATAACGCAACTTTACACTAAAATCTTCCGCTTAGCAGCTATGTAGAAAATAAGGAAACTTTACCCTAAATTCCCCCCTAGGTATCTATGAAAACTATAAGACAACTTTACACGAAATTCCAGCGTCTGGTAGAGTTACTGAAATTATTTCATCAAGAAGGAACTTACAATCCTCAGTAAAATATCATGACTGAGGTTTTACTGAGTGCGGTTTAATATCGATCAAAAGATTTGCCGTACCTATAAATAGAAAACTAAATAAACAAAAACTGACTTTTAACCCATTGTATATCCCGTTCATCACCTATATCACTTTGCCAAATGATCGAAAAAATATTGCTGCTACATCTCCATAATTTTTTTTTCTTTTAGTTTTAGGGTGAAAATTCACCGAAGGAAAACGTCCCTGCTACTTCTTTTTTTTTTTTTTTTTTTTTTTTTTTTGCTGAAAGTTTTGTTTTCTTAGATATGAATGCAGACTTGAAAAACGGAAAATTGAATGAGTTTTTCCAGTATCGTCGATGTAGAATTAGCTCTTGGTGTATCAGGTATATCATTACGAGTTTTAGTTTTGATGTAACGCTGGCTTCAGTAAATTTATGATAAAAAGGGGAGATGAATTTTATTATTTTTAAGAGCAATATTTTAATCAAATGGCAATATTTTAAGCTGTTTAACTGTAACTGTGTAATTCAAGATTTTGAAGCGTACCAATTTTTAACATTTCGAGATATATTTTTGCTTGTTTTGTAAATGTTGTTACACGGGTTCAACATAAAATTCTTATTTCGTCTTCTTTCCTATTTAAAAAAAAGTGCCGCACCGATAAGCTTTCTCCAGATAGTGTATATTTTAATTAAAATAACATCGCCACACAGGTTGAACGTGGGGTATTATTACACGTTGTGAAATCCCAAAATTTTCGGTGGTGGACTTGGAATCTAAATCCTGCTCCGGAGCCAAATGCTTCCTCAATTAAGCTACGTCGGCAGGGGCTTATCACTGCGACCTGCCGTCTTGACATCACCTCTGTAGTATACGTCATAGCGTATTAAACAAATTTGCCATAAATACCCTAGAAACTGAAGTTACAGAACTTACTATTCCTTACTGAAAATTCACGAAAGGATTAAATCTGGTCACAAAGAAAGCAGTTACATTCATCGCATCATCGAATGTAGAACTCAGAGCGCAAGAGTTTAGCTATCTTATTAAAATTTTTGGAATGTTTTTTGAGTTCGAATGTTTTTTTGAGTTTCTCCATCAAAAAGTAGAAAACAATGTTTCCAAAATGTTAGCAGAGTTAAATTTAAGAACTAAAAAGAAAAACTATACTGTTCATAGTTCTTTGCAACCAGCTTTTTAGTCTTGTCGATTCGACAGGATTAAAGCTGGTCACAAAGAAAGTGATTACATCAGACTAATATCTATGCATTGTCTCATTCGAACCTGTTTTCAAAGTTGCGGTATTTTACGAAAGGATTAAAGCTGATCACGAAGAAAGTGATTAAAACACTCCGATGTCTGTTCATCACCTCCTTTGTAGATGTTTCCAGAGTTGTAGAATGCAGAGCACATGAGTTCAGCTGTTTTATTACTTCGGGAATGTTGTTTGAGTTCGATAAAGCTGCTTCATCAAAGCAGAAAAGAATGATTCGCAGAATGTTAGCAGAGTTATATTTAAAACCTAAACAGGAAAAAACGGCTGATTTTACTGAACGAAAGCTAAACTTTGAACCTATTATGATCATACGAATGAAATCAAAAAGTAATGCAAAATAATAAAGAATGAAATAACAAAAATTATGAAAATGATCAATAACTACCAATGAAATGTAAAAATACTTAAAATACGTACACTAGGCCTAGATCGAAAGCTCTTTTCATTTGCAGGAAAGTATTGGATTGAATCCTGTAGGAGATAGTAAATAACGTAGATATGTTCTGGTTATTAGTAAGGTTAAGTTTCGATTCTGCATGAGTTCCGCGATAACTTGATGGCACATTCTGTTTTTTAAAATATCTGACCTCAAAGGAACTGTGATTACTATTCCTACAGATTTTAATCGCATGCTTTCATTTTCTGTACTGCTTCTACTTTCTGCTACGTTTACTTGTTTTGCTTCCACTTCTTTCTGGTCATTCAAATAATTCTGCTGATATTATATATACATTGTGTTCTTTTCTCTCCACTAGTTCTACTTATGGCCATTTACTATCATTTCTTTCTATTATTTCTATCAAAGAATTGGTACCGAGTAAACAGCATACTTCTGTGGAAGGTCTTGAATAAGTATTGCATAACTCAAAATCTGCTTAAAAGCGTGAAAGTCATGTATACTGGCAGTAGAGCATGTGCACGAATAAATGGTGTATTGAAATGGTTACGTATCTGTTGGTGCAGGAGTTAAGAAGGTTATGTAATGTCACCGTTCTTGTTTAGCGTGCACGTGTGATGCCAAAATAGACAATACTAGTTTATGTCTTGGTAATATCCGTGTGTGCAGATTGCTGTATGCTGATGACATAGTCCTGTTGGCAGAAAGCAAAAGTGAGTTGCAGAGTGTGTTGTCTCGGATGTACGAATCTGCATGAAATGTACGAAGTTCGTATGAAATTCAAACTAAGTATAAATAAGGGAAAAACCAAAGTTACGGTTTTTGAGCAAGGAACTGTTAGTACTGAATGAAAGATCAGGCTAAATGGCAGAGAGATAGTCAGGTAAATGGAATTTTTATATTTAGGAAGCATGTTCGACCCCAAAATCAAATTGGATAGTGAAATTTGTAAGCGAGCGAATTCTTCTTTGAAAGTTGTAGCTGGAAGAGGATTTTACAGGAATGATGGATTCTGAAAAAAAAAAAAAGAAAGAAAGAAGTCACGAAGGGCTGACTACGAAAGTGTAATTTTTCCCACTCCGATGTGCAGTAGTGAAACCTGAATACTGTAGAATAGACGTAAGAGTCGTTTGTCTGCTAGAGAGGTGCGTTACCAGGAGGTGGGCAAGAGACGTTCTGATCATGTGAGAAACAAAGATGCGTTGCACATGCGCATTGTGAAGCAAATTGTTTTTAGTAAAGGTGAGACAATTTCATTTAGGTAGTTTAACCATTTTTGAAACAATGAGTCGCAAAATGCTCGCTAAAAGAATTTTTCAGCCTAAGTGGTAGAAAAGAATGGTAGATGAAGGCCGAGGAAACCATGGAAGCAGTGGTGTATTCAGGCATCTTTTTGGGGGTGGTTAGCCACCCCTCATCGAAAATCTATGAGCGCCCTCCCTCAGGATTTTAGGGCGATCTCCCCTAATTGTTTTCGTTTATAGCTGAATATTTGGAGAAATTAATTAAAAATCTTGGGAAAATATTATAATAATAACAGAAAACATCCACATGGACTTCAATTTGAAATTTCTATCATCTTTCAATTAAACATTAAACAGTCCTTGCTGAAGGGGCAATTTTTCAAGCACTGACAACTCGGAATATTTCCGCAATAAAAATCTAATTCCACGGGGTAGATATGTTTGCACTGCAATACATCATCGTATTTTGGAAGCTGGAATTCAGCTTTTTTTGAGTCTTGTGGATGGCGATTTTCCATGTATACTGTTAAGCCTAAGTGTAGCTAACGTGACGTTAGTGCTTCCAGTACAACAAAGTATTTGCAACCTAATTTTTAACAATAGCAAACTACAAGAAATTGTTCCTATAAAAAGATTTTTTCCCCTGGCGGTGGGTGGTTTAAAAAATGGAAGTGGTGACTAAAAAAGAAAAAATCGAGACAGCTCAAACTGCCGTCCAAACGATTAGTTAGTTTTTTTACTACTGTGTGCTAATCTAAATAATCTAAAGTGGCTGAAACCAAATGGCAGGGGAATGGTTTACACCATACGTTTTCAGGAAACACTGTAACGATTCCTTAATAATGAGAAACACGCTTGTAGTAAGGCGAGGACATTTTTACCACTATTAATGTTTGGAGGAGGAAAGGATTTTCTCCAGCACAGCGTTATCTTATTAGCCTTCTCAATATTTTACACCACTTCATGGTGAAATACGTGGTGCATTACTGAATTAACGCAAAGGTACAACATTTTTAGTCACTTGTATGTGCAGATTTCTTGGAATTTGCATTTGCGATATACGAGCATAAGAAAATTTTTGTACTCTATTTAAAATTGTTATATGCATTAATGTATATATAAACAAAAAAACTGTGATTATATTTATATACTCAGGCAACAAGTTTCAGCCCCCTCAAAATGTGTAACTGCTTCCCTGGAAAAAAGTTTCTGAATGCAACGCTGCATGGAAAGACCAGATCCAGGAATGTCTGCCTCAGAAAATCACAATGAGTATAAAGTACAAAAGGTCTTGTATGAGACGTGTGGCGGATGTAAATGAAGCTCGAGTTGCATGCCGAGATCGCTGCAAATGGAGATGTTCGATGCATCAACAATAAGTAAAATATAGTTCCATCAGTTAAACTTTAATGCGACAGAAGTTTTTTTTAAGGTGAAAACTTCTGAATCTTAGAGGGCATCTTAATGATATGCATGTATCTACTATTTCTACTTTTTCTTTATTTGTACTAGTTCCCGGTTCTGTGACCTGACCTTTGACCCCATACGTCCTTACCTTTGATCCCATGACCTTTGATTCCATTATATATAATAATTCTATGTTGATTGTCCGGCCTGCTAAATCATATTCATAATGCACAATTCCCAATAATAATTCTGTAATAATCCATATAATAATTCTATGTCCTGACAAAGACATAAACATAATAATTCTATAATAATCCAATATGTACGACATCTTCATCCTTATAGATATTAAGGATTATTAATTCAATAATACTCCTTAATATAAGACAAACGTCCAGGTTCAAAAATAGTCCTATAAAAGACGTTCCTCATATGTTGAATGACTGATCATTTATCATTAATATAAAAGAATCCTTATATTGATGAGTCTTATATTAAGCTTCAATCGAAAAAACACACTTGGCACACAAATTCTATTACTGGGAGCTACACACTTCTTCGACAAAAACGCAATAAAATTCTCACTTTGGCTGCTACACACTCCTAAAAAAAATTCTCTCTTTGGCTGCTACACATTTCTTCGTCAAAGCCGCAATATAACTTCGTTTGTGAGGCGTGCCTATAAAGCCTATTTAGAAGTTCATCTCCCAATTAGCGTTTCTCATATGTTGATTGACTGATCATAATAATCCTTAATATAAGATTACTTAACATTATAATCCTTAATAATTTTCCTTAATCTAAGGATGAAGATGTCTTATATATAAGGATTATATAATAATCCTTATATATATATATGACATCTTTATCTTTATAGATATTAAGGAGTATTAATTCAATAATAATTTTATAATAATCCATATAATAATTCTATGTCCTGACCAAGACATAATTTATAATTCTATGTCCTGACCAAGACATAATTTATAGTTCTATGTCCTGACCAAGACATATGACCACGGTAACCAAGACTTGAATATAATTATTATATTTTCATATATTAATTCTGTGTCCTGACCTTTGATCAGATTTCTGAAGTGATTGTCCGGTTTGGATGAATAACTTTAATGCGGCAGAAATTTTCTTTGAGGTGCAAACTTCTGAATCTCAAAGGGCATCTTAATGATATGTATGTATGTATCCACTATTTCTACTTTTTCTTTATGTGTACTATTTCACTGATTTCCCATTTACTTTCACTTCCTCTCAACCATTTCTACTGCTTTTACTTCCTGCTTTTTCTTCCTGTTTACTACTTTACCGCATCGATTGATTTATGTTTTTTCACTCCCCACTGCTTTTACAGATTTCTGTTTCTCCCTTTCTCTCAGAGTTCCACTGCTTGTTTGCCTGCTTCTTTATCTGTAGTAGTTCAACTGTGATTCTGCTTTAACTTCTGGGCTTTCTTTCTTTCTGAAACCTGCATAACACTTATCCTTCTTCTTTTCTCTCTACCACTCATGCTGAATTTACCATTACCTTATCAGTTGATACAAATTTCACTTCTATCACTTTTTCCTTTCTTCCATTTCTACATGTTGTTCTCCCACGTCTTGCTGTTCTCTCTGCTGTGCCTACTGATTTTATTTTCAATTCTTTCAAGAAACGTTTTTTGAGATCTTCTGGATTGCTGAATGAGATCAATCGGTGGTTAAGCTGCAATGCAAATAAGATTATTAAAAACAATAGTAGACATTTTTATGGAAAGATATTTGCCCAATGATTTTCAGCTCATATGTTTGCTTGTTTCAAGATCAGAATTCTGGTGTGATTGCGCGGTTTGCTCCATAAGATGATGGTACGTTAACAAAAGGAATGGTGGCATGCATTGTGAAGCGTGGCATAAATCTCTTTGTTTACCAGCTGGGGATGATTGCATTTTAAACCTGCCGTCATAGAGCCAGACGGATGACAAAAGATCACGAATGTAATCACGCGACAGCAACTCAGAGCGATAATTTACTCATCGAACAATTGGTAAATGCTCATGGACGAAATTCGCATAAACATTGGGCTGGCGGTGAATTCTTACAGTCAGTCAACTGCAGTAGGCAATTAAAGCAGACAGCGAAGTCTGTTTTCAATTTCTAGTCGTAGTTTGGTCCGTAAATGGCTCTTGATTTTAGTTTTTCAACGAAGAGCAAACGTTTTCTTTATTGCAGGTAACTCAACGGGGAACGTTCTCGTCAGACTTACTGGAGGACACATGATGTTTTTAGTAGTTGATCGTTTTGATTAATTAATTAATTAGCGTCCTTAATTAGTCCTTCTCTAACTCTTTGAGCATAGAGCACAACAGATAACTCATTAGCAATAAAATGACCAGGTTGAAAGGAATGAGTACAAACAGCACAACTGATTTCTGTTTTCGACCCAGTGGTAGCGAGCAGGAAGTTGCTGTCACTAATGCACTTTTAATTTGATAATCATTAACCCTTTAACGACCATGACCCGGCAATCTTGTATCACTCTAAATAGCATAACGCCCGAAACTGTCTGTTGGTTCACTTCTTTGTTTACTAACAATAGTAACTGAGGGTGACTCCAGCTGATCTCTCATACTCGTAGGTAGTGAAAATTTGAAGAACAGGTAAGGGTAGAAAATCTGACTTACTATGACAGGCGTTTCGGGCTGCTATGTTCGTTTCTACGTAACGGGCGTTTTGGGAGTTATGATCGTTAAAGGGTTAAGGCGATAATCAGTATCATTGCAAAATCGATCGTACGAGCCGTTTGGTGAAGTAAAGTGCCTTTCAGTGAGAAAATCTTAAACCGAGAAATAACGAATGTACATTAGAAAACAGAAACCCAAAAACTAAGGTTGAATTAGAGGTATGCGTCGAAGTTTTTCTGCTTGTGTATATGGGTGTTTAACGACCACCGTGGTGCTACTGAATAGAATAAAAGCAGTCGCACGTCTCTAATTTAGAGTCACCGGTTCCAGCAAAAGGAGAGATAAGTAGTGTCGCAAGAAAAACACACCATTTATGCCTCACTCGGTATTTAAGCCTGGGCCCATTTCAAACAAAAAATTAGAAGCCAACGCTTCCTGCAGGTCGCCGGCGAGGCCATCTGCTTCAAATCAGAATTAGCAGCTTAATGCTTCGATTCCAGGTAATTTTCAATAGGTTTAACATTCAAACAGAAATTCGCCAGAATTAGTTCCATAAATATTTTTAAAATGATTTCCAGGGACGGTCCAAAACTCTCTTTATGTAAGAAACTAAATCCTAAAGTTTAAGATTTACCAAATACACGGTCGAGTCACACTATTGTGACCACAGCTAATATCTAGAATAACCGCCGTGCGCAGCGCGGACAGCAGTTAGATGGGCTGGGAGTGACTTAATAAGGTGCTGGAAGGTGTTCACAGGTATGTGGAGCCATACTAACTGCATTGCATCTGACAACTGCTGGAGGGTGTGTAGTGGAGGATTCATAGAGCGAACAACATGATCGAGATTTTCACACAGATGCTCAATTGGGTTTAAGTCTGGGGAATTAGTGGATCAGGGAAGTACTTTGAAGTCTTCATCGTGCTCTTCCAACCACTCTCGGACAGTTCTAGCTGTGTGACACGTCGCATTGTCGTGCTGGAAGATCCTATCCGCCCCAGGGAAAACAATAAGCTAGTATGGGTGTACGTGGTCTGAAAGGATGGATTCATAACGAATTCGGTCCATAATACCTTCCACAGGTATGAGAGGACCCAGGTAATGATACGAAAACATTTCACAGACCATAACGCTGCACCTATCAGCTTGTGTTCTTCCAGCAATGGTTGAAGAGTGTTTGTTCTCGGATGTTTCCGGCCTTACACGCCAACCTCCATCCGTTCGATGAAGCCGAAAACGGGACTCATTGGAAAAGGCAATCCTTTGCCAATCAGCGGAGGTACGATTCCGATACTGCGGTGCAAATATAAGCCTTTTCTGCAGATGCACTTTCGTTAGCATAGGCGCAGTGACCATCCGTTAGCATCGGAGCCGGATAAGCAGCAGGGTTCGCTGAACTGTTGTTTTAGACACACGTTAGGTAGCCCCCTGGTTCACTCGGCCGGGGAGTTGTTCCACTGTAGCGTTTTGATAGGCTCTCACGAACCTTCACAGCCGACGTTCAGCTCTCGCATCAGTGGCACGTGGTGCTCCGCAGTTTTCACGTCGCTTATTCGCAATAGTGTCATTTCCCCGATCACGATAGACTTTAGCCACAGCAGCACGCGAACAGTTCACAAACTTCTCTGTTTCAGAAATACTGCCACCCTTGGCCCGAAAGCCGATAATCGTCCCATTTTGCAAATCTGATAAATCGCTCCTTTCATCCGTGACAGCAACGAGTGATATGTTTTCAAAATGCCTGCAGCACACCTTATATACCCTCCAAGCCAGCTCACGACACGTGCATTCTTTCATTGGCTACGAGCTGTTAACGTCAAAAAGTACCTTAAAGACAAGCTGAAACCATGATTCTGCTTTTGTTGCAGACTCATGGTTTCAGCTTGTCTTTAAGCATTGCTGAATAAATATCAAAATAAGCCCATGCACATCGGAAACAGGGGTTGAGTCATTTTTTAGGAAAGGGGGCATTTTCTGAACTTCGTTTTTGCTTGGGATGAAGGGTATTTCATTACACACTTTGTCTCTTGTTTACAGGGTTAAAATGGTTCCTCTCAGGTCTCGTTCCCATTGAAAATCGACTTAAACCTACTTCAAAACACTGCGAAGGCAGGGAGAAAGTCTCCATACGCTGTTATTTAGTTCGATCGGCCTGTTTCAAGGTCCGGGTGACACAGACACTTTCCAGTATCCGAAATTGTCCTGCACCGTATCACAGACAGTCAAACATATTTGCCACAGCAGACACAGTAATCTGTCGGTTGCCTCATCTGTAGCTGAGGGTTTCGTCTCAGATGGGTCTGGGTTCGAATCCCGGTTACGCATATGTGTTGTGTTCGTCTTACGGCACTGGCTCTCCCCCTTTGCCACGAACCAGTGGCCCCAAATGGACGGACGACTGCTTATAGCCATTGAGTTGCTCACGGTGGTCATTAAACCCCCGAACAACACAACAACAATCTGTCGGTCATCTTCAGCAAGAAAGGTCACACAGTCAACAGGGTCTTGAGTTCGCGACGCTGACGGCCTTCATGAATGAAAGAGCATCCTCGCTCGCACTGGTGCCGAATTTAAACCCTCCTTCCCATTCGTAAGTTTTCTCACGCACATATATTTATTACCATACCATTTTACCAGTCTTCTTTGAATTTCAGCTGGTTTGATGCCTTCTGCGCAAAATGCCTTATTATGGCATGCTGTACTACAACGGTGCAATCAGCGTTACGCGATCCGGTTGCCACCTGTTTTTAACTACCCGTATGACGTGTTAATGTTAGTCGATTGCTATCGCTTGTGGAATCAGTTTAATTCTCAAACAGCCTTAACTTTTAGGTTTACCCTCGCAATTTTGCTAATACACTATGTGATTAAAAGTTTTGCTAATACACTATCTACCTATCCACAAACTACCTATAACAGGAAAGGAATAAATATAGAGTTGGCCCACCCTTTGCTGCTATCAGAGCTTATTTTCTGCTGGGAAGGCTATCCACTAGATCTTGGTACGTTGTTGCGGGAATTCCTCTCCATTCTGCCACAAGAGCATACTAGTGTCTCATTGTAGATTAGTGTGCCCTACAAAGCGTTACGTCATTGGTGGGACCCGGTCACATGAGAAAACGAATCCCTCCAGTTGGCGTCGTCCTCTAGAATACGATACGAAACTCTAATGTTATCGATGAAATCCACCATGATTATGAAACAGCAAGAATTAAAATAAGTTTAACACGAGTTCGTCCGAGTTTAACACAATCCCGCCGAATGGAAGCAGTAAATATTCGTATTCCTGCTGAATAAAAGCGATAAGTATAGAAAAGTAAATAAAAATCGTTCTAAACAAACGAAAATTTTCACAGCATTGTGTTTTTCCCTAACGTTTTTTTTTTATGTAAATCTGAAACATAATTTCTATCCGAATTTCTAGTAACTAAAGCTCTAAGAATGAACATGTGTTATTAGCATTTAGGTAGCGAAAAGTCAATAGAAAAGTTTTTTTTTAGCTCAACGAAGAAGATAAGATACATTGTTGTTATGCACCTTAACTACCTTAAATGTTTAAATACGATGGATTCCATTAGCAATTCTTATCGTATTCTAAAGGACGACGCCAAATGGAGGGATTAGGTTTTCCATGTGACCGGCTCCCTCCAATGAAGTAACGCTTTAGAGGGCACACTAGTCTATAATGAGACACTACTCAAGAGCAGTGGCGCACACACGGAAAGAGCCGATGGGGCCCGGGCATTTTCTTGGGGTTACAGAGCGGAAAATTATTACGTCGAAGTTTGAAAAAAAAAACACGATACGATATCTGCATGTACTTCTTAATCATGTACCGTATAATCATAACACACAATAATTAGAAGGGAGTAATTCTGTTAAATTTAGAAATATCTAACAAAAAAAAAAAAAAAAGAATTTCATCTACTGCTTTTTCTAACCATTAAACTTTCTTGCCATGTAATATTACTAGTAACTAAGATAAGAATAAATTTACAGCAGAAGTCAAATTCCTTCTTAAGTGTTATGGCACGTGGCTATTTTCCCCGGTAAATTTAGAGAGGTCACCCCACCTTTGGAAAATTCTGTGCGCCACGGCCCACGGACACCTCTAGAGAAATTTCTGGGTGGTGCGCTAATGGTCAAGAGCATAGTCAAGAGCATTAGTCAGATCGACCACCAATGTCCGGTGGTTCGGAATGGCTCGCAGTTGGCGTTTCAGAAGGTGTTGAGATCGGAGGTCTATTCAATCCAGTGAAGTTCTTCCAAACCAATCTCATCAAACGACTCCTGCACGGGTCTGGCTCTGTAGACGGCGATATTGTCCTTTTGGTAAGGGAAAGGGCCTTCGCCAAACCGTTTCCATAATCTCGAATGAAAAACGGGATTACACCATATAACACAAATTTTGAAGATGACAATCCGGTTTTTGGTGCAAATATGACAAGTCAGATATTATCCGAAAACTTTTTCGTCATCCTGGAGCGGGAATCGAACCCACGTCTCCCAGATAGCGCCCGAGTATGCTAACCACTACACAAACCCAGAACGACTAAATCTCAAGTTTCCGATTAATTTAAATATAACCATCGCAGGATTCTCTAGTCGAAGGAAGCGACATTCATGTTTAGCGAATAGGTTAAGAATCCTATCCCGTGATTGTCCGGAGGAGCAGATAAATCATGAATGAAATATGGGATTACACCATATAATACAAATTTTGAAGAAGACAATCGTGTTTTGGTGTAAATATGACACAGATGGTAAGTCAGATAATATCCGATTCGCTAAACATAAAATCCAGATTCGCTGAACATGAATGCCGGTTACTTCGACTAGCGAATCCTGCGATGGTTATATTCAAATTAATCGGAAACTTGAGACTTGGTCGCTCTGGGTGGTGTAGTGGTTAGCATACCCGAGCGCTATTTGGGAGACGCGGTTCCGATTCCCGCTCCAGGACAAAATTTTCAAGTTTTTGGATATTATCTGACTTACCATCGTTTCCATAAAGTTTGAAGTACATTATGTCAGAATTGTTGAGAACGTGATTATAAGCCTCAGCGTTAAGATTCCGGTGCATTGAAACTAGGGGTGCCCAACCCAAATCATGAAAAACAGCTCCGGAGCATGAATCATACACCAAACTTGATATTTCGTTCCTTGTCTAACCGAGCCCTAAAGGAATGGGCATTATCGTACACAAAAAGGAACTGGAGTCTGACATCTTCCCTGAAAAAGAGTGCATAGGGTCTAGGACAGGGGTCGGCAAGTAATTTTAGGTGGGGTCCGGATACTTTTGAAAATTTTTATCGAGGTCCAGAAAAAAACTCATATTCCTTACTAATTTTTTATTTTAATTTTCACTCACAAAATAATATGAAATACAATAGATAGGCATATTTGTATTCAAAAATCAATGGGAGAAATTACATTTACGGTCTTGAGCCAGTTTTTTAAAGTTAGGTTCACGCGGGGAGCAGCTTATGCGAAGAGTGTCTTCAAGGTGGGCGGCCGTTAATCTTTAGCGATATTGGTTCTTCAAAAAATTCATTTTTGAAAATGAAGTTTCACAAACATATGTGGAGCCAAACATAGTAGCCAGGTAAATGGCTAATGTTTTTTGCAATTTCCATATTTTTCTGGGACATATTTACTCAAAATTCTTCGGCGGATGCAGTTTTATACGTTTGCAAGGAAATGTCTTCCTGCAAGTCTATTATCTCCATTTGGAGTAAAGGCTTTGAAAGGCGGAACAACTTCGCAGCCACATCAGTCCATTCTGCCGCTGAAGAAACTTCAAAAGGCAATTTTAAGAATCGCGACAACTTCTCTATCTCTGCGAAGTCTTGGAATCTTGCTGCAAATTCCTTCCTAAGATCTGGCATAAAAATTTGAAAATACTGCAATGTCTATTTCAGAATTATTTTTATATTCAAGAATTGTTGGAAAGTGAATCAATTCTTGACTTGCAATGTCTTTTTCAAAGATATCCAGCTTGCGACGGAAAGAAGACACACTTTGTATCATATCACATATTAATTTCCCATTTCCCTGTAGCTCGGTATTGAGCGCATTTAAATGTTTCAGAATGTTATTCAGGAAAGCCACAGCTAGCATATTGCGTTCGTTTGCTAGGAACTCCAAATGCTTCCTTGCTTCTTGTGTATCCAAGTTGTCTAAGAAGGAGGTTACTTCTCTTATTTGCCAAAAACGTTCAATCAATTGACCTTTACTTAGCCAACGAACATTGTTGTATTGCAGTAAGTCAGAGAGCGCCGAATCACACGTAGATAGAAACTCTTTGAACTGTCTGTGCTGAAGAGCAGAACGAGACCTAATAAAATTAATCAACTTGATCAAGCTGTCCATTACTTCTTTCAGAGTGGCACTAAGTTTTCCACAAAGGGCTGCCTGGTGAATTATGCACTGATAAGATAGTAGCCCAGCATTCTTATCCTTGATTCTCTTTACTAGTCCCTTTTCTTTGCCGATCATCGCTGGGGCCCCGTCAGTTGAAAGAGACACCATTTTATCATAACTAATGTTTGATTTTGTCATGAAGTCATCAAAAGTCTTGAATAAATCTTCTCCGCGAGTCTTGCCTTTAAACGGCAATATTGCTAGCAATTCTTCCCTAAATGTTTTATTTTCAATATCCAAAAATCGCACGAAAATAGATATTTGTTCTTCATCAACAATGTCACATGATTCATCAAGTGCTATGGCGTAGCAAGGCGCCTTCTGCAGAAGTTCGAGCAAACTACTTTTATTGTCAGCAGCCAAAATTTCGGTTCTTCTTGTATTGCTTCTTGCCGACAGTGGAATACCTTGAATTGCGGCAACAACATCCTTTTTCTCTTCACAAAGTGCCGCGGCCACTTCCAACATACATTTTTTTACTATCTCAGAGTCTGAAAATGGCTTCTGGTGTTAATTAAGCGTCCAACACACACACACGCAACGCTGCTTCTGCAGATTTTTCTTGCTCGCTCATAGAGCGAACTAGTAAGGCCGTGCTTTTTTTGTAAGAAGCTTGATATACCTGGAGTTTTTCTTGACGAGCTTCACTACCCAGAGGAAAATTTTTATGGAACTGCTGATGAGTTGTTTCGTATTGTTGCTTTAAATCGGCACTTTTAACAAGAACGATAGTTTTGTTGCATATGAGGCAAACTGGAACAGCCCCATGCCTATCAGGCAGCGTAAAACAATATTATTTAGTCCACTCAGTCAAAAACTTCCTATTTTCACTATCAACTTTACGCTTTTTAGGATCCGTATCGATGCAAAAAGCCTCGACAATAACAAAACAAATCAATAAATACTGACGCAACAACTACTGACGAAGTGACGATAAAATTTGTCTATTTTACTTAGATTCGTTCTTTATAAAAATACTGCCGCCTGGCACAATGCGCGTGCCGACGCACCGCAAAGGAGCCGCTTCCATGTCAAAGGTCGCCGACGCCGAGTACACCCGCACGAAAGATAAAATTGTCATTTCACATCAAAGTTTCATAAAGTGGCGTTAAGTTTTCGTTCGAGTTACGAGCACAAAAATTGTGTTAATATGAATATGCCTGCTCTGATTAAAAGAGGCTTCAGAGGTTGCCAGAGTCAGAGATCGATTTATAAAATTTCCTATTTCATTAAATAAAATTCTTGTGTTGCCTTCGGGTGTACAGAGCTTTTATGTGGATCGACAAATGATAAGGGTGGCGCTCAAACGTATTGTGTTATCTACAGGAAAATATTTTTAAAAAAATTTATTTGAGTAATTTATACTTTCAAAAAATTTTTTATGGTCCAGTTTTTGACCTACCGCGGTCCGCCAGTTGCCGACCGTGGGTCTAGGAGGTCATTGCTGTAGCGTACCTCAGTCAGGGCGCCTTCTGGAAACACGAGCAGTAGTGTCGTCCACCAAACATGATGCCAGCCCAAACCAGGAGTCCTCCACCACCGTAGTGGTCAATTTTCTTAATGACGGAGGAAAGATTTTGGCTTCCCGCCTCTCTTCAAACGTTCATAATCCGTGTTTCGACTGTATCACGACTCGCCACTGAAGAGAACACAGGCCCGTTGATCCGAGGTCCAGAGGAGATGTTGTCGACGACGGACTCTTCTGTGCGATGATTCCAGTGGGATACAGACCATTAGCTTTCTTGCATGCAGATCTTTTTTGAGGAGTCTTGTGCACACTGTTTGCCTTCATATTGCGGTTCCCGTGGCAGAGAAGAGCACCTACGATATTTGCCTAGCTTTCGACTCACTTTGGCGGCGATCTGTTAGAGGAAAATACCGGTCGTCTTGACTTGTTGTTGCTCGTGGGCGTCCTTGTCTTGGCCTAGTGCTTATTGTTCTGAGGCAACTTGCCTTGATACATTCAGCCACCTCGCTTCCTCAGCTTGTGATTGGTATGCAATCAAAGGCTGAGGAAGCGAGATTGCTAATGCTCTCCACCATAAAGAGACTACGAAGCGATGGTGCAGAGCTATTTATTCCCTAACAGTCCAACTCAAGCTTCCATTGTCGCATCCCGCTCAATTTTGGAATTATAGCCTCTCAGTGCTAAAAAAACAAAAAAAAAAAAAAACGCAGATCGTCAGAGAAGATTTGCAAACGCTCCAGATGGATTGTGACATCACTGCGTGGCAGGCGTAGCTGTTGTTCAACCATCGAAAAGAACTGCGTGCACCTTGAAACTACACATCCGGGTTTCTCTCCCGCTCTCTGCTGTGAGCGTGGCTGAGAAGAAAACCCTCTTTGTGCTCTGGTTAATGCTTGTGTACGGTCGTGTGTTCCGAAGATGTGAGTGTGCGTTGTTCATTAATAGAACTAACCGCTCCTGAATAAAGGAGCAACTTTATTAAATGTAATATTCTCGACCATTAGATCTCAGTTACGCTACGCTATTTCAAGGATGTGTATTTTCTATTATTAAGTGTTTTCTCCAACAGCGATGCAATTATGTGGTAAGACTGAAATGAACTTCTACAACAAACGTGGCGTCAGTTGGCGTCTGTAGGAAATGCTTTATTGTGTTATCGTGGAGCATCTACGTCTTGTGAACATATCAGCTCAAGATGGATATCAGTGTGTATTCGTATCCTCCTTTGTATTATAATTAAAAGTTTTTCTATTTGCATACAACTCAGGTCGGTATGTAGTTTTATTATCACAAGTATAAATTGCTCTTTGTTCTATTGTTGTTAAGCACACATTCTTCAGCCTTGAATTAAGGTCTAGCGAAAAACCTTTTTCTTTTCTATCTGAGTACCGAACTGATTGGAGTGTTGGTTTTAAATATTTAACTGCACATCCAATTTAAGAATTAAACAACACTCAGAACAACGTTTATCAAGGTCGCATTCATCCCCGAACAGTCCAGCTCAAGCTTCAATTGCCGCAACCAGCTCAGAACAACGTTTAACAAGGTGGCGTGTCTGCCAGCTCCATGATGTAGGACATCATTTGCATATTTTTATATGAGCTATCACAATGTCGCTTTTCCCTAGCAGTTTCCTCTTGCACATGCCTCTGAAACATCTTTACAATCGGTTGTATTGTTTTTGACATATTGTCGAATTTATATTTGCCACCTTAAGTTTGGACACCACTTTAGTTGATATCCTATAATTTGTTATGTTAATATATTTTGCAATGCAAATTATTGCAATGAAAGCTATGAGAAAATCATGAAAATATTATTTTGAGTGAGCGAACTGTTCTAAAATATAACCAATTGCTATCAATAAATAAATTTTCACAGCCCACGTCGACTCGTCCCCTGCTAAGCTCATGCAGATGAGCTGAACGTTTTGGAATTTTAGCTAATGCGAATCTAAAATTTGAGCTGACGTTCACTCTTTAAATAAAATAATTTTTCGGTTACACACATCATTGAACAGCTGGAAATCTCAAAACTGGCATTTCAGGTAAGAACATTAAAGATATACTACTACTACAGTATTTAAGGGTGAATGTCGAAAACAATTTCTTTTTTCACTCTTATGTACACAAGCACATTAAATGGTTTCTTTATCGATTTAAGGAGAATCTAAAATGTTCTTTCTCGAAAAGCAGAGATGAGGAATGTAATTTTTTTTTCTCGAGAGAGAGCATGGTAAATGAAACTAAGTTAATAAAAAGGAAAGAAACAAAGAAAAGTTAGATCGACTTCAGAATGCAGAAAGCCTTGAGAACAGTTATATATGTATAAATACATACGCACACACACACGCAGCTTTTTTTGGGAAAAAATGTTGCCGTTCAAATTCAGAAGCACGTAAATATATTTCCAGTGAAAACTCTCGGAGTAAAATGCTGATAGATAAGAAAAACGAAAACCGTCCACTGCTTGCAGAGAAGAAGAAAAAGGATTTGCTTATCCCTCCTTCAGAGAAAATGGATTTTTACATGCTCTTGAAAGTATATTCGCTTTCACATGTGAGTTCAGGCACCTCAAAAAACCAATTATTAAAAATGTAAATTGCTTTTTTAAGACATTTATTTACAGGTAGGTATGATTCCTTCTAATAGCTTATGTGCGTTTCATTGAGCCTTTTAATACTTTATGAACTTTTATTTAAGTTCTCGCAAGTTATTAAGCTTGAGGACTTTTTTTTTTTTTTGGAAGATCCAGATATTTACTACAGTTTAGAGCTGCACTGTTGGAACAATTTCACTGCGGAAACTAATCAGGGGTTAACAGCTTCTTTTCTTTTAATTTAAGCAATGCTTCTTCTTATTATTATTATTATTATTATTATTATTATTATTGAGGGAAGCAATAACTATGCGAGTACTGGTGCACAAAATTAACGTGACAAACACATTACCACACAAAAACCAAAATCCACATGACAGAGTTTAACTCTTTAACCATCTGGAAAGAATTAACTCGGGGTTAGCAAAATGGGGTGAAATCAGCTCGAACGAATACACTCGCTGTCTGAAATTAGACGGCAACAAGAGAACCTGCGCATCAAAGAACGCTGCTATTTCCTTAGGGACCGTCCATAAAGTACGTCCGAGATTACAGGGGAAGGGAGGTTCACGACAACCGGACCAAATGTAACATGGGGGGAGGGGAGGTTCAGTAACTCGGACGTCCGCGGCAAAAATATAGTGGATGGTATTTCTTTGTTTTGTTTTGTCTTTTTTAGCAAGTCATTTGTAAAAAAGTTCGTGATTACGTTATCGGTTTGTCCGTGCGTCCGTCCGTTTGTAGACACGATATCCACGCAACTAAAAGTCCATTTCTTTTTGCATTAGGAAGCTTGAAATGTGTGAATGAGGATCCTTTACTTCGTTTTTTTTTAATGCAAAATTTTGCCGCTACAGAGCGTAAAGGCAGATGATATCGAATTCAAAACACATTCTATATCATATACTTGCTTCTAAACATCCAATTCAAAAAAATCTTTTACTTTTCAATTCCATTCGTGTCGAAGATTATTTTAAGCATGGTCACGTTTCCAAGTTACGCATAGATTCTGCGTTACGGAGCGTAAAAATGAATTACTTTTCCCCAGATATCTCCGCTCCTAAAACTCCGATTAGAATTTTTTTTTTCTTCAGCGGACACAGCTCGTGATGGGAAATATTTTGCACATAATTTCTAATTTTTGGTATAAAATGATTTGACCACGTGGGGGCGTAAGGGTTGATTTCTGCTTCTGATGTATTTGCAGCAAAATTTGAGCTCCTAAGATCGCGATTGAAGAAATTCTTTGGTGGACCGATGCTACTCACGTAGACAAACCTTTTCGGAATGTTTTCTTCTTAAAACAATGTATGATTTTTCCGCCAAGTGACGTAGATATATATCCTGTGTTTGTCAATATCACTGCTTCTAATTGTCCGATTTGAAGAATTTCTAATTTGTTGGACAGAGTTTCCGATGCGATATGTTTCTAATAGAATTTCAAAATTTTCAAGTAATTCATTGACTTTCCGCTAGGGGGAGTAAAGGTAAATTGCGCTTTTCGATATCTGTGCTTCTAAAACTCCGATTTGAAAAAATTCTTCCAGCACCGGATGGAACCTGACGGAATCTGTTGGGTTCATTTGTAGATCTTTATTTCAGAATGATAAAGTTCGGGTAGCAATAGAAAATAAAGTAATGCCTAAATAATAAATATTTTCGGAGGAAAAAGTGTAAATATATGGAAGATTCCTTCAAATAATTACATGTTTTCTTTCTGTTTCTCAACGGTCTTCTAAAAGCAGTCGTCAAAAAAAAAAAAAGGGGGGGGATGATTGCTGGAATTAGGACGTACTTTTTAGGGGAGGAGGTGTCGAAAATCGGACAAAATGTGACATGGGGGAGGGGGGGGGTCTAAAAATAGTAAAAAAACACGGACGTACTTTATGGACGGTCCCTTACCTCTGTTGTTCAACAGTCATCTGTGGGTATAATTGTCAGCATTGTTTTGTGACTGATTACCTACTAAAAGGGCCATAGCAATGGCGAAGATCCTACGAAAGGAGAGAGAGATGATATTTCAGTCATTAGTTTCTTCCCAGTGGCATGATGTCCGTGGCAGAGAGACTATCCTTTCCCCATCATGCCTTGGGTCATGGAGCAGAGAATGTAAGACTAGAAGGCATATCTTTTTAAAAATGACAGGTTTATGGTCCGTAACGCTGAGGTGAGTGTGTGTGTGTGTGGGGGGGGAGGAATCGTTTTGCCGTAATTTTCCTAAAACTCGGCCGTTTTGTGAACATTTCTGTTTGAAAAGTGCAGACAATTTTGGGCACTATAAGTTCAGGTACTTCGGCCGCTTAAAGGGTTAATGACAGTTGTACACTGAAGAACAATTGAATTACAGATACCAGTCTAGTAACGTGTAGCACCACCTTTCGCCCTGATGACGGCGGCGATTCGTCTCGGCAGGGACTCGACAAGACACCGGAAGCTTTGGGAAGCCATACGGGTCCACGACTCCTGAACAAGCTCCCACAGTTCACGAAGATTTGATGGATGGGGGTCAGAGCCTCGAACATCTCTCTCGATGGCATCCCAGATGTGCTCGATGGTATTCAGGTCAGGGGACCTAGCTGGCCAAGGAAACGAGGTCACGTTGGTGGAGTGTTCATCCAACCAATGGGATACAATTCGGGAGCGATGGCACGGTGCATTGTCTTGTTGCAGTATGAGGTCCCCAGTGGGATGTTGAAGACGCACAAACAGGAGCAAATGGTCATCCGGGATATCCCGGTAACGTTGACCTGTGAGGGACGATGTCACACGTACCAGGGGTCCCATTTCAGTTCACGTAAACAGTCCCCAGACGAGAATGCCACACCCACCAACCTGCAGAGTACCCTGCTGGCAAGAAGGATCCATCGCTTCATGTGGTTTGCGCCGTACTCGTATCCTGCCATCCGCATGTACCAACGTGAATCTCGAATCATCAGTCCAGGCAACACTTTTCCACATGTCTAGGGTCCAATGGCGATGTTCGCGCGCCCATGCTACTATTTGCACCCTGTGATGTGCGGTCAGCAGCAGTACCCTCGTGGGACGATGGCTTCTCTACCCCATAGCGAGCAGATGGTTCTGGATGGTGTGGCTGTTTACACGTTTTTGTGCACCAGCGTTATATTGCCGAGTGATTTCTTGCACTGTGGCCCGTCTATCCGCTGTTACGACGATGACCCCACTCATCCATACGCTGTTGTCCACGGCAGTTGGCCTTTGCAGGGATGGTTTTACCGGATTCGATGTACTCACGGTGAACCCGTGACACAGTGGCTCGTGAAAATCCCAGGCCTGCACTACTTCCGAGATGGAGTGACCCATTCGTCGGGCACCGACAATTTGCCCACGATCAAATGCGCTTAGATTTTTCGTCTTACCCATACTGCGTCCGACTCTTGCTGATTCCCGTCGCATCACTCCTTATATTGTCGGATAGCTGCATACGTCATGTCGTTTCTGTTTACAGGGCCGCCCACAGCGCCACATTTGCATAACGCCAGCTGTCTCTAATTCAATTGCTCTTCAGTTTATACGAACATACAGTACATACTGTATGTCGATAACGCAGCAATACACCACAGAAAAGGAATTCCATCACTGCACGAGGAGAAAGCATGGAATGACAGCATGGCAGTGCAAAAGTGAACAGCACGTGGCGCGGATTTCAGGAGGCTAATAGGGAGTGTGATTACCCCGAACAGGGACACAGCTCACACAACGACCCCTCATGCGGTTTACAAGGTTGTAAATGGGAGTGTGGGGCACAATATGTGTCACTTCTCTAACAAAACACGTCGGAGTCCCGGGAGAGTTTCGGAAGGGGCTACCGGCTTGCAATTGCTCTTCCAAGCGCATCCCAGACATGATCTATCGGGTTCAAGTCCGAAAATCTCGCTGGCGAACGCATCCTGTGAATATCCGCACTTTCCAAGTCTTCATCGTCTAGCCGAACCTTATGAGGATGGGAGTTATCGTCCATAAAACGATACTGGAAGCCAACAAAAGATCCGTACACAGAGCTGTAGGATGTCATCCCTGTTGTGTGCAGCAGTCAGCGTGCCACATGGAAACTCATGCAGCGGAGGGTGTTCGTCCAACATGATGTCAGCCCAAACCAGGAGTCCCCCACCACCGTAGTGGCCAATTTCCCTGCAGTTGGAGGGAAGATTTCATTTTCTCGCCTATCTCCAAGCGTACACACGTTGAGAATCCATGTTTATGATTTACTGCGAGTCGTCGCTGATGACCACACAGGCCCATTGATCAGGCGGCCAGGGCTGATGTAGTCGAGCCCAATTCAAATGGATATTTTTGTGCTATGCGGCGAGTGGGATACAGATCATTGGCCTTCTTGCATGCATACCTCTCTGGTGGAGTCTTTTATAAATTATTTGCCTTGATGTTGCGGTTCCCGTGCCAGAGGAGAGTCCTTGCTAGAGTTGCCTGGCTGTCGACTCACTTTGGCGGTGAGCTGTTATAGACACAAATACTAGTCGTCTTGACTTGTTGTGGCTCGTATGTGTCCTTATCCCAGCCTTCTGGTTATTGTTCCTATTTCCTTGAGTTGTGGCTAGAGATTGGAGACCACTTGCCTCGACAGATTCAGCCATCTCGCTATTACAGCTTGTAGTTGCCCAATTGCCGTCCACTGTGAAGAGTCTTATAACCGATGGTGCCGAGCCATTCTTCCACCAGCAGTCCAACTCAAGCTTCAGTTGCTGCACCGCGCTCAGAAGAAGGCTTATCAGAGTCGCGTGTCAGTCAGATCAATGACGTAGCTTGTCGTTCGCAAATGTTCACAGGAGAAAACGTAAATTCGCGAAAGCTAAAAAATCTTTGACTTGTTGTGGCTCTTATGTGTCCTTGTTTCATCCTTATGGTTATTGTTCCTATTTCCTGGAATTGTGTCCAGAGATTGGAGACCACTTGCTTCCACACATTCAGCCATCTTGCTACCTCAGCTTTCATTGCTCTGCTTCCAATCTACCAATCGATCTCCACTGTAAACAGTCTTCTAACCGATGGTGCGGAGCCATTCTACCACTAACAGTCCAACTCAAGCTTCAGTTGCTACAGCCCACTCAGAAGAACGTTTATCAAGGTCGCTGTCTATCAGCTCGATGACGTAGCTCGTCATCTGCAAATTTTCACAGGAGAAAATGGAAATTCGTGAAATTTAAAAAATCCTTGACTTGTTGGGGCTCGTATGTGTTCTTGTCCCAGGCTTATACACTAACTACCAACAAGTAATTGGACACCTGTGATAGCAAAGGAAAACGAAGTTTATTCACCTTCAATAGTTGGTGGAGCCTCCACGAGCGGCGATTACAGCTGCGACCCTCCGGGGCATACTCTCAACCAGGCGTTGTACGACGGCTAGCGGTATTTTCTTCCACTCGGCTTGGAGAAGACAGGTCAGTTCCTTCACCGATTTTGGACGGTGGGAGCACCCCTTAAGTCGACGCTCCAACTCGTCCCAGAGGTGCTCGATAGGGTTAAGGTCCGGGCTCTGCGCAGGCCAGTCCATTCGATTAACCCCATTGTCAACATACCAAGCCATGGTGAACCTCGCAACATGACAGGTGGCATTGTCATCCTGAAAGTAACATGGGTCCACCCCGTAAAACTGCCACAACGTAGGAAGCGCATGGTCATCCAAAATGGTTCAGTAGGTCTCGGCGTTGAGTGTGTCTACCAGGAATTGCGACCAAGGGTCCCGTGCCATACCAGGAGAAACACCCCCATAGCATAATTCCACCACCGCCGAACTTCATAGTTAGCACAATACATTCCGGCAGGAGGCATTCTCCAGGCAGACGCCAAACTCAGACCCTGCCATCCAAACGGTAGAGGGTGAACCTTGATTCGTCGCTCCAGAGAACCTGTTTCCACTGTTCAACGGTCCACTGTCGACGTTCTTTGCACCACGTTAGCCGAGCAGCGCTATTGGACTTGGTGATCAAAGGCTTGGGGGCGGCAGCACGTCCATGATAACCGAGCAGATGGGCTTCCTTACGGATAGTATTCAGAGAAAGAACACTCCCGGATGCCTGTTGAAACTCCTCGCGTATGTGGCCCATCGATTCGGGGCGGTTCTTGTGAATTTCTCTGGCCAGAACCCGTCTGTGTCTAACTCCCAGTTTTGTGGGTCTCCCGGGTCGGGGCACATTTCGACAGTCACCTCTCATCTTCTACTTGCCAATCACGTAGGCCACTGTCGATTTTGGGTACTTCAACTTGCTGGATGTGTCACGTATGGATCGGCCATTTCTGTGATACCCGACGATTACACCTTTCTCGAAATCAGAGAGATCCGAACAGCGTGGCGTCCTGCATGCGACTGTTTGCGTTGTTGTATTCCACACGATATTTAACGGCGGCGGCCGTGACGTGTATAAGGACTGCAGATATCTTCGATTGCAGGGGTGTCCAATTACTTGTTAGTAGATAGTGTAGTTATTGTTCCTATTTCTTGGAAAAGTTTCCAGAGATTGGAGACCACTTGCCTCCACAAATTCAGCCATCTTGCTACCCCAGCCTGCAATTGCCCTGCTTTCAATCCATCAATCACTCTCCACTGTAAAGAGTCTTCTAACCGATGCGATGGCGCAATTGTCTAAGTGCTGGTTTTTGAATATTCTTCCGAGATGGGTCTGGTTTCGAATCCCGGAGTGGCATGGATGTTGTGTTTGCCATGAGGAACAGGCTCTCTCCTTTCCCTGGAACTTGTGGCCTTTAATCAGGGATGCGAGACTGCTTATAGGGCCTTTGCACCGGAGTCATTTTTGACGTCATGGTTACTTTCGGGTGGTTAAGAGAAAGTTCGGCACCTAAGGTTCGCATAGGGTTAACATGGGGAAACGATATCTAGAACTTCTGTCACTCGATTGTTTGAAGTTTTAGAAATGGCTAAAAGTTGTGTGGCATATGGGTGCTTCTCAAAGTACAAGTAAGGTAGTGGAATTTTCTTTTATCGCTTTTCAACGGCAGGAAAACGCCAGATTATGTGGAAATTAGCCGCAAATCGGAAGACATTGTCGCCCAGGCGGTATGAGGAATTTATATCGGTATATTTTCTTGCTCACTCTTATGTATTATTTTCAAGTTTTTACGTAAATCCTTGTTATTCTGTTTAAAATGCCCTGAATGCATGGCGGATTAACTTTGCTGTCGAATCGGAAATTGCTAAGCTTTCGTGAACTTTCAAGATTTTGTACTGTTACTGATTTCTAAATACTGAAACATATGCCTATATTTTTCCGAACCGAAATTTAAGGATATACGTCCACATAGAATTAGAGGGTGCTGTCGTGTATTATTGTGTCGTTGGCTTTCCCGGATCTTTCTTTTTTTTTCTTTCTTTCTTTATTTATTTGGTGGAAAAGTAGTCCGTTTTTCGGGATTTCATAAGTCGGTATTTTCTGTTTTTTATTGCAATACACACTGGAACCACCCATACATCCTGGAACCAGTCAGAAATGTAATAACTTACCTTTGACCGGATACGAAATTTTTCGTTTTCAGTCTTCAAAATTAATACATTTCTAACCCGCCCATTATTAAAGTATTTATATGCATCAAGTCTTTTTATAAGCTTTTAGAGCTTTTCCGATATAACACGAAAAACTGCCTATCAAATAGTTACAAATATCGTGATAGTTCAGATCAGGGAGGTCCGTAGCAACACAAACTTCCAGACGATAAAAATATCTTTTAGGTATGTCATAGGGATCTTCTATGCCATTATTTCTAAGCTTTTCTTTATAACGCTGCTTTTCCACCGCATTAAGATGGCAAACTTTGTCAGAAAGAACGCTTTTTTAACTCTATTTACCTATTTACAAAAGCAGCAGGCATTGGAAAGCATGGAGAGAGACTAGCTCGGGTACTTTCTAACCACCCGGAAGTCTAGCAGACAGTTTTGTGACGTCACGTGCAAAGGCTATCTATAGCCCATCCAGGAGTTGTTCACTGTATTCGTTAAAACCGCAAAGAAAGAAAAATCTATACTAGCGCTCTTAAACGTTTCTCGGGGCAGTGCGGCAGCAAGACGTGGCTGACGATAACTTTGGAGGAGAAGAGTGCAAGGTAAGGTCACTGGCTTGAAGGAAGGAAGTTAGGGAGGAGTTAAGTGTTATGTCTACGTGTCACGACGTTAAAATGTCATTTAAATAAGCAGAAAGGACATGCAAGAAGAAAAAGTTAAAAGATACATTCTACCAACACTTGTATCTTACACTAATGACGTAACTAGTCAGATCTGTGTGTGTGCGTGTGTATCTGCAGAGGAAATGGTGGGGATTGCAAGAATTCATTCCTTTGCATCCAGTAATGAAACTAACTGAAATTTTTTGCGTTAAGCGTTTTTGTAAATAGAATTGTTCTCAAACTTGACCCCACCAAAAATAACACCCGCCCACCTGTCGCCCTCCCTGACTTAGAAGTCCAGCAACGTCCGTGGTCCGAAGGCACAATAGTCCGTTGATGACATATTAGAGGGACTTTGAAAGAATATGAGGAAAAGGTATAGACATGGTACCCGTCTCATATTCCATGTTTTCAAGATATAGATTTGGATGTATGACTGGTAGCTTTATCCTCACGGAGTTATACTCTTCGAAGTCTCTGTGGGTAATGGAATGGCATTTCCTTTTTTACGCTTTCCAACCGTAGGTTGAAAAAGCGTATATGCTCCAGCTTTGTCCGTCTGCCTGTCTGTCCGTCTGTCCATCCGCACGATAACTCGCGTCAAAATGGTTCGATTTCGATGAAATTTTAGTATGTGGTAGTGGACCACCTGGGGACGAACCTTATTGAAAATGGACGAAATGGTATCAAAGGTCAGGACATAGGAACGGGATGCATTCCATTGCCCTTATGCGTCATAACTTACGTAAAAATGCTTCGATTGCGACAAAATTTCATCATGTTGTTCCGGAACACAGAGGCCGCCCCGGTGGCGCAGTGATCTAAGCGATGGCCTCTGATCATTCGTCCGTAAGGGGTCCGGGTTCGAATCCCGGTGAGGCATGGATGTTGTGTTTGTCTTACGGCACTGGCTCTATCCCTTCCCTGGAACCAGTGACCCTAAATTAGGGACGGGCGACTGCTTATAGCCCATTGAGTTGCTCACGGTGGTTGTTAAACCTCCAATCAATCAATCAAATCAAAGGTCAGGGCACAGGAGCGAGATTTATTCCACAGCCATTATCCTCATAACTTGAGTAACAACTTGAGTAATGATTTCTGGTATGTTGGAAAACGCATCATAATCAATGCATTGCATGATTTTACTAACTTGTTTAATTACAGAATAAGAGTATTTCTCTTCGTAAAGAGAAATATTAAGCACTATGAAGTAAATCAAAAAGTGTCTGTTACAAATATGAATAATTATGTATAGAAAACATTTCATGTAATAAATATACAAAGGAAATTTAAATAATTATGGAATATTAGACATAATTATCTGAAAGTGAAAGTGTTATTAAACATTACTTGAACACAATGAGCACTTCTGAAATAAATCGTGCTGCGCAAAAAAGCTCTTTTTCAGGTATCAATAGCTATATATACAAAAATGAGTATAACAAGTTTTTTTAGCAGCTCGTGCTCAATAATGAATTCAATTATTAAACAATTACTTTTAACTGATGTTAATATAGTGTGAGAAAGACAATTTCTGTTCACTCTAAGAAGCAACAATTCGTTTATTTGTTATTAAAATAGCAGGATACAATTGATTTCATCCTGCAGTGCCTCAGCGCTTGAACCTTTTAATAAACATTTCTCGAGTTATAATAAAAGCAACAAAAAAATCAAGAAGTGTCATCGTTCAAGATTTCAGAAATGGAAAATTGTAAAACTGATGTTCCAAAATATGTCTTATGTCTGACATTTTCAATAAGTACAATAACAGTTTCGTTTTTCTATTTTTAGCACGTATTTTCTACAGACATTTCGTGCTTACAGTCGTCCGTCCGTCCGTGGTTTCTGCAACTATTAGTCCGATTTGAAAAATTCTTTTTATGTTGAGTTCGAAAGTCCAAAAATGTGAGAATGATGATCTTTGCTTTCAGGCTTTCTTTCGATGCACTACTCCACCGCTAGAGGGCGTAAATGCAGATGCTAGCGAATTCAAAATGCATTCTATATCATTACTTCTAAACATCCAATGGCAAAAATCCTTTCTTCTTTCCGATACCATTTTTAGCGAAGACGTTTGGGTAGAGTTTCTTTTTCCAGTAATGCATTGTTCTCCCTCAAGAGGGCGCAACAGTAAATTGTAATTTCCGCGATATCTGCGTTTCTAAATAAGCGATTTGGTTTTTTTTCATCGGATAGAGCTCCTGCTAGATGTTCTGCATGTAATTCCTAGTTTTTGGTAGAACACAGTTTTGTCACTAGAGGGCGTAGGTTCATATTTGTTTCAAAAGCACTTCGAGTAATATCTGCGCTTCTGAAAACTTGACTGAAAAAATTCTTTCGTAAACAGATACCGATCACTAAGAAAAACCATTCCAAAATATCTTCTGCTTAAAATGATGCATAGTTTTTTTCGCTAGGTGGCGTAGATCTACATCATATTTTTCTCAATATCTCTGCTAACAGTCCAGTTTGAAAAAAAATATAATTATTTGCCTGAGAGAGTTTCTGCTGGAAAATGATTTGTATATCATTTCAAAATTTTCTGAACGTACAAGTTTGCCACCAGAGGGCATAAGCTCACGGTGTTGCTTACACTATACTTACAGCAATACATGGGCTTCCAAAAACTTGACAGAAAAATATTTTTTCAGTCGGCTGCTACTAACAACGAAAAATATTTGTGGGCATTTCTTGTATGAAATAATGTCAAATTTTCTCGCTATTTGGCGCAAACATTTAATATGTTTTTCTCGTTATCTCGGCTTCTAAAAGTCCGATTAAAAACATTCTTAAATTCTGATACCATTTATCTTGTGGAATACCATGTCGGTACTCGAAGGGTTTTTTTATAGTACACAGTTCTGGTGCTAGGGGTGTTAGTGTGCATTTCTTTTTGCAGTTGTATCTCCGCTACTACAGATCGCATTGAAAAATCTCTTATTTACTGTATGTCAGTCGTTACAGTAAAGATAGGAAACATTATGATCTTTAAATAATGCACAGTTTTCCTTCTAGGGGGCATAAATGTCTATATCTTTTTCTCGATATCGTTGCTTCCAGGAGACGTATTTAAAAAAATATTTTTCCTTAGCATAGCTTGTGCCATGAAGAATATTTTTCGCATATTTTCCACTTTTCCATTGTAAAAAATTCTTCCGATAGGTGGCGTAAATTTTCGATGAGAAACTTGGACATATATGTTTTATCGATTGTAAAAATCCAAATTGACTTTTTTTTCCCTTTTTTAACGGGGTCCATTGACTTTGAATGACTGACTTTGAAATGTTTCATTCGCATAGGAAAGGATTCAAAGGCTCATTAAAAAGGAAAATTCGTAGTCATCTTCCTTGTTTTTTCTATAATTATGGCTTTGGCTTTCTCTAATTACTTAATGACATCAAATTCAAGAACTGCATAAATTGTGAAGTATTTATCTAGAACATTTCCTTCGGAAAAAAAAAATGAAAAAAAAAACCCTGCAATTTTTATCACAAAAAACAAAATTAAAACCACTTCACTCGGATTAATTTTTTTCTTATTGTAGGTTTAACGACCACCGTGAGCAACTCAATGGGCTATAAGCAGTCGCCCGTCCCTAATTTAGGGTCAGTGGTTCCAGAGAAGTGACAGTGCCCTAAGACAAACACAACATCCATGCCTTCCCGGGATTCGAACCCGTACCTACTTTCGGACGAATGATCAGAGGCCATCGCTTAGACCACTGCGCCACCTGGGCGGCTGGATTTACTTCATCAGAAACAGATTGCCTGTTTGATGTTCGTGAAGTGTCAGTGGTTCAGAACAATAGTTTACAAACATTCAGGAATATTTCATTGAATGAAGACTTCTGAAATTCTTCCGTTTGACCATTTAGGACCATGGACACGGTGCTACTATATAAGATCCTTTTCTATGAAAACCTGAATTTTTGTGAACTGGGGGTGACTTTTCTTGTTTTGCTTTTTTGATATCCAAACTAGTGTTCTGAACCATTGATGACAACACTTTAGGAACATCAAACAGGCAATCTGCTTCTTATCCTTTGTGTGTATGTGTGTGTTTTCGATGCATAATCTCCTCGCTAGGGATTGAATATGCACATGCTATTAAATTCAAAATATATTGTAACCTACATAATTGGCTTAAAAGTCGATTCAAAGAGTCTTTTCACCTTCCGATACTATCGACGTACTACAGAGGTGAAGCACATGTCAAGTCGGCAAAGTTGCAGCGGTAAATTCTGTTGGTGTTGCATACTTGGGAAAACATTGGGATCCGGAGTTGAACAATGCGAGTTCGAACCCGTCACCGGTAAATTTCATCTTCCACATAGGCGTCCCATTGTGAAAATGGATCTACTGGCCATTCGGTTCTTCGAAAGAAGTGTGATGTTTCTTCCACACATCATCTGGAATTAATGAAAATTCCTTCTTCGCTTCGAAAAAAATGTGTGATGCTTCTTCGACCTATCGTCTGGAATTAATGAAAATTCCTTCTTCGCTTCCAAAAAATGTGTGATTTTTCTTCCACACATCATCTGGAATTAATGCAAATTCATTTTTCGCCACGAAAAAAGTGTGTGATTCTTCTTCCACACATCATCTGGAATTAATGAAAATTCCTTCTTCGATCCGAAAAAAAAAAAAATGCTTCTCCCACACACCATTCGGAATTAATGAAAATTTCTTCTTCGCCTCGAAAAAAATGTGTGATGCATCTTCCACACATCATCTGGAATTAATAAAAATCCCTTCTTCGCTTCGAAAATAACGTGTGATGCTTTTTCGACACATCGTCTGGAATTAATGAAAATTCCTTCTTCGCCTTGAAAAAAATGTGTGATACTTCTTCCCCACATCATCTGGAATTAATGAAAATTCCTTCTTCGAAAAAAATGTGTGATGCATCTTCCACACATCGTCTGGAATTAGTGAGAACTCGTTCTTCTGCAGAGAGTTACTTCAAGCATAGTTAGCCGGCTGTCCCGGAAACTAATTATTTCATCCCAGCCCTTCCTCAAGTGAGGGGGATATATGTGATGCACTATAGAGGTGAAGCATATGCCAAGACGGCAAAGTTGCAGCAATAAATTCCATCGGTTTAGCCTTATTGGGAAAGCATTTGTCTCCGGAGCAGAAGGATGCGAATCCATATTCTTTTTTTTTTTTTTTTTGGTTGGAGGTTTAAAGACCCCCGTGAGCAACTAAATGGGCTATAAGCAGTCGCCCATCTCAAATTTATTTAGGGCTTCTGGCTCCAGGGAAGGGAGCGAACCAGTACCGTAAGGCAAACACAACATCCATGCCTCACCGAGACTCGAACCCGGACCCCATCTCGGACGAATGATCAGAAGCCATCGCTTAGACCACTGCGACACCTGGCCAGCGTCCGTATTGTCACAGTGCATATTTGTGAATCCCACAACACCTATTACTACAAAGGCCATTTTAGGCACAGCTTCTGTTTGTAATATGTAATGCATGGTGCCACCGCTAGGGGGCGTAAATGTGCATTAAATCAGATTTAAAAAATTCTTTTAGCGTTGGATAGAGGTCACGACGACGAAAATTTTGCATACATTTTACAATACTTTGTGAAAAACTACTTTGGGAATAGGAGACGTAATTGCATATTTCTCTTCTAAACATGTTTGCAACCGTGTCTTCGCTTTCGTTTTCCATCTAAGGGTGTTAATGAAAATCACTGTAATGATGATAGTTCCGCTTATATAGTCCATATTTACAAAATTCTTTTATTTACTGGTAGGTTTGTATCGAGAAATGTTTTTATACATTTTCCAATTTTTTATCCCCAGAGTTTACGCCGCTAGGTGGTGTAACTGTCAGTGGCGTCGGAACCGCGGAAGCAGAGGGGCTAGTTGCCCCAGCACGCAAATGAGTGTGGAGGCAAAACATCACATTTGCCCCCCTCAGTTTTCTTCCTTTTGAAATTACATATGTTCGTGATTGGAGATCTCAAATATTCGTTTTTTTTTGTTTTTTTTGTTCATTTTGATAAAAATTCAGCATTACTCTTCATTTTTTACCATGAACTATCTAGAAATCTGAATTTTCTTTTAATGTCACTCACTCCTGAGACGCCAAGAAATGGCGCCCAATTAAACAGTTCACAGGGTTGGTTCTCGTTTGAAGACCAGCGATGTTTTGTCTCATTGGATGTAAAAAATTAGTCTTCCTCTAAAAAAATGAGTAAAAATAAATAGGGAAATGAAAGTAGAGTGAGGAATGAGATATGAGTTCCTTCAATGTTTAATTACAGCGTCTACGACCACAATTAATGCGGAATTCGTACCAATCTGGAATTATTAAGATCTATAGTTTAACGCCGTTCATGTGTACAGTTAGTTTACATTGAGAAACTATATAAATACGAAGTGTTTTTTTTTATAGATGAATATTTAATCGAAAAAAAAATTTGAATGAAGTCAGCACGTCTTCTTTTACAGTAGTACGATAAATTTTATGTCAGGGTGAAATATTTTGTTCTCCGACATCTTGCCCCCGTTGTCCAAAAACAGCTCCGATGCTACTGATAAGTGTTCATTTCTATTTTCATCGTGCTTGGAACGGTATCTTCGATTCTAAAGACCCAATTTGAAGAATCTCCTTTGCCTTGGATATCTTCCCTTATGAGAAATGTTTTGCGCACAGTTTGCGATTTTTTTTATAGCACACACATTTCAGTGGCTAGGGTCCGAAAGTAGCTATTTCTATTCGTGCATGTTTTACCGATTACACTGAAATCTGGTTGACGTTTCTGCTAATGTTTTTGTTTCCTCCCCCCCCGGTTAACCGGTTCTATACCCTATGCAAACTACTGCTGACAATGTGCATTTTAAATTATGTGCAGGTGTTCTTTAACCGGCGTAAATGCACTCTACTTTTCACTATTTTCTTCTAAAAGTATATTTTCCCCAATGTAAGCGAGGATTCAGAGTACGTGCTCATTACACCTGAGAATTTGGTGTCATCTTTCTTGTTTTTTGTTTTTTTGTTTTTTATGTACGGCCTCAATGGGATCTTAGTAGAACAGCAACTTAATGCGGCTAAACGTGCAGTTTGAGTGCTCATTCCTTGTCTTACACTTACTTGTGCGGGACAGGATTTTCGCATTATACTGCAACAGAAATAAACATGATGCTGAAACAAAGTTTCAATTTTCCAATAATATTAAGCGAATGTATGATAGAAAAACGTAGAAACATCAATCACATTAAATTAATTTTTTATGCGAACTTATATATAAAAACAGTTTTTTTGGAGAACAGATTTTAATTTTGACTCTTGCATTTGATTTTTTTCACCACTGTATAAGTTCTTTTGTGTTATAAGCTAACATTTGGATTTATTTTGAGCTTTAACGACCACTGTGAGCATAGGCGTAACAACTGGGGAATCGGGGATTCAGGACAGATTTTCAGAGTCGGGGATCCTCATATATATCATCATCATCATCATCATTGTCAACCATTATCAATCCACTGCTGGACGAAGGTCTCCCCAAGTTTCCTCCACAACGGTCTGTCTTGTGCCAGCCTCCTCCATGTCACTCCCGCATACTTTCGAATTTCATCCACCCATCTCCCATGTGGTCTTCTTCTGGGTCTTTTCCAGTACCTTGGAATCCAATCTAAAATTTCGACTGTCCATCGATGGTCTGTCCTGGCAGTATGTCCAGCCCATTGCCATTTGAGGGATTTAACTCTGATCATGATGTCTTCCACTCTTGTCATTTTTCGGATCCACGAGTTCCTCTTCTTATCTCTCCTGGTTACACCAAGCATGCACCTCTCCATGCTTCTTTGAGTTGCTACAGCCTTTGTATGTCTCTTTTAGTTAAGGTCCACGTTTCTGCACTGGAAGGATGCAGCTAAAAAATTCTGTAATTAACTATAATTCATTTCATTCTAGCATTCCAGGTGTCTAATTGTGCTAGATAATTTTACTGAAAGAAATTTAAATTCGACTTAAATCCTTTGAAAAATGCATGGGTCATTCACTTTAAAATGTCCGGAACCCCCAATAATTTTTCAAATCGGCGCCTATGACACATTCGCTGGACATTATTATTTTTTTTTTCTATTGGAGGCTTAACAATCACCTAGAGCAACTCAGTGGGTGGTCTATAAGGAGTCCCCCGTCCCTAATTTAGGGCCACTGCTTCTAGGGAAGGGCGAAAGCCAGCGCCAGAAGACAAACACAACATCCATGCCTCAGCAGGATTCGAACCCGGACCCATCTCGGACGAATGATTAGACGCCATCGCTTAGACCACTGTGCCGCCAGAGCGGCCCATTAGTTTCGGAAATGTTTATTAGCGTGACTAGTGGTTGAATCGTACTTGTTACTCGCGCCACGCTGTCTCCGCCTTAGTATTAGTAAGTCATTAGTAAAGTCGTTTAGTTTACTAATGACTTACAAATGCCGCCTTGGCATTAGTAAAGTCGTTTAGTGCTCGGCGAATCGTTTGCGAGCGGCAGTTTGCAGTACGCCATAGCCCTCATAACCTCTTGTATTCATAACGACACATTTTTCAAAATGATTACTGAAGTAAATTACTCCCATTTTTAACGTTATATTCTTTGTTAATAAGTCAATTTTTCGTTTTATTATTACTATTATTATTTTACCCCCGGGCAAAAATTTCCCCAGAGCTGTCTCAATTTCTCCCGAACCTTGTTTGCGGATATCCGCAGAGCAGTTCGGACATATTCTGCACCCCTGGTCTCCTGTTTATGTCTGCCTGTTTGTCATGTCTCTGTACTACCAGGTACAATAAATCATTTTTTGTACCTCCAATCCAAAAAAAAAAAAAAAAAAAAAAGTGTGCCCCAGCAAAAAAATGTTTGAGAAACGCTAATCAAAAATAGGCTGTGTATGTTATGATCATTTGCTAGTTCATATCTTTTCTTGTTTGGGTGTTTAACGACTAACGTAAGCAACTCAATGAGTTATAAGCAGCCGTTCGTCCCTAATTTAGGGCCACTGGTTCCAGGAAAGACAGAGAGCTAGTGCCGTAAGAGACAAACACACCATCCATGTCTCGTATGATACTCGAACACGGACCGGCTCGGAGAAAGAGTCAGAATCGAAAGCCACTTTCCAACCTGGACGACGTGCAGCTTCTCTCCCATCTCTGGAGTCAGCAATACAAAATCAAGAAAGGAGCTGAGTTGTGGTAGAAAGCTGGAATATTAAGGAAGAAAAGAACGGATATCTTAATTTCGAGGAGGGAAAAAATCTTCCTGTCCCTCACAGTATTGGTAAAAAAACCCATATTGGATTTCTAAATCGCGGTTCCACACTGTTTCAAGAAGAGTGAACGATTGTTCATTCAGATTCAATTTCATTTTTTTTTTCATGCAAAGGAAAGATCGTTTTTTCTGAAAATGCAATTTTGTTGACAGGGTGAAAATCTCAGGAAGAGGAGAAAAAAAATCTACTTAAATTAGCCGTGAAATGGACCATGACTAGCGAAAAAATGTCGGGGTGAATTAATTAAACTGTTAATCTCAGCCCATCATCTAGCTGCGAAATTTAATATGTTTTTTTCTTCTCTTGGAGTCACAATGAGTTCAGTCTTACGAGTTAGAGTGCCGATCAAAGAAGACAAAACAAACAATGTAAACATTGAGTCACTTTCACAAGAGCAGTCATATCATGTGACGGCGGTTTTCAGTTTTTACCGACCTTCGGTAGAGAGGCGTTTAAAAATTGAAATTAAATCCTTAAGTGGCGTTGTTATCATTCGATACAATGGTGAATGAATTTTAAAGGCATTTCAAGAAATCAATATTTTCCCTATTCACTTCACCGTACCTATAACAACACTAAAGGGAATGAATACACAATTGAGATCTTTGTCACGTATTATTGAGAAAGCATAACCAGAATGTACGTGTGCAGCCGAGTGACAAGCGGAAATCATGCTTCCGCAAAACTAATAATAACTCAAGTAAGGATTCTCACTGAGTATGGGCGTTGAAAATATAAGGGATTAGTTATAAAACATCAAGCACACTGAAACGGTAGCCAAAACAAATGTAAGAAGAATGCGGTATTGGCAGGAACATGAATGAAGAACAACGAAAAATAAACTTTATTCTATTACACTAAGAAACATAGGGTGACATATGCTGGTGGGGGATCTTAAGCAATATCCCGCAGAGCAGAAGTTGCTGCGGAAAATGTTCAACAACAGAGATGACGCTCCATTCTCTGGTGTAATAATAGCAACGACATTTGGATCTTTTTACACAAAAAAAATTTCAGAGAAAAGCTGTAGAAGAAATATCAAAAACAATGAGAAACAGAACGCATTTACTGCTTTTAGAAACATTCTGAGCCTAATGAGCCGTGTAAGCAGGGTTGAATCGGTTACCATACAGGGGTTAGATGAAATAATGTGAACACCAAACAGAAGACATCGCTCTTTCCACGTTAGTGAGTCACGGAAAAATTATCATCGGCTGACAGCGGGAATCGAACCCAGGGTCTTCCAGTTACGCGCCGGACATAATACAACTGCATCACAGCGGCCAAGAGTTCTCCACTCACAAGTGATTAACTACCAAACCACATGGCAGGTTGTTTTATGGAGTGCTGAGGATTCACCAAAGATGGAAAGCAGCAACTGAACAAATAACTAGAAGGCGAGTGAATAATTAATTCATACACTCGACGTGAATCAGGAACACCAAACAGAAGTCATCGCTCTTTCCACGTTAATAAGTGAGTCACGGAAAAATTCTCATCCGCCGCCACCGGGAATCGAACCCAGGGTCTTCCAGTTACGCGCCGGACATGCTACCACTGCACCAGAGCGGCTTCGAATTCTTTAGACTCACAAGTGATTAACTGCCAAACCACATGGAAGGTTGCTTCATGGAGCCCCGCACAGTCAGTGCTGGGGATTCATCAAAGATGGAAAGCAGCAAGTGAACAAATAAATAGAAGGCGAATGAATAATTAATTTATACACTCGATGTGGATCAGAAACACCAAACAGAAGTCTTCGCTCTTTCCACGTTAATAAGCGAGTGTGATGCAGTGGTAGCGTGTGCCACTGCACCACAATCATAATAAGTGTGGTGAAGTGGTAGCAAATCTGGAGCGTAATGGAAGAACTGGGTTTGATTCCCGGTGACAGCCGATGATAACTTTTCCCTGTCTCACTTATTAACGCGAAAGAGTGATGATTTCTGTTTGGTGTTCCTGATCCACGTCGAGTGTATGAATTTGTAATGTGAACAGCTGGGAAATAGGCGATATGTCTTTATAAATCAGGCGTTGGATCCCCATATACAGCTTCCAATCTTCTTGGAATAGATTCATGCAGTATTTTGAGAAGCCTCCAATGGAATGTTGTACCATTCTTCGATCAGAACATCAGCCAATTGATGTTCGAGGAGAGATTTGGGTTTTCACTCTGCTCTCCAAAACTACCCATAGTGGTTCGATAATATTCAAGTCAGGTGATTGAGCTGGCTAGAGCAAATGTTGAAAGTTCATCTTCGTGTTCCTCAAACCAAGGCTGAACTGTTCTGCTTGTGTGTATGGGCGCATTATCATCTTGAAAAATGGCATCATTGTTGAGAAATAACATTTGGATCATAGGATGCAATTGATCACCTAAAAATGTTTTTTTTTTCTGGGGGGAGGACAGTAATGGCCATCGTGACCAACTCAATGGGCCATAAGCAGTTGCAAGTCCTTAATTTACAGACACTGGCTCCAGGGAAAGGGGAGAGCTATTGCCGTAAGACAAACACAATATCCATGCCTCACGGGATTCGAACCCGAACTCACTTGGACGAACAGTCATAAGCCAGCGTTTAAACCAATGCGCCACCGGGGAGGCCACCTAAAATGTCCACGTAATATCTGGGAGTAATGATGGGGTCAGCCGAATACCAAGAGGTGGGAGCCCAAATCACCACAGATCCATCTCCGTGTTTGAGAGTTGGAACCAGACATTCTTAATTGTAACCTTCCTCGGGAGTTCTCCATACATAAATCCGATCTATTTTTGGAAATAATGTAAATGAGGACTCATCGGACTATATCACACGTTTCCAGTCATCAGCTGTCCAGGTTTTATGCTCATGATACCATCTACTGTAGGGAATCATGTAAATAAGGACTCATCGGATCATATCACACGTCTCCAGTCATCAACTGTTCAGGTGTTATGCTTATGATACCATCTACTGTAGGGAATGATGTAAATAAGGACTCATCGGATCATATCACACGTCTCCAGTCATCAACTGTTCAGGTGTTATGCTTATAATACCATCTACTGTAGGGAATGATGTAAATAAGGACTCATCGGATCATATCACACGTTTCTAATCATCAACTGTCCAGGTTTTATGCTCATGATACCATCTATTGTAGGAAATGATGTAAATAAAGACTCATCGGATCATATCACACGTTTCCAGTGATCAGCTGTCCAGGTTTTATGCTCATGATACCATCTACTGTAAGGAATGATGTAAATAAGGACCCATCGGATCATATCACGTTTCCTGGCATCAGTTGTCCAGATTTTATACTCACGACACTGTCTTTATCGTACTGTAGCTTTGGTTTCTGTGAGCAATGGTTTAGAAACTGCAGCTCTTCCATGGATGTTGGCTTTGTGAAGTTCTCTGCGGAATGCTTTTGTGGAATAGATTCTTCCTGGTGGATATTTAGTTCTGCTGTAGTTCTGTGTTTTTTAGACACAAAACAATACAGAACTCCTTGTTGGTGTTCGACGGTCCTTCTCATTCAATCTCTGTTTTCTCTCACTGTTCTTCTTCGCCGATGAAGTCTTGCCATGCATTGGGTACGCAGGCTTAACCGCACAGCCTGCTGTTCTTGAAACACCAAATTGTCATGGTTACAGAAGCTCCTGCTAAATGGGCTCCCATGATTTGCCCTCTTTGCAGTATGACAGGTCACCCATTTTACCGACCCCTCCATCGAACTACTGCTCGACACAACTTGTACTACAGTGGCGTACAACCAAAAGGATATATACAAAGAAAATATACAGAAAAGATAATCACAACCTTTCCTTTTCTAATTGTAGCCTACACGAATAACACTAAACCGTATAATCATGGTGTTTACATTATTTTGTCCAACCCCTCTGTATCAAATGGATTTCACTACAGTATGTAAGACGTACAAAAATAGAAATAGCTTTTTTTGGTCACCAGCGGTTGAAACGCGTTCTGTGAAAAATAAGCTGTGCACAAAACATTTCTCATGATAGAAGGTATCCATGGCAAAGCGGATTTCTCAAATCGGGCTCTTAGGAACGAATATACGGTACAAATGGAAATGAACACTTGCACTACGTAGTAACAAAACTGTGTAATACAAAAACTAGCAAACATATAAAAAATATTCCTCGTCACAAAGGCTATCGAAATAATTAGGTAAATGCGACTTTTAGAAGCGTAAATATCATCATTACAGTGATTTGCATTAGAGACCCCTTGCAGGAAAACTAAATATTTCTTGAAAAAAGATTGCACACAAGTGTTTCTGTAAGTGAGTGGCGTATAACTGCAAAAAGAAGTTTTTCAGTTAGATTTTTCGGAGCGCAAGTGCGATTGCGAAATGTAAGAAACAGAAATATGCTCTTTCACCCCTAGTGGCTAACATCGGGCGACTTCTTTCCATACGTTGTTTGAAAGTTCCTCTGCACTGTTGTTGGTGACCGGGTGTCGTGATACCAGAGGACACACTGAGCTTTTTCTTGATTTGTGAACATTTCCGGTTTCCTGGACATTGACACTGCTACACTACAGCCACGTTGCGGAAACCGGCAACAAAAAAAAACTTGGTTAGTTTTCCAAGATTTTGACACCAGTTTCACACCTGTAACGTACATACAGCGGATATGAATGACGATTGTAATCAGGGAAAGACTTTTCGGACACCCTGTATATCAAAATTAACGTATTTATATATTTGACTACAAAATACAAAATATTTAGAAGTGAATAATGTTTTGAGATTTACGACTATGATCAAAATCACTTTCTGAAATCAACCGCCAAATGTAGTCTCCCATCATGTTCTCGTTATACTATTCTCGGTAGCGAACTTCGAAGTCCAGTATATCCCGGGAGAAGCACTCTCTGTCCTCCACTGAGTGTGCTCCAATGTTTGTCTTGATTTTTATCAAAATGAGCATCCAGGATATTTATTTTGAGGGGCATCCTGCAGCCCATTTTGCTGTAATTCTTCACCAGAGTCTCAACCAGCTTCATATAGTTTTACAGTCTTGTAATTGCCGAGAAAACTCATAATCACTGTGACAAAGCTGTTCCAAGCCGTTTTCTCCTTTGTAGTGAGCATACTGGGGAATACCTTGCGCTGCAGGATCTTCTTTCTCTGTATTTCGACCAAGACACGGGCATTAACTTCTGCGTCAGACAACTTAGGAAGAAGTCTCGCTGGAACTTGAAGACGGCCGACTCCTTATCTACAGCTGTCATAATTTCTTAAATAAGGCCAAATTTGATGTGCAGTGGTGGCATCAGCACCTTAAGGTAGTCAACTAGCCTGACGTTCTTCCTCATACAGAACTCGGTCCGTTGGGGGCAGTCTCGCTAGTGCGCCTCGGTGTTCCTATCCCACAGGCAAATATGTCAAGGAGACTTGGTAAAACCGCCTTGGATACCCATCAGGAAGCCACCATTTTGAAGTATCCGGTGACCGCCTACCCGTTCCTATCATACTTCAAGACGTCTAGCCAGCCCTTGATGCTGCTTTAATCATCTGCGAGGGGCATCGAATGAGCCAGGGGAGGAGACAGGTGTATGTTCCCGTTATGGAGTAGCACGGCCTTCAGGATCCTGGATGAGCTGTAAATGAAGAGGCGCCACTATTTCTGGCTACAGGCGATTCCAATTACTTCGAACAGACCGGTCACATAGTGGTAGAAGCAGAACCATCTTCCCGGATGAAGAAGCTTGAGAAAGATTGGTGACGCTTTCCCTGATATGTGACCAGCACACTTTATCCAACAAGTTCCACCGCTTGCGCCCAGACGGAAAAAATTTCGGCATTGGACTTGGTAAGACCAAGATCTCTGTTTAAGTCGTTCAGGTCTTTTTGGCTGTGGTAGTATGGGTTTCTCTCAGTTATCCATCTCACCTTCCAGAGTTCTGTTGTAGTGATCGCTGGTGAAATGAGTTGCCCAGGGTTTGTCTTGGTGCCCAATAATAAGGTGATCAGATATTGGAACACCGATTCGAGGACAAAATTGCGTGGTGCTTCCAAATTAGCAGATATTTGGGGACACATACATACTCAGAATAAATATGCAAATCATTTTGCCACAAAACTGCACTGTTTCTACCCTATCTACCAACAAGTAATTGGACACCCCTGCAATCGACGATATCTGCGGTCCTGAACAACGTCACGGCCGCCGCCGTTAAATATCGAGTGGGAAACAACAACGCAACCAGTCGCATGCAAGATGCCTCGTAGTCACGAGCTCTCTGATTTCGAGAAAGGTGTAATCGTCGGGTATCACAGAAATGGCCGATCCATACGTGATATATCCAGCGAGTTGAAGTACCCAAAATCGACAGTGGCCTACGTGATGGGCAAGTGGAAGATGAGAGGTGACTGTCGGAATGTGTCCCGACCCGGCAGACCCACAAAACTGGGAGTTAGAGACCGACGGTAGCTGGCCAGAGAAATTCGGAAGAACCGCACCAAATCGATGGGCCACATCCGCGAGGAGTTTCAACAGGCATCCAGGAGTGTTCCTTCGATGAATACCATCCGTAAGGAAGCCCATCTGCTCGGTTATCATGGACGTGCTGCCTCCCACAAGCCTTTGATCACCAAGTCCAACAGCGCTGCTCGGCTAACGTGGTGAAAAGAACGTCGACAGTGCACCGTTGAACAGCGGAAACAGGTTCTCTTGAGCGACGAATCAAGGTTCACCCGCTACCGTTCGGATGGCAGGGTCTGGATTTGGCGTCTGCCTGGAGACGCCTCCTGCCGGAAGGTATTGGGGCAACTGTGAAGTTCGGCGGCGGGGGAATTATGCTATGGGTGTGTTTCTCCTGGTATGGCACGGGACCCTTGGTCGCAATTCCTGGTAGACTCAACGCCGAGACCTACTGCACCATTTTGGATGACCATGCGCTTCCTACGTTGTGGCAGTTTTACGGGGTGGACCCATGTTACTTTCAGGATGACAATACCACCTGTGATGTTGCGAGGTCCACCATGGCTTGGTGACAATGGGGTTAATCGAATGGACTGGCCTGCGGCGAGCCCTGACCTTAACCCTATCGAGCACCTCTGGGACGAGTTGGAGCGTCGACTTAAGGGGTGCCCCTACCGTCCGAAATCGGAGAAGAAACTGACCTGTTTTCTCCAAGCCGAGTGGAAGAAAATACCGCTAGCTGTCGTACAATGCCTGGTTGAGAGTATGTATCTGAGGGTCGCAGCTGTAATCGCCGCTCGTGGAGGCTCCACCAACTATTGAAGGTTAATAAACTTCGTTTTGCTTTGCTATCACAGGTATCCAATTACTTGTTGGTAGATAGTGTATAAGCGCGACATTACATATGAACATTTATGTCTTAAAAGGATATATATTGTAGAATGTTGGAACATAATTTGTACTGACAAAGCAGAGCTATGATGGCGAGAGGACTTCCGGTAATAGCATAAGCGAAATGCTTTATTTTAGGTATATGTGCTGAATTAAAACCAAGCTGCACACTTACAAACTAGTTTAATGGAGAATGTTACAGTTTGCCAAAGTTTTCGGAGGAACTCAAGACTAGGACAGTCTAAATTTGGCCGCCCCTGGCCATTGAACATTCGTACAAGTTGGTACGGGCTCGAGTCCTGAATGGGGCATGGATGGCGTGTTTGTCTACAGCACTAGCTCTCTCCCTTTCCTGAAACGAACGTCCCCAAATTAAGGATAGGTAACTGCTTATAGTCTTTAGATTTGCTCACGGTGGTTGTTCAACAACAAAAAACAATCAAAATTTGTATTCACAGAAAACATGTTGGAAAATCATCACAGCGAAAACTAGTTTTAAGAACATTTTTCATTAGGAATCTAACGAGCTAATCACAAAGTGTAAATTCGAGGACATTTGAGGACAAACACCAAAATTTAAGGACAATTTGCATCCCCCAAAGGCATCAGACGTTTTTGGGGACAGTAAACTAAAGTCGAGTACTGTCCTCTAGAATTCTGGACTTCTGGTCAGCTTAGCAATAGGCATGCCGAAATATGCACTGTAGGCCTCACAGATCTTAGAAGATGCTTCCACATTGTACTTTTTAGCACGTCTTTTGAAAAAAATGAAAGTGCTTATGTTATCGGTTTGTCCGTCCGTCCGTTCTTCCGTCTGTACCCACGGTATCTCTGCAACTATTAGCCCGATTTGAAAAATTCTTTTTGCATTCGAAAGCTTGAAATATGCGAACAGTGATCATTCATTTCGTTTTTTTACGATGTACAATTTCGCCGCTAGAGGGCGTAAATGCAGATGATATCGAATTCAAAAATACGTTTTATTCCATATATTTGCTTCTAAACATCCGATTGAAAAAATCTTTTATCTTTCGATTCCATTTATGTCGAAGAGTATTTTGGATATAGTTAGATTTTCCACTAGGGGGCATAAAAGTAAATTGCATTTTCCCCGATAACTCTTCTTCTAAAACTCCGATTTGAAATTTTTTTTTTCAGCAGATATATCTCCTGATGCACAATCTTTTGCATATAATTTCGAATTTTTGGTAAAGAATACTTTGGCCACCAGGGGGCGTAAGTATTAATTTTCGCTTCTGATGTATTTGCCATAAAATCTGAGATTCTAAAATATCGATCGAAAAAATTCTTTCGTGGACTGATGCCACTCACATCGATAAACCTTTTCGGAGTATTTTTTCCTAAAATATTCCACAGTTTCTCCACCAGAGGGCGTAGATATATATCTTATTTTTGTCAATATCTCGACTTCTAGGAGTCCGATTTGAAAAATTCCTTCTTTGTTGGATAGTGTTTTCCGTGTGACATGTTTTTCATAAAATTTCAAAATTTCAAGTAATTCATAGACTTTCTGCTACGGGGCGTAAAGGTAAATTGCGTTTCTCCCTATATCTCTGCTTCTAAATCTTCGATTTGAAAAATTCTTTCTGCATCGGATACATCTTCTGATGGGAAATCGTGTGCACACAATTTCTAATTTTTGTAAAAAAATAGTTTGGCCACCAGGGGGCGTAAATCTTAATTTCCGGTTCTGTTGTATTTGCAGCAAAATATGAGCTTCTAAATCCTCGATTGAAAAAAACGTAATTTGTTGACCGATACTAGTCATGTCGACAAACCCTTTAGAAACATTTTCTTCTTAAAATAATGCATGGTTTCTACGCCAGGGGGGCGTAGATGTATATCTTATTTTTGTCAATATATCTACTTCTAGGAGTCCGATTTGAAAAATTCCTTCTTTGTTGGATAGTGTTTCTAGTGTGACATGTGATTTATATAATTTCAAAATTTTCAAGTATTTCATAGACTTTTCGCTAGGGGGCGTAAATGTAAATTGCGTTTCCCCTATATCTCTGCTTCTAAATCTCCGATTTGAAAAATTCTTTCTGCACCACATATAGCTCCTGATGGGAAATCCTTTGGACATATTTCTAATTTTTGTAAGAAATGGTTTGGCCACCAGGTGGCGTAAGTCTTAATTTCCGCTTCTGTTGTACTCGCAGCAAAATATGAGCTTCTAAAATCTCGATTGAAAAAAGTCGTTTGTTGACCGATACTACTCATGTCGACAAACCTTTTAGGAAAATTTTCTTCTTGAAAAAATGCATGGTTTCTACGCTAGGAGGCATAGATGTATATCTTATTTTTGTCAATATCTCTACCTCTAAGAGTACGACTTAAAAAATTCCTTCTTTGTTGGATAGTGTTTCAGATGCGAAATGTTTTCCCTATAAATTCAAAATTTTCAAGTAAATCATAGACTTTCCGCTAGGGGGCACAAAGGTAAATTGCGTTTTCTGCGTTATTTCTGCTCCTGAAGCTCTGATTTGAAAGATTCTTCGTGTATCGCATACAAGACCGGATGGATAACATTTTTCACATAATTTCTAATGTTTGGTAAAGAATGGTTTGGCCACCAGGGGTCATAAATGTTAATTTCTACTTCTGATGTATTTGTAGCAAAATCTAAACTCCTGAAAACTCGACTAAAATCATTTTTCTTGGACCGATACCGCTCATATGGATAAACCTTTTGTGAATACTTTCTTCCTAAAATAATGCATGGTTTTCCTACCAAGGGACGTAAAGTCACATCTTATTTTTGTCGATAACTTTGTTTCTAAGAGTTCGTAAGCTCACGATTCCGTTTACAGCAATATCTGAGGGATTAAAGACCCGATTGAAAAACTTCTTTCTTCCGTCAGATACTATTGTTTTCCATACCGGTTCCATTGACTGTGAATAGCTTTGATAAATTTAATTTGCGTCAGAACGGATTCAAAAGACATGCTTATTACACCCGAAAATTCGGTGTCCTCTTTCTTGTTTAATCTTGTGTTGATAAATTGGCCGCAGATAAAGCAAAATACGTCCGCTGGATGCTAGTAGTGTCTTGATGCCATCTCAGAAGAACGCAGATGCGTATCCGTTAAGGCAGCTGGAACTAAACTGAATTTGGTGGGCTTCAGGCTACTGCATGTTTACCACTTAATCAATGGAAAGTTCTTGAAGGTTCTGGAAGGTTCTCGAGAATTCTAGAAAGTTCTAAAATTACTCCAAAGTTACTTAGCACTGAATCCATCTGGAAGGTTCTGAAAAAATAGATAAATTTCAAAATATCACTGTCCTGGTTGTAAAAACAAAGCTTGTGGGGAATAATAGCCATTTTCTATACTTTTGAGGCACAAGCAATAGGGAAGTAACAATTACTACGCAGAAACTAATAAAAAATATCTTTACTACATAGTGCCACAGACTGATTGAAAAATATAGAATCTATTATTGTTTGAAATAACCTATCAGATACCTTATATACACAGTAGTCCCCATAGGACCATGAATTTGTCTTATGAAGGACTATCATCCTATTTCTGTGGCTGATTATAATACTAGTATTTTAATTACAGGACTGTAATATGTACTCCGCAGCAAAAGGAAAAGATAGAGATCTAGATTTACATGCGTTTCTTTTCTAAAAATTGAGTACGAGATTTTCTTAGGTGTGAACTTTCTTTACAAAACAGAACAGGAAATAAGAAGAAAAAAACAACTTACTGCGCTCCACCGAAGAAAAGGTCGAAGTCCATGAACTCCAGACGCACCCTGTGGCCCTTGCTGCCCAGGAATCGGTATTGACACTGGAGATTCTTGGGGTAGACTCCCGGGTATGTCGGAGAGCGGAATTCTCCGTCTTTTTTATAATCGCCGTAAATTGTGAAACTGCACGTCGTTTCCGGTGCAGGAGTACCAACTATGTACTGAGCTATACAAAGAGAAAAACAATTTGTTATATATTATTGACGAACATCATTAACCGCAAAATGTTATGTAATATAAATTCTAATTACTTAGGGGCTGCCTTTTGCAGTGAAGAACTATTACATCTGGAGTGGCGTCAACTCCATCAGTCCGTGAAATGTGTACTCAGGTATTCGGTATCAGCAAGACAGTATGGCCTTCCGGAGTTCAACGACGGAGAAATGCACCGGCATGGAATAGCTAATGCGGCTTTCCAATGCATTCCACAAATGATCGACGAGGCTCAAGTCAAAGGAACTTACAGGGAAAAATCGTGTCCAAGTACACGAAATGCTTGCAATGATCCACGAATCCTTCCTGCACAGAGTCGGCGTTGTCTTCTTGAAAGGGTCCGGTTTCACCAGGAAACAAGTTGAACAACATTTGTTTCGAAGCATTTATCGGGTGGCATAAGGCCGCGAGAGTGTATTTTCAACGGGAATGAAAGCACCCTATGGAATTCATGAGAACAATTCCCATACCATGATACCGTCTCCGTGGGTCATGCAAGAGGTGGTGTATCCTGATCTCATGCCACCAGGTCTAGCAGTGACTGTGGAACGCTACAGTCGTTAACTATTGGATTGGAAACTAAAACTGCAAAGAAAACGACCATTTTCTGGACATGGGTGGAGAAAGGTAATTTTACTGCATGATAACCTACGCCCCCGTGTTGCTGAAGCGACCCAGGAAGCCATCATGCAGTTAGGATGGCAGATTCTTCCTCATACGACTCCCCCCCCCTGAGTTGGCCCCTTCGGACTTCCACTTGTTTCGCACAATGTAACACTTCTTCGCCGACTAGCTGTTTGCTGAATTTGAGGATCATTAAAAAGGAAACAATGATTCAATCGTATCGAAACCGGTGTCCTGCTTTCACGGCGACATCCTCCAGCTGTCGCATGGATGCGAAGAGTTATAGCTCACGTGGACATATAATTTACCGATGATTAAAAGCGACCTTCTTCTGTAAGACCGACACCTGTTCGACTTTAAAAAAATCCTGTTCGACTTAAAACCCTAGAAACTTATACAGAGACCTAATACAAGAAATGTGCAAGGTTCCGGGGTGCAGAAAAAAACCGTCATCCTCCAGTTCAGGGCCACTGGTTCCAAGGGAGTGAACCGATATGGGCCTGAGTTCGATCTCTATGACTCACATACAGATAGAACTCAGGCCCATCTCGGACGAGGGTCAGAAGTCAGGGCGTAAGATCACTCGACAAATTGCAAGGACATTTGCACGTGTTTAGTGTTTGTCAGTATGTCTAGCTTTCTCCTTCACCGCGCTAAAACACTCAATTTATTAGAAATTCAAGTCAAAGGAATTTGGTCAAAAGAGGCCCACACGTATAATACAAAATATAAAGGGAGGAAAGGGAGGGGATATAATAATAATGTAAACTGAAATTGTCTCAGAAGACATGAAGCAGATCCAAACAATGCGAGATCTTAAAATTACGTCTTCTAAACGCAGGAAAGAAGGCTACAATAAACTTCTGACGAAGCGTCAGGTAGTAGTTGGAGTTAGGCATTAGAAGACTACTTCAAGTAGTAGTCTTCTAATGCCTAACTTAGGAAAGAAGACTACAATAAATTCCTGACGAAACTTCAGATAGTCGTCAGGGTAGAAAACAAGAGTGACATGGCAGCCGCTTAGGTCCAAACGATGCGAGATCGTGAAATTGCGTCTTCTAATACCTAACTTTGGAAACAAGGCTACAATAAACTTTTGACGATGCTTCAGAAACAGTCAGCGTTAAAAACAGGAGTGGCATGGCACTGAATTGGATTCAAACAATGAGAGATCTTATAATACGTCTTCTAATGCCCAACTCAGGAAAGATGGATGCAAATAAATTCTGCCGACGCTTGAAGAAGTAGGCAGTGTAGACAACATGAGCGATATGGTACTTTCTAGGATCCAGGTAATGCATGATCGTATAATTACGTCTTCTAATGCCTAACTACGGAAAAAGACTTCAGTAAACTTCCATCAATGCTTGAGGAAGTTGCTAGCCCAGAAAGTCGGAGTAACAGGGACTTGGAAACAACGATAGGAAAAGTTAGATCTAAAGACATTCCACCAGGGGGTGCTCTAAATTAGCATATACCTGTCGGATAACAGATGAAAATACTGACAGAAAGACAAAAAATGCTAACACATACAATAAGTTGCGGAAATAAATAATCTTGTTGAAATATTGTCAGAAATTTGTACGTAATAGTAGTTTCTTCTGTTGCTAAAGATGATTTCAAATAGCAATACTTCGATTTTTCCGGATCTGCAATATTATTTCCCCATCTGCAACAGTAAGTAATGATTGTCTTTCGGAAGGATCCAGAATGAAAAAAACAAAAACAAGATACAACAAGCAAAAACAAACAGAAAACAAGAAAGATGACAGCAAATTTTCGGTTGTAATGAGCACGTCTTTTGAATCCATTCTGACGAGAATTAAATTTACCAAAGTCAATACAACCGGATAGAAAAAAATCAACCGGAATTATATAATCAGTAAAACAACCATAAATAGAAACAGCGGTTAAAAAGTATGTTACGAAAATTAACAAATGTAGCACAAAAAGTTCCTCATAGCACAAGGAAGGTAACGGAGACTGATTTTCAAACAGAACAGTTAAAAAAAGAAATATAGAAGGAAACATAATGTAATTCTACGGCTTATAGCGGTAGAATTTTTCATAATGGGAAATCCGAAAATTATTCTTCATGGAAAAAACTATGCTAAGGAAAACGAACTTTTCAAATACGTCTCCCGGACCCAGATATAGCGAGAAGAAAGGTATTGACCTTTACGCCCCTTAGCGGGAAATCTGGGCATTATTTAAAGAGGATAATGCTCCAAATCTTTATTGTATCGAATGGTATTCAGTAAAAATGAAATTTCTCAATAGGGATTTTACAAGCGGAGATGCAGATGCAAGCAGAAATTCATAAACACCACCTAGTGACATAACTGTGAACTATAAAACTCCTCAAATACTAATCTAAAGTTTTCCACAAGGTACCGTATTATTCCGTGTATAAGACGATACTTTTTTCCAAATCTAGGGGCTGAGCCTCTAGGCTCGCTTGCTCGTTTCCAGAGTAGCGCTCGGGCCCTGCAGCCCGATCTGCAAGTATATCACATGAAATAAAAACCGGAGAATTCATATAAATTTTAATTTTTATTGTATGTCTAAGCAAATAAGGCTTGTTATTCAGAAATTTCAGAGTTTTTCTTACTGTCGTTAATTTTTGGAAGGTTGGACCTTTGTCGTTGGAACTAAAAGCACTTACTAAATTTACCACTAAGGTAAACAAAAGCGGTCCAAAAAGCATTTTCGTAAGCCGTAACCGTTATGCTAAACCGTTAAGGTGGACGTCAAGTAATTTTGCTTCCTATACGTCCAATGGAAAAACTTTTGTACACATTTCCTTCACAATTGGTGTGTTCCCAGGAATGAAAATTTGAACATCGATTAAAATAACTTCATATTATAACTTGGAATACTTAGCATTTTATATAACATAACCATAACTATACAAAAATTCAATAACTTTTCTTTTGGTGGTGTTGAAACCAGAAAAAAGATGGCGCGACCTGTACTTTGATGACGTCAGTAGACAAACAATGTTGGATTACATAATTATGGTTATGTTTTAGAAAACATTAAGTATTCCAAGTTATAAAATAAGGCTATTTTAAACAATGTTCAAATTTTCATCCTTGGGAACGCATTAATTGTCCAGAAAAAGATTGCGCGACCTATACTTTGATGACGTCAGTAAGCAAACAAATGTTGGATTGCTTAATTATGGTTATATTTTAGAAAATATTAAGTATTCCAAATTACAAAATGAAGCTATTTTAATCGATGTTCAAATTTTCACCCTTGGAAACAAATTAATTGTGAAGAAAATGTGTACAGAAGTTTTTCCATTGGAAGTATAGGAAGCAAAATTACTTGACGTCCACCTTAAACAACTGAGATAACTTTACCAACAAAACATATACATAACAAATTCTCTGCGTCACCATGGCAGCAGGTCACAGGACCAGAACGTTCCTCTGTGGTTATCGTGAAAACAGACAAGCCGTCCGTTTCTTACCTTTGCGTCTTGAAGGAATGCTTAAAAATCAGGAAATGACTTTTTCTTAGATTTTGTTTTTGTAAAAAAGGGACGATAGTTGTAAGTTTATGCTGTTAAAATCGCAATGCGTTGTAATTTATAGTTTGCCATATATCCGTGTTTTTAAATGGATCCCATCGCGAAATAGGGACTTTTGTGAAATTTAGAAATTTAATTTCTCGTAAACTAAATCGAAATTCAAAAAATGGAGACGAGGTGCAAAAATGCGGGCATGGCACTACATGCGTACAAAGTTTCGTGGTTCTGTTGCTGTTAGTGTGTCCAGAACGCGACCTGATAACATTATTTTGCTTACCTTAACTTTGAAATACAATAGCTCTCGAAGTATCGGTAGAAACGCGAAACGGTTCATTTCAGCGTGTTCTCCAAACAATTCTCTACAAACGATGTAAATTTCATATTTTTGTGTTCAATACGTTTTGCGCGGCGAGCTAGGAAATCAAGAGTGTCGCGAAATTTCTAAAACAACGGCAGCAGCATCGGCGGCAATGACTTTTTTTAGAATAGAGAGATTTTTAGACCAAAAATTGGGAGTCGACTTATACACGGGGTGTAACCGGTTGAGAGAACCCTGTGGTTACCGCGGCGAAACTGCCAGTACATTACCTCTTATCCCCTCTCCCCACTACGACGTAATGCCCTGATGAAAGAAGAATGGAATAAATGGATGCAAAAAAGCAGGTAATAACTTGACACCGACAGTGAGAGTGAAAAAAGAAAAAAGAACAATTACTGAGGACCGCAACGCGGTCCTAAACTCATGGGATGGAGTCAAGCAAGAGGTGGTTGTGAAGTCCTTCAAGAAATGTGGAATCAGCCATCCCTGGAAGGAACTGAGGATGATCTAATACTTATATTTAGACACCCAGACGACAGAAGTGATGCATTTGAGGTTGAAAAAAAGGGATATGTCTGGAACAATAGTGCTGAAGAAAGTGATGCATAGTTTGTATCTTAAAAATATTACCTAATTTCTAAATAATATACATTTCCAAACCTCTTTTTTTTATATATATTACCACAGACTTTTTCTGTGATATTAGCTAATTTCTAAAAAATATCAAATCTATCCTTTTTTGTAATAAAAATATTGATTTCTCAAATTTCGGGTCGAAATGGAAAAATACGGTAAATGGCATCCGGTGTTGAAAAGTTTTTTTATATTGCGCATTTAGAAGCAGAGTTATTAAGAAAAACAGATTAAACGCTGGCGCCCTCTAGCTGAGAAATTTGGCACTATTTTGGGAAGAAAATACACACAAAGAGTTTTCGTACATGGTAGTATCTAACCGAAAAAAAAAAAAATTATATCGGGTTTTTAGTTCCTCAGATATTGCTGAAAACCGAAACATAAAATTACGCCCTCTAGTGGCAAACTTGTGCGTTAAGAGAATTTTGAAATTATATTCGCAGCGAAAACGCTCTCCAACAAAGAAAGAAATTTTCAAATCGGACTCTTACAAGCAGCACAGATATTGACAAAAATGATATATACATTTACAACCCCCCCCACCCCCGTCAGAAAACTATACATTATTTTAAGAAGAAGTTATTTTGAAAACATTTTCAGAGGTGAGCGGTGTCGGTCTACGAAAGAATTACTTCAATCGAGTTTTCAGAAGCTTAGATTTAGGGTACAAACAGATAGGAAGCAAAAATAAAAACTTACGCCCCATGGTGGCCAAACTATTTTTGTCAAAAATTAGGAATTGTAATCAAAATGCTTCTCATCAGAAGCTTTATCGAATGCAGGAAGAAATTTTCACATCGGAGTTTTAGAAGCTGAGATATTGAGGAAAACGCAATTTATTTTTGCGCCCCTAGCGGAAAATCTATGCATCACTTGAAAAGTTTGAAACTATATGAAAAACATTTCTCACAGGAAACGCTCTCCAACAAAGGATGAACTGTTTAAATCGGACTCTTAGAAGCAAAGATGTCGACAAAAATAAGATATGCATCTTCTCCTCTGGCGAGAAAATTGTGCGCTATTTTAAGCAGGGAATATACTCGGTTAGTGGTATCGATCCAGCAAAAAAAATATTTAAATTGACTTTTCAAAAGCTCAGATTTTGCTGCAAATGCATCAGAAGCAGAAATAAACACTAACGCCCCCTGGTGGCCAAACAATTCTTTACCAAAAATACGATATTATAATCAAAACGTTTTACATTAGGAGCTGTATTCCATGCAGTAAGAATTTTTCAAATCGGAATTTTAGGAGCAGAGATATCAGAGAAAACGCAATTTACGTTTATGGCCCCTAGCAGAAAATCTATGCATTACTTGAAAAAGGAACTGTGCCTAAAATACTCTTCGTTATAAATGGCATCGAAAGGGAGAAATAATTTTTTCAATCGAATATTTAGCAGCAGATATATGCAATAAAATGTATTTTTAATTCGATATCATTTGCAATTACGACCTCTAGCGGCGAAACTGTGCATCGGAAAATACTGGAATGCAAGGATCATCATTCTCACATTTCACGCTTTCCAATGCGAAAAAGATATTTTAAATCATTTCAGAGATATGGTGTCCACAGACAGACGGACGGACAAACAAACCGATAACTTAAGCACGACCTTTTTTACGCTTTCCAACCGTAGGTTGAAGAAGCGCATATGTTCCAGCTTTGTCCATCTGTCTGTTCGTCCACACGATAACTCGCATAAAAATGGCTCGATTTCGAAGAAATTTTAGTATGTAGTAGGGAACAACCCGGGGACGAACCCGCTTGAAAATGGGCGAAATGGAGTCAAGGGTCAGGACATAAGAGTGAGATCCATTCCATCGCCCTTATGCGTCAAATCTTACGTAAAAATGCTTCTATTGCGACAATACTTTAGTGTGTTGTTTCGGAAGTATACTGAGACGGTTCTGTTGAATATTATCGAAATGGGACAAAGGTTCTGTTGAATATTATCGAAATGGGGCAAAGGTTCTGTTGAATATTATCGAAATGGGGCAAAGGTTCTGTTGAATATTATCGAAATGGGGCAAAGGTTCTGTTGAATATTATCGAAATGGGGCACAGGAGCGAGATTTAACCACAGCCGTTATCCTCACAATTTGAGTAATGTTGGAAAGCGTATCATAACCAATGCATTGCATGATTTTAATAACTTATTTTATATAATGCGTGCGTGCGTATGTAACACACACACACACACACACACACACACACATGCGCGCGCGCGCAGAGCGGTCTTCGAAATCACAAGCATGTTGATTGCTTGAAAAAATCAGAAACTAGGGAACTTGTAAAACCTGATTTATATGGAGTCCATTTAGTTTCAAATGTGAGTAATGGATAAAGCAGGAAAATCACAGTGCTTTTCATCTGAAACTTGCAGATGAAACATAAATGTGCTATATTTCTATTTATTTTATACACCTCTTAAGAGAGGTTTTGCTTTGCTAAGACATTTTGTAGAAGCTTTGAGTATTTCATATTGTAAATTATCATATTTTAAAATTGCTTGGGTCTAAATTATGGGAATTAATGAGCTGGATAATGTGCTTTTTTTTATAAGTGTGAGGATTATCCAGTTATGCATGTTTGCTCAAATCTAAGCATAATTCCTCTGTGAATAGAACTATTCTACTATAATATTGAACACATCACAGGAGATTAATCAGCTACATGGAAGTTCACCTTGCCCCCACAAAATCAGTCTGTACCAAGACTAAATAATGCTCATCGGTTAAAAATGAAATTAAATGGGGATGAATAACTTAACATCTGTGAATATTTGAATTATTACATAATAAAATGTTTAAATAGAAATACTGAACTATTAAATAGTGTTTTGCTTACCCGTCTATATTTATAAGTCCGAATTTTCTTGTTAATATTAAGATTAAATAAAAGCAAATATCAAATATCAAAATATCTTCGTGCTAGATAGTAATATAGTCTAATAGCTGTCGAAGCAAGATAAAACGATGTAGGTCTTAAGGCGTTTAATAAAATCTAAATGATATACACACTATAAAACGCTAGATCTTTCGCATGTGCTACATCATGAGGCTATGTACTGATCAAGTTCGATGCATGCAGGTATATATATTTATATATCAGAAAATATATGCGCATAGATCTGCGCAAGGTACAATAAATAAACATGGGAAAAGATATGTATGTAATTTTAAACACTAAATTAAAACTGAATCTCTTGCCAAATGTTTCCAAGAAGAAGGTATAATAACTGGGGTTTCATTATTCCAACTTTGCTCACCATATGCGATAATAAACAGACTTTCAGAAAATAAAGTAAGTCTTTTGGTATGAGTTTGCAAGATAATAAATGCGTCGTTCCATAGTGGTATGAAAGAGTCTTCTTTCACTAGGCGAGCGAGGGCTGTAGCAGATGAACCAGTTCTTACAGAATACTTGTGCTCCTGGATTCGAGTCGATAGGCTACAAAGAGTGGATCCGATGTAAGTTATAGTGGCACGTGGGGACTCTTTCCTCATCAAGGGAATGCCGTATACACCACATTGTCTCAGGTTGTCGAGTTTATCTTGTATTATTTAATAAAAGTAGATATTTCCAATTTTTCCCTGCACAGCGTTCCATTTATTAAATCGACTTTTAAATTAATTGATAATATTTAGTGGAGAAAAATGTACATACTCTTTCAAGAATGTGGACGGGTGGGGGGGGGGCATCTTATACGGTACCTATGGCCCGATTCTGTGCAAAGCAGGCCCTGGTCACACTATGTCTTCTAGGCAGTATAGTAAACGTACTGATATATTTATAGCTCAGTAAAACATTTACATTCATGAACTATAATGATCAGTAGCACATCACAGAAAATAAAGCTGACTGCAGTGGTGACTTACAGGCATTGATGAATTCATAAAAGCCGTGGAAGGCATCACTGGTGACCACTTTTTCATCAGTGTAGAAGGCAACGACAAGTGTCTGGTACATGGAAATTCGGTTTCTAGGTCGGTTCCTACCACAGTACCGACCACCGAAGGGAGTGCAAATCAGCTCCATGCTTGGGTCTTCAATTTCAGTGTACAAATCGATATACTCACGGTTGCACCTGAAACGAAACAAATACAAAATAGGACACGGGCGATCACTATATATATATGAAAATTACAGAAGCAATTGACAAATGTTCGCTCGTGAAAACACAAATTTGTATGTGACGGAGTAAGTTGCTCCCCCAACTAAGCTACAAGGACGGAATTTGTCCCTCACTCCAGAATAAGTTGCTCTCCCAACTAAGCTACACGGATGGAATGTATCGCTGCAGACCCATCGTCTTGACACTTGCTTTGCCGCTGTAGTACGTTACATCATCTCTCTCTTGATTTTTTTTAATTTGAAGCGAAGTAGGAAGTTTTTCATTATTTCCAGACGATGTGCGGAACAAAGATCACACATTTTCCCAAAAACCCAACGGCCAGTACACCCATTTTTACCTCCGGGCGTCAATGTGAAAACAGGAGTTTGTCGGTGACGGGGATCGAAGCAGTGCACCCTCACTCCGGAGTAAGTTGTTCTCCCAACTAAGCTACACGGACGAAATATATCTCTGCAGATTTGTCGTCTTGACCCGTGCTTTACCTCTGTTGTACGTCACAGGCTGCATTTCCCCTAACAAACACAGTGGATCAGGGAATGATGATACGAAGTACGAAGGTGTTTTACAGAAAAAGCATACTTCAGAAGTTGTAATTAGTTTAGAAAAAAATGCAACAACAGTTATTGACGCGCTAAAATGTCACGTGATATGCAAAGCTCCACTAGGAAAGCCGTTTTAACCCTTTAACCGACTGGAACGAATTAACTCGGGGTCAGCAAAATGGGCTGAAATCAGCTCGAACGAATATAATGGCTGTCTGAGAAGTGTGCCGAACGCGGCTGGAACGAGTGCTGAACATGCGCATTAGAAAACCTTGCTTCCCCGTTAGTTTTGTTGTCAAATGTGGTAAATTTGGGGAAGATTCACACCAATTCTTTTTGACTGATGCGACAAACCTAAGAAATGGGAGAGAGAAGATGTACGAGTAGCTAATTTTTACCCAGTGGCATGATGTTCAAGTCGGGAGTATTAGCCCTTCGCCATCATTCCTTGGTGCCCGGCGGACTTCCCATCTCCATCTTTCCGCGGATTGGAAGTGTTGTGGAGCAGATAATAACCTTATCACTTGTGGCAGGTTTATTGCCAGTACTGCTAAGATGAGAAAGTGAAGGAAGTTTTTGAAAGTAGCTTTCGTAAAACCCGGTCGCTATGTGACTATTTCTGTTTGAGGAACGCAGAACATTTTGGATACTAATTGGTTCAGATACATCGGAACCAAATAGTACCCAAAATGTTCTGCGTTCTTCAAACAAATGGTCACATAGCGACCGGGTTTTTCGAAAGCTACGATACTTGAGGAAAATTCCTCAAGGAGAACATTGAAGACGTATTTGCAAATGAGATCGAAGATACAGGAAATGAAAGTGAATGAAATTTGGGGTCATCGAGAGACAAAGGAATCATCGCCTTTGAAGTTTCCTTGAAGATTATGCGAACATTGATGAAGAACTTTCGCTAGAATTGCTAAACACAGGTGTGGAAACAGTAGAGAACATTAAGGGTGTAACATACCAGGAGATGTGACGCACCTGCCAGAAGGACGCACACGACATAAAGGCAGATAGGAATCAGAATAAAACGTCCGCGTAGCTTAATTGGTAGAGCAACTTATTCCGGAATGAGTGGACCCGGGTTCGAACCCCGGCGCGGATAAAAACGACGGAGAAATTCACTTCGTTATAAGGGCACGAATGATGATCAGTTAAGACATAAATCTCCACAGAAAATGAAACCCAGACTTGCTTTTGAAAGTTTGTAAAACCTTAGAGTTTATTTTGCTGTCTAGAAAGATTTCAATCACGACGCACAGTGGGGTATTATTTGCATTGAAAACCTGGCCAAAAGTTGGTTATAGGCGTATAATTCTTGCCAGAGAGGGAGCTGAATAAACAGGGAACGATGGTACGTGATTTTTTAACGCCCGTGCGCCGATGTGGCGCGCCCCTCAGTCGAAAGTTGGGGGTTGCTATTATTGCACGTATCTTTTTTAGGCTGTCTCTGGAATATCGCACGTGTATTAGCGATTTGTATACATTTTAAAGAAACAGTGTAAAGTGTTGCATTATGGAAACTTCTGAAGCACTCATGTACTACACTACACCTTTGAAAGCTTTTTACTTTTATATCGCTTATCTTTATGTAGTTATCGCGCTTTGAAAATAGTCAATAATTCAGTGATTTCTTTTTTACGAATGCAACATTTTACGAATGATTTCGTTGTACTTCAGGGTGTGTCCCGATGTTTTTTCTCATGTTATTACAATGAATGAAGCTTTGGGTTTATAAAGACCAAAAGAAATAGCCGCGGAAGCGCGTGGTATTATTTATTTAAGCGCTTGCGTCACAAATACTAGTTTTTACATTTTTGTTAACTGTACAAGAAATGTGTTTTTCTTTTATTTGTCGAGCCTTCCGGAATCCAATTAATGACACGGAGACAATTATATGATATTATGCAACAACTCAGAGATGAAGATATCAACTAAAAATTGGAATATATTGAAAAGAGCGGAGATAATTATATGGAGGAACAATATAAAGTGTTTAAGCACAGAATGACCTATGAAGTCAGAGTTTAAACGCAGATGGTTGGCTGCGCACAAGGAAGATGAGACGCTAAAAAAAAGAATGCTACAAGGGACTTTAGGAATACCTGTTGCAACAAGTAAATCGGGGCGACCAAAGTCGTCTTTTAGCGACCCAAGCGAACTCAGTAAAAGAAGAAAGATGGAAGAAATCCGACAAACACTGGACACCGACGAATTTACTTTTGCCATCCAGACGAAGCTGCGAGTCTCCAGCAAGGCAGATGCTTCAAAAGTTCTCAAGGAAATTGCTGAATCTCTTAGACAAGCAATGAAATACAGGAAGGCGTACTCCAGTAGTCTGAAACAATGAGAGAGAGAGAGAGAGAGAGAGAAAGCAATTATCATCTTTACAAGCTCTTCCTATATAATTGCAGAATCATGTTTGTCAAGAAGACAATACGAGATTATCAGAACCAGCAACAACAGCTTTACCCATGTGTAACGTACCAGGAGATGCGACGTACCTGCCAGAAGGACGCACATGACATAAAGGCAGATAGTAGTCAGAACAAATGTCCGCGTAGTTCAATTGGTGGAGCAACTTATTCCGGGATGAGGGGACCCGGGTTCGAATCCTGGCGCGGATAAAAATGACGGAGAAATTCACTTCGTTATAATGGCGCCCGAACTATCCGGATGACCCGACCGTTCACAATCTCGCAATGGTGTGATGTTATTTCCACACCGCGAGATAGGAAAAATAAAGAGCAGCACTTCGAAAAAAAAAGAAAAAAAAAAAAATAAGGGGGAGATGATGTAACGTACCAGGAGATGTGACGTACCTGCCAGAAGGACGCACATGACATAAAGGCAGATAGTAGTCAGAACAAATGTCCGCGTAGTTCAATTGGTAGAGCAACTTATTCCGGAATGAGGGGACCCGGGTTCGAATCCTGGCGCGTATAAAAATGACGGAGAAATTCACTTCGTTATACATGTTACACTGTATTGCAAAAAGCTGAAAAATACTGTTACCCTGTTCCTGAATCTTATATAGTGATAGCTACTTGCGTTGAGATCAGTCTGCAAGAATTATTGGACCATACTGCTGCAAGAGTATTGCTGCATTTGGAAGAAGTAGTGCAAACTCTGAGCGAAGGTGACAGTGGTACATTGAAATTAATGACGAAGTGGGAATGCGAATTATCTCAACAGGCACAATTTAAGGAGATAGTTGAAAATAGCTTAGAATCAGATGGCAATATATTTCAAAGCTGTGTGGTACCGCTATAACTAATTTGCGGTACAGACAACAGACAAATAATCTGGCAAAATCCCACACTGTCTTCTCCTCGGTACTATCTACCTATCAGGATGAGATTTGTTAACGAATCCGCTGACATATTAACAAAGAAATAAATTATGTACAGACAAAAGTCAACAATTTGAAAAAAACGAAAATTGAAGTAGAACCATAGGTGTAAAAATACGATGACATTAACAATGACCGATTCCAAAGTATAAAATGCTGCCACTGGTACTATATCAGCATTGAAATGCTACACCTGCGATGCCACATCGAAAGAATTTTATAGTTTATCAAAAAACAGAGAAGCTCATGTAAGCACATTGAAGTTTAATTTGTCCAGTTTACATGGTAGAATAATATCATTCGATAGCTTGCTTCACTTGTCAGACAAACTTCCCGTCAAAAAGGGGCAAGTAAGGTCAAAAAACGACAAATGTGTAGTTAAACAAAAAAAAGGCGAATTTAAAACCAAACCAGGCATTACTGTAGATGTTCCCAAACCTGGCTTTGGGAACACAAATAATGGGAATACCAACTGAAGATTTTTTATTGATCCCGAGTTATCGGCTTAAACAACGGGTTTCTTTCATACACAGCGCGTTCAATGTGTGAAACAAGCCAGTATGCAAAATAATTGCATTAAATATATTTTTGACTTTTCTAAATGTGGTCTAATCCCCTTCTTACTTCGCAAACTAATAACTTATCTCGATCAAACGCAGTTAAAATACAATAATAATTTTGCCCAACCTTTCGATGCAAATACTCTACTGTGCGGCGTCAAAGGAAGTCGAAAAAATGATATCAGCTTTTAGCAGGCATGCTGAATAAGTAATGCCTCCACGTAAGTGTCTCGCGCAGGAATTCTTGCCTAGAAACGGCAAAAGAATCTTTGTGCCAATAGCTTCATTTTACTACGTAATAGAACTTCATACACCGGATAATAATAAAACGCATATAGCGCATGAAATCCGTTTATTTTTGTGCTGACTACAACACAAAAATAAACGGATTTCATGCGCTATTTGCGTTTCATTATTATTCAACTCTGGTGTATTTGAAATAAAGGTTTCATACACCGATTTGTTCGTATTTAATTGTGTTTAAAATAGATTATTCTTTTTCAACTATGTACACGGGTGTCAAACAACAATCAGTTATAGGGTTTTTAACTCATGAAAATGTACCTCCCGAAGAAAATCACGCTAGTGGTTCTGGAAATTTGAACATAAGCACTGTTCGTCGTTGGGTAAGAAAATCAAAGCACAGTGGAGAAGTGTTGGCCGTAAAGGATCAACCGCATAGTGGGATGCCAGTAATAGGGGCAGGTCATGGTTCTGGAACTTTGGTCATAAGCACTTCCCGTCAAAAAGGGGCAGTCTTTGGGTAAGAAAATCAAAGGGCAATGGGGAGATGGTGGCCGTAAAGGATCAATAATTAATTAATGCCTTGTGTTACTTGTGTTTTATGTTCAAATAAAGTGTTAAGGATATGATGGCTGTTCATTGTTGTCGTAGTGCCAGAATGAATTCCCGTAGACGCCACGATTTCTACATGTATTTCGTTTACGGCGCAGCCACTGGAAATGCGTGCGAAGCTGAACGCCTGTACCGGGAACAATATATACAGGTGCCAACCAGAACATATGACGTTGATGCCTTTTGATTACTTCATTTCTGGGACATAACAAAAGCCTTGTTTACGAGACACCGGTGAACTTGCCAGAGACCCCTTTAGCCAGAATACTTGCAGCACCTGACTTGGTCCGGGAGAAGCCTGGGGTATTTGAGAGTGTGTCGAGTTCCCTTCGACGATGCATTGCGTGTGACGGTTGCCAACTCGAACACCTTTTGTAATACGTTTTATGAGTCCATGTAATCTTTGTTTATTTATTAAATTTTCTGCATATTAAGATTATTTCATTGATATGTTGTCCGCAATGTAGTGGCTTACATTCTAAGGCTCTTACTGACTCCAGAATAATTCCGAGAACATGGGTTCCTGTTCGAAAGTTGCTGTATTACAACTCCGCTCCTTAAAATTGTTAATAAGCTCTTGAAACACCCTGTGCATCATCCTTATTTTGCCAAAACATACACACGTTATTCAAACCTGACTGACCTCAAGACTGTTGTCACATAGCATTCGTTGAGTGAGAAAATACACGGTCGTCTAAGAATATAACCACCCCGGAATCACAGTGTACCCGCCCAGGTGCGTCACAGAGTGCACGTGACAAGGTCGACCACACGGAGATATAAGCGGCCGGCCAGGACAGATGAGCCATAGTGCGTTACGTGAGTACAATGGGCAGAGGTAGTGATTTGAAGGACTTTCAAAAAGGAATGATCATCGGCTACCGCGCCAAGGGTGGAAGCATCTCTGAAGCAACAGACTTCGTGGGCTGTTCGCGAGGTGCTGTAGTAAGGGTGTAACCAAGAATGTACCGCTGGCACACCGAGTACCTCATGACGTCATAACTGTGGAGCGCTAAAGGTCATCGACCCCAGAGAAGAACATCCCCTCCGTCGAATGGTAAAGAGCAGTCGGCGCAAAAGTGCAGCAATTGAAAACGCAATTGAGCGCTGGAACATCCAGGTACGTGTCCCCGATAACAGCAAAGCGAACCCTGTTATGCATAGGTCTCCGGAGTCGAGACTGCGTCAACGACGCCTATAGTTCACATGACACGTGGGGCTACCGTGGGAAAAGGTTGCCTTCTCGACGAATTAAGGTTTTCTACTCCACAGAAATGACGAGCGGTGGCAGATACGGTATCTCACACACACGAGAGCCAACAACCGCATGCGCTTGTCGGTCAAGTACAGTCCGGCGGTGGCAGTGTGCATGTCAAGGAAGTGTTTTCCTGGCATGACCTGGGACCACTGGTACCACAAGATGGGCCACTGAACGCTAACGGCTACCTGACCATATGCATCCTTCCTGTTGGAACGTTTACCCTGGTGGTAAACGTTCGCTGACGTGTTCCTGGTTCCAGGAACACGTCAGCGATATCTCCGTTCTCTCTTGGCTGGCGGAATAGCCCAACCTCAACCCCATAGAGCAGTTGTGGGACTATTTTGATCGATAGGCTCGACGTGCTCTGCTGCAGTTCACATGGGCACGTGTGCCTCGGGCAACCTTCCGGGCCTCATTGCCTCCATGACACGCCGTCTCGATGCTGTCATCCGGGCCAACGATGGTTACTTCCATTATTAGGTAGGTGGTGATACTGTATTATGCTGATACCACTATGTATAAAGTTGCGGTTCAAACGCTTTTAGAAAACGAACTCAAAATTTGCATAGGGAAAGAAACTAAAAATGAAAGTTAAATTAGTATTGCAATATGTCGATCCTATTGCCATTTGAGGGTGTTAACGTTGATCATGGTGTCGTTTAGAGATGAGTTCGGGATCAATTTTTGGAGTCCGGTCTCGGTCCGCTTTCTTTGATTACATGTGTTTGCTGAGCCCGGGCCCGGATTCTTGGAACATTTTGCTTATCAAGGATTGCATTTATGCATTATACACTGGCCAAAGATATGGCCCAAGCAAGGATTAGTTTAAAAATAATTAGTTTAAGAAGTTTAGTTCAGTTAATCCACTTCACAATATTAATATGTTTTTAGAAATACTACGCATAAAGCCAAATGTTCTAAAATGTGGATTTGAAAATAAATAAATAACCAACGTGCCGTTCGACCGTGTCAGGGAATCAGTAATTTTGGTTAAAGCTGAAGAAAAGAAAATCGTTTAGAAACAAAAAATTCCATTCGTTATTTCTTTTTGATTTCTAAATTTACTTTTATTTTGAATAAATTGCATTATAAAACATACAACGCCGTACAGACAGTTGCAAGTGTTTGAAATTTTGACTCTAGAAAACTAATCTTTGCAATATAATTTACATATATGCTAGTTGGTGAAGGTAGTTAAGAGTCATGTAGTAGAATATAAAAAAAAGCACATAGAAATTTTCCAAAATTAAAAAAAAGAACGTAAAAGCATTCCAGACCAGATTATTTTGCATTTTGTAACATTAACAAAGCTTTGCGCTTAATAGTATAATAATCACAATATTATCATATGTGTGTGCAGTTTTCAGATCAAGTTCATCATTAAACACGTTAGTAAAATCATGCAATGCATTGATTATGAAACGCTTTCCAACATACCAGAAATCATTACTCAAGTTATCACTCAAGATATGATGATAATGGCTGTGGAATAAATCTCGGTGTTGTGCCCAGAACGTTGATTCGATTTCGATGATATTCTACAGAACCGGTACAGTATACCTCCGAAATAACATGATAAAGTTTTGTCGGAATAGAAGCATTTTTACGTAAGTTATGATGCATAAGGGCTATGGAATAGATTCCCCTCCTGTGTTCTAACCTTTGACCCCATTTCGCCCATTTAATAGGCAAGCCCCTACAACATACTAACATTTCATCCAGATCGAAGAATTTTTCCGTAAGTTATGACGCATAATGGCGATGGAAGTGATTCCGCTCCTATGTCCTGACCTTTGACCACATTTTCCCCATTTTCAATAGGGTTTGTCCCTAGGTGGTCCCCTACCATACTAAAATTTAATCGAAATCGAACATTTTTGTGTTAGTTATGACGCATAAGAGCAGTGGAATGGATCCCGCTCCTATGTGCTAACCTTTGACCCCATTTCGTTCACGTTCAATAGGATTCCTTCCCAGGTGATCCCCTTCCACATACTAAAAGTTCATCGAAATCGAACGAGTTTTACGCGAGTTATCATGCGGACGAACATACGCACACAAATCGTGACGTAATGAGGAAGATGGGTATCGCGACCATCTGCTCGCAAGAGTGTGACGTCGTAAAACTTTAATAGGGCCCACACACAACGCGTGATGTAATGAGAAAAGTGGCGTGACCGCGCGCCAACATATCAAGCGCGAGATTGTGACGCCGTAAGATTGTCCCCAGGTGGTCCCTTACCACATAATAAAATTTCATCGAAATCGAACCCTTTTTTACGCACGTTATGACGCATAAAGGCAATGGAATGCATCCCGCTCCGTTGTCCTGACCTTTGACCCCACTTAACCCATTTTCAATAGGGTGCATTCCCAGGTGATGCTCTACAATATACTAAAATGTCATCGACATCGAACCATATTTACGGACGTTATGACGCATAAGGGCAATGGAATGGATCTCGCTCCTATGCTGTGACCTTTGACCCCATTTCGTCCATTTTCAATAGGGTTCGTCGCCAGGTGGTCCCCTACCACATACTAAAATTTCATCGAAATCGAACCATTTTTACGCGAGTTATCGTGCCGAGAGACAGACGGACGGACGGACGGACAAAGCTGGAGCATATACGTTTCTTCAACCTACAGTTGGAAAGCGTAAAAAAGAGAGAAAGAGAATTGTATCTAATGCCTCAGCGCTTCAACTTGATCTTCTTTTCTCCAAAACTCGACCTGCTGCACTAAAAACCAACGTTACCCCAAAAATCGCGGGATTGAGGAAATTAAAAAAAATAAATAACAATACTTCTAACTGCACAATTTTGGAAATTAATACATCATTTTAAAGATAAAATTCCTGATTTTTAATAACATACAAAATGGGAATGTGATTTTCTCCCAGTTTTTCGGTACCACACCTCCTTGAACTAATCCTTGCTTGGGCCATAGCTTTGGACAATGCATAATGCAAGTTTTGCTAAGCCAAATTTGTCTTGCAATGGAAGCTAGCTTAGAAAATTGAAATTCCTTCCACCATGGTAACAAATCCACAATGAAATTCAACACGTGTAATTCAACTAGGCGCGGAATTACACGTGTTGAATTAATTACAGTAATGAAATTCAAGACGTGTAATTCCAAGCCCGGGCCCGGGTTTTTCGGTAATTAAGGAATTCTGAGCCCGTCCGAGCCCGGGCCAGAGCTCATCTCTAGTGTCGTTCACCCTTACAATTTTTCTTGTTCCATAAGATTCTTATCCTGTAAAATATGTTTATCCTATTTCCGTATGAGGGTCTTAACTTTGATCATGGTATCGTTCACTCTTATTATTTTCCTGTTCCATAAGATTCTTCTCCTGTCTTTTTCGGTAATACCAAGCATGCATCTCTTCGGGAATCTTTGGGTTATCCAATCTTTCTTATATAAGCTCCGAGTCACTTATCCATAAATAAGAAAGAGAAGGGAGCGCTGATCAAACTCTTCTGTTTTGAGGCAAAATGGCCCCGCAGTTTCGAAACGCTGGCTGCTGACCGTTAGTCTGAGTGGGCCGAGGTGATAATTTCGAATAGGTATGATTGATATGCTTACCTTACGACACTGATACTCCATAACAGGTAGCCCTAAATTAGGGACAGCGACGGCTCATAGCCCTTAGAGTTTTCCCCTGTGGTCGTTAAATCCCCCGCCTCCCAGCAAAAACAGAAAAACAGACGTAAGAGTAAATTGCTTTTGAAAGATGTTTTGTTTTTCAAATGCATTGTGGCAAAATTTTACACCGAGTAACCACTGAATTATGATCTCCCACCCCCTATGAAATGTGGATGCGGCTCGTGATTTCTGAAATGGCGCAATTAGTCGACCGATGTAGCATTTATAAGGTGTGAGTTGAGGAGTAGGTGGTAAAATTCGGAACGTGATGGGTAAACATCTACGTTGAGAAAGGACAGATTGTGGGAGCTCGTAAAGAGGGTGCCCCGATTTCGCAAACGGCTGAACTGGTGGATTGTTCGCGAGTCTCTGTAGTTGTACTAGGACTGGCGTGAAAATGGTCAAACAACGACCCGCAGGCGAAAGTGCACAGAGCAGCGAAAGGTTGATGTGAGATGTGAGCGCTGTGTACGACGACTTGTACAGGCCAACAAACGAAGCACTGTTCAACAGCTGACTACCCAATACAACAAAGGTCAACACGGAATAGTATTTGCCCATGACCATACGTCCCACGCTCGCACGTATGGGCTATAACAGCAGACGACCTCAACGACACCCACTCCTAACCACGGTTCATCGGAGCAAAATACTCACCTGGTGCAAAGATCAGGCAAGTTGGACATCGAATGACTGGAAAAAGGTGTGCTGGTCTGATGAGTCGCGTTTCTTTCTCAACTCCGTGGATAATCATGGCGGAAACAACATCGGGAACTCGATCCATCCTGCATGGTCTCCACGATCCATCCTGAATGATCTCTATGGTACGGGGATATGTTAACCTGGCAGGAACTTGGATCCCTGGTGCATATGGAACTACGTATGACACCCAGCAATGTTGCATGTTTTCAAGAATGGCGACGGTGTCTTCCAAGATGCCAATGCGCCGAGCCACAGGTCCAGTGTTGTGCAGGAATAGTTTGAAGAACACAGTTCAGACTTCCAGCAAATCACTTGGCTTCCGAACCTTCCCAATAACAATCCCATAAAGCATTTATAAGACATTATGAAACGGCATATCAAGCGTTTCGACACACCAATCATCTCCATACCTGCACTGAAGTCCACATTACACACAGCTTTGTCGGCCATACCTCCCAACTGCTTCCGGCTTCTTATTGAATCGATGCCACGTCGGATAGCTGCTGTACTGAGGGCGAAAGAAGGACCTACGAAGTATTAGGTATACACTAATCACCTCCATACCTGCATTGAAGGTCGCATTACACGCAACTTGGTTGGCCATACCACCCAACTGCTTCCGGCACCTTATTGAATCGATGCCACGTCGGATAGCTGCTGTACTGAGGGAGAAAGAAGGACCTCCGAAGTATTAGGTATACACTAATCACCTCCATACTTGCATTGAAGGTCGCATTACACACAACTTGGTTGGCCGTACCACCCAACTGTTTCCGGCACCTTATTGAATCGATGCCACGTCGGATAGCTGCTGTACTGAGGGCGAAAGAAGGACCTACGAAGTATTAGGTATACACTGATCACCTCCATACCTACATTGAAGGTCGCATTACACACAACTTGGTTGGCCATACCTCCCAACTGCTTCCGGCACCTTATCGAATCGATGCCACTTCGGATAGCTGCTATGAAGGCAGGAGGAGGAACTATGAAGTATCATGTAGGTAAGATGCGCCTATTAATGTTTTGTTCGATGTGACCCTTACTTGATATCTGTTGTCCATAGGCATTAGTCACTATGAGGTCTGTTGATGGTGTGTTTGTGTGTGTGTGTGTGTGTGTGTGTGTGTGTTATTGGCATCTATAAGGTCCCATGATTACCTGAAATATTTTGCAATGCATATTGGCGCGAAATTGACTTGTTCTCACTGAGTCAGCCTTTCACCCAACGTATTCCAGAAAAACACATTTTCCACCAATTTCGAAATTCCCATATTCTTTTAGCCTAATGATTGGATCTTTGTTGTTTACGCTTTCCAAACGTAGGTTGAAGAAGCGTATATGCTCCAGCTTTGTACGTCCGTCCGTCCGCATGATAACTCGCGTAAATAGTGGTTCGATTTCGATGAAATTTTAGTGTGTGGTAGGGGAAAACCTGGGGACGAGCCCTATTGAAAATAGGGGAAATGGGGTCAAAGGTCAGGATATAGGAGCGGGATCCATTCCATTGCTCTTATGCGTCATAACGTAACCAAAAATGTTTCGATTGTGACAAAACTTTATCATGTTGTTCAGGAGGTACACTGAACCGGTTTTGTTGAATATCATTGAAATGGGGTAAAAGGCCAGGACACAGGAGCGATATTTATTCCACAGCCATTATCCTCATAACTTGAGTAATGATTTCTGGTATGTTGGAAAGCGTATCATAATCAATGCATTACATGATTTTACTAACTTGTTTTTATTCGTTTTTATTCCAAAACAGAAAAAAACTCGCATGAAAAGAAGTCTAAATACAGTGCTTAAACATTTTTAATAGTTTTTTGAAAAAAAAGGTTACTCGAAATTCCGTGAAAACCATAAGAAAGATGACTCTGTTTTGATATTATGTGGCAACAATGAGAAAAGCGATAAAACTTCTATTTCTGTTCGTTAACATCAGCTTTCTGTGATTTCTCTTTACTTGTGAGTTTCACAAATAAGACTTTCGATTTATTAACTTACTCTGGCGGAGCTCCTCTGAGGTTAAAGGAAATGAAGGAAATGTGGACTCTCTCATCCTCTTCTGCGATGAAAGTGTAGATACACTGACGGGAGTGGCCTTCTGGAATGGTGAGGTTGTTGGGAGCGCTGAAAGTACCGTTTTTCGGGCCATTAGGATTGCTGACAAACATCCTGTCACACTCTGTGAAAAGGAAAAGCAAGAAAAAAATAGCCATGACGTCACAAAAAGAAATTGGGTCATGCTATATCACGTGAACAGATATTAATGTGGTGGCAACAAAAGGCAACCAGAGGAAAAAATACTGATTTATTGACACTCCCGTAGAACTGCTAAAAAAATACAAAAAGAAGATGCGCACATTTGACGCACTCGTAAAAAGCTTTACTATTCAAGTAAAAGCTCAAACTGTCACCAAAAAAAGGGACTCCCGACTTATTAATATAAACTTCTACTTATTTATGTTCTTCGTTCTCTTCTACACTGGTTTACCATTAATATATGAAAACCCCTTTATTAATAGTGAAATACGCAGGTACAAAGTCACAGACCGAACTATAAATATGTTCGTAGGGCCGTGATGAGACAAGCTGCGAATGCAAAGACAGAATTAACTGATTTCCAGCTCATATTGATAACAGGGTGCCGAATAAGCAACCTCTCAGCACGTGACTTTTCAGTACGTTTGATAATGCAGTGTACAGGGTGTCCATAAATGAAGTACACAACTTCAGTATGCTATTAAGAAAACTACAATTAATAAGAACTTACTTTTAATGTCAAAACACATAGTAACTGTGAATTTTTTTTTTTAAATGTCAGTAGGTCTCCACGTGCTCCTTTGGTTGCTCGCAGAATGTCTAAACGATTGTACAGTTCCACCCACGTACGCTGCAGAACGTCAGGTGTAACAAGGAGGAAGGCCGCAGTAATGCGTTCTTTGAGCTCAGCGATAGATGTAACCTTTTTCTTGTACACAATGTCCTTAATAACGCTCCAAAGAAAAAAGAGGCATGGGGTGATATCAGGAGAACGGCGTAGCCACCATAGGCGCCGACTTCTGAAAATTTCGAGGGGTGCTGAAATTCAAAAGGCAGGCACCATTTCCAGTATTGAAATTTTAGATGTTTGAATAGATCTTGTCTTCAGTGTTAAAGGCAAACAAACCGATGCATGATTCATGATAAAGATATTACATTTTTTTTATAGCAACCAAATTCTTGAACCCTGTTTTAATTCTTCCGATTTATTTTTCTGTAATGTGCCCACAAGAGCTCCTATAATTTGTTTTTTTTTTGGACAAAATTTGAGCATTTTGTTGGGGACTACTACCAGAAAACCAAACCTGTTGAAAAAGGCAGTATATATTATAGTCGAAAATTGTTATTGTTGATTGGCAGTATATATTGTTTTTGCTGATTGGCAGTATAGACTTAAGAGCTAGAAAAACTGGTACAACAGTCTAATACTTGGTAGGTCCCCCACGGGAGCGCAGGACTGCAGAAATACGACCGGGCATGAACTCCACTAGCTTCTGGAAATATGCTGTAGGCATGCACACCATATTTCATGCAGAGCGTTCCACAAATCGGGTGTATTCCGAGGTCTCGGATTCCTGTGTTCTATAGCGCGTTGCATGGTATCCGAAATGTGTTCAATCACGTACAGATCTGGGGACTTGGGGGGAAATGGCAACACACCAAACTCAGATGAATGCTCCTCTAACCATAATGTGGCGTCCCGACACTTTTGTGGGTGTGCATTGTCCTGTTGGAACAGGCCCAACCCATTAGCATGAATGCAGGACATGAATGGCTGTACCTCGTCAGAAAGGATGCGCACATAGCGTTGGCCGGTCACAGACGTTTGTAGACGTACCAGGGGTCCCAGTGAATTCCAGCTAAACACCCCCATACCATTACGGACCCCCACCAGCCGGTACAGTTCCCTGTTGACAGGCGGGATCCATGACTTCATGGGGTTTGTGCCACACACGAATCCTTCCACCTGCCCGATACAGTTAGAAACGCGACTCGTCAGACCAGGCTACTTGTTTCCAGCCATCAAGTGTCCAGTGACGGTGTTGCTGTGCCCAAGCGAGGCGCATAGCTCTGTGTCGTGCACCCATCAAGGGGACTCGAGTTGAGCATCGGCTCCCAAAGCCCATATTGTGCAGGGTACTTTGCACAGTCCGACACTGATGCTTATTGAGGCTCCAGCATTGAATCCCAATGATACCTGCGAGAGTTTTGCACGCCTACCGCGTGAAACGATTCTTGACAGCCGACGATGGTCACGTTCACCCAATGTCTTTTTACGGCCACACTGCTATCGTAGGTTGGAAATTTTGCCGGAATTCTTGTAGTCACGGCACACCCTTGCAATGGTCGTCCGTGAAAATCCGAACTTCGTTTCTACCTCCGAAATACTGTGGTCCATCTCACGAGCGCGAACTATGACACCGCGTTGAAAATCGCTTAAATCGTTATTACTTGTCGTTCTCATGCCGAAAACAGCTCTGACAGTTGGCAAGGATGTCTATCGCTTTATATACGCACTGGCGGACGCAACCGAGTACGTGCGTATGTGACGTTGCTATGTATTTTGCATAAGTTCGTCTGTACCAGTTTTTCTGCCACTTCAGTACATGTATATTATTAGTCGAAACAGACAGCAGGCTAATAGTGATACCTTTGAAGAGCTCTCTCTAACAGTAGCAAACAAACTGACGTGTTCAGTGTTGGAATGGAACGCGTTTCATAATGATTGCGCTGTGTTATTTTCCTTATTTCTTATTGTAAGCATTTAGCGTATAATGCAGCATATATCACAGTGAAAAGTTTTGCTTTGATCAACAAGTCTAACTTGGACATTTCCACCCCCACCCCGCCATCATTCATCTTGCAGTCCACGTGAACCAATTATTATCGATTTATCGTATCACCCCCTGCGTAGATTTATTGGTGTTGCTACTAGTGACTGCGTATATGTTTTATAAAGATAGGGAGAAAAAAAAAGCTTCAAGAGAATTATGTCAAACAAACAAACAATAACTGCAACAACAGGAAAAAAAAACACACACACACACCTTCAAAATGATCCTTTGAGCGAGAAAAGATCGTTCGCAGTCTCGCTGAGTGTCTTCTGCTCTCGGACGGTCATTAATTACTCCCTCTCTGACATTTATGGCTTTATGACCCTACCGAAGCTCATTGCGTGCATTGTAAGCTGCTGACAACTTACAGATGTGCAAGGAACGTGATTGCGAAAAGAAAAGTAAAATAAAATCGGTAGCTTTAAACAATTAGGAAGGTAGGGTACAAGCCGCACCCCATACCCCCGATTTCTTGCTTGCTTGGCTGTCTTATTTCTTAAGTGTTTATTCGGTATCGGTGGTTAAAACACAATTTTTTGAAGATATTGATTTTCTTTATAGGAACCAAATATTAGCGCTATATTCCAATTATCTTATTTAATTTTATGCAAAGTGCAACTAAATATTTAAGTATGAATCCAGTACACATAACAAAATTTCGGAGAGGTGCGGAGCACATCCCCAAATGATTTCAAGGGGTGCTCAAGCCCCTGAGCACCCCCGTAGTGGCCATACCGTCGAACCCTCCCGCCCCCATCCAATCCAACGCCTTGGAAAATGGTGGTCTAAACCTCTAAAAATCGAGATTTTTTTAATGCATGAAACACCTGGCGCCATCTATCATCTGACTTTAACACTTGCCATGTCTCTTGACGTTTAAAGTAAGTTTTTTTCCATCGTATTTTTTTTAATAGCATACTGAAGTTGTATATTTCATTTATAGACACCCTGTATATTGCGCATGACTTGGCAGATTAATCGATTAATTATCACTTACTCAATTTTGTCACGGAATGGGAAATAAAAGTAAAATACGGTGTTAAAGATTTTGTAGTAGGTTGCACCAAAAGGTGATACTACACCAGGTGCACCACATTTTGAGATTAATCTTTTGGTTCGTGGTGCATGAAACACACAAATACATGGTGCAAAGAGGTCAACGTCGCGCCAATTAGGCGATACCATCCCATACAGCACACAATATTTCGTATATGTCACAAGTACGTAGTACTGAAACCTTGAGACTTTTCATATACGTTGCGCAATGTAACTGTAATGTTTCAGAAACTTTACGGCTACGTCAAATGTCCTCAAACGTTACATAACTTTGAAACATAACCGATACGTTACACTGAACAAGGTCTTTGTAACTTCAATATACCAACTTCATATTACTGTTACGTATTTGAAAGATATTTGTGACATCATCATATTACTGTTACGTATTTACTACGTTGAACATTATAGTTTTAATAAACTTTGTAAAATCACAATAAAAAATATTACACTGGACATCTGTTTGAAAAGCAACACAGTCGTATTACGAGTTGTTTACGTTTTCACAGGTTCAACGCAGTCCGCTGTTTATTGGGAACAGTGGCGGCGTTTATATATTGATAACAAAAGAAATAAAATTCGGTCCCGAATGAGGGTGTCGAATTTCTATTATACATGTGGAATAGACTATATTTCAGCGAAAAAAGGAAAAAAATCAAATTCGTCATGTCTCTAAATACAAACCAATATCTCAGCTTCAAGTAAAAAAAAAAAAAAGGTATAGTATACTAATACAACAACACAGCCATCTACTTAGATTTTATAAAATGCTTTTTAGAATTAAAAATTATTATAATAAACAAAACAATTACTTACTTTCAGATGATCTTGAATCACACACACACACACACATACACACACACACAAAAAAAGGATGAAATATTAAATCAACTAACTAGCTAGCTAACTCGAGTGCGCCGCCCCGGTGGCGCAGTGGTCTAAGCGATGACCTCTGATCATTCGTCTTCACCGGGTTCGAATCCCGGTGAGGCATGGATGTTGTGTTTGTCTTACGGCACTGGCTCTCTCCCTTCCCTGGAACCAGTGACCCTAAATTAGGGACGGGCGACTGCTTATAGCCCATTGAGTTGCTCACGGTGGTCGTTAAACCTCCAATCAAAATAAAAAAAATATATCCCAGTAGCACGTGGAAATACGACCACGAGAGTGCTTCGGTGAAATGGCATCAACGCCGTTGCCAAACTAAAAATGTTAAATATCGCCGGAAGGTAGCAATTATGTACAATGGAAACTACATATAAAATAGTAGTACCGGTGAATGCTATTTTTAACGTAACCGTAATGTACAAAGAGTTATGTTCCAAAATAGATGTGAAACGTAATTTTGTAAGATATCTCTGAAAGTGTAACGAAAATGAGAGATTGATACATATCTGAAACGTTTTGTGCTGTATGGAATAACTTGTTATATAACTGCATCATGTTTCTTGTGTATTTCATGATGGTTTAACTTTGCCCCAAAATTTGGTGCAACCAGTGTGCTTCTTGGTTAAACATACCACAAAATTTAAAACAGCCATGGAAATTTCAATGCATTCTTTTCAAGTCTAACTTCAAAAAACAACAGCGCTCTTCTCAGAGCCTAATAAATTAACTGATTAATTAGTGATACATAAAAGCTTTGGTTATAGGATCGGATAAGCGCTAGTTTTTCGCATCGTATTGGTTTTCAATAAGTCCGGCATATCGTAAAAAAAAAAAAAATCAATTTTGGGTTGGGCTTTTTTTTTTTTTTTTTAAATTTGCGAACATCTGCATGATTCACTCACCATAATTTGATATCGCACTACGTCGGATTTCACATGCCACATTCAAGCCGTCTCCCTATCACGGTATGCGATCATTGATCTAAAAATTATCGATTCCCGAGGGAGAGGGGCGTTATTTTCTCGACAAGTCGGTTGCAGGCAGGAGAGCGGGTGGCCAATTGCTTCAAAATTTCTTGCATCTAAGTCGCTAAACGGCGTCCCCAATGCCTGATGAAGTAGGTGATCAATCTGGAAAAAAAAAAAAATTCCCGCAGATCGATTGCAAATGTAGGTCGGTTGAATCAGCGCACTAGGGTGCATTCTCCTCCTACGCCCTTCGTTTCTGAAGAACGCTTCTGCGAAGACATGCCTTAACAACACAAATGGGGCGAAAAGCACTGACAAATTTATTTTACTCCATTCTATTACTTCGTTGCGTTCTCTTTTCTTTTTTATGCTCTCTTGTTCCGTATCGTTCCAATTCGCTTCCTTGCTGTGGGATTTATTAACGCCATCTCCTAAACTATATCGCAGACGAATTTATTCTGCGACGCATCTTATTCTTGACAGAAATGCAGAGCCTAAAAGCACAGAAAAAGGCGACTATATTTTAGGGAGCCCAGCAGGGAGTTTATTGAAAGTTCCGCATAAAATATTTCGCCTCTTTCAAGGAAGTATAACTTATTTAATCAAGAGCGCAGTTATCTTGAATGGCCAACTCAAGCGGTGGTCAGTTTCTTTTGCAACTTTACCATGTTACTTTGGAAATAAATATATTCGTAGGTTAGAAGTGAATTTTTCAGCAGCTTCCTCTATAAACAGAGAAATAATAGTGACATTTTGGGGTGCCATCAGGGAAACATAACAAAATCGTGATTTTCTGCGCTGCGTATTTTAACTCGTATGGAGCACATAAAGAGGCCAAATCTCGAACAATATTCCTTCTCATAAAAAAATAAACACGTTCAGAACTGTTGATACACTTTAATGTCTGTGTTTAGAACACGTCGTGTGTTTAATCATTCTTTATTTGTCGTGTGTAATCATACTTACACTTAAATCGTCGTAACTTTCATAGGCGGAACCACTGGGAAGGGGGGTCAGGACTCCTCCATATTTTCAGAATCGGGGATCCCCAATGTAAAGCCCCCCCCCCATTTTTCGGGAATATAAAGATTTAATGCGCACTTTTTTATGAGGTGAGCCATGTGACGTACCTGCCAGCAGGACGCACACGACATAAAGGCAGATTGCAGTCAGAACAAACGTCCGCGTAGCTCAATTGGTAAAGTGACTTATTCCGGAATGAGGGGATCCGGGTTCGAATCCTGGCGTGGACAGAAATGACGGAGAAATTTGCTTCGTTAGAATGGCGCCCGAACTTTCCGGATGACCCGGCATTTCAAAATCTCGCATTGGTGTGATGTTCTTTCCACACCGCGAAATAGGAAAAATAAGAAGAGAATCCCTTCTCCAGCGCTTCAAAAAATAAATGTGTGTGACGTTGCATTCCACACACCAGATTGACTGGGAGTTCTCAGGTGCACGTTCTACAGTGGATGGCTGCCTGCAACGATTCATGTTCACGGCTGACCCGTGGGCCATGCCCCCGGCCCTCTTTCGGGGGGGGGGGATGACGTACCTGCCAGCAGGACCCACACGACATAAAGACAGATTGCAGTCAGAACTAACGTCCGCGTAGCTCAATTGGTAGAGTGACTTATTCCGGAATGAGGGGATCCGGGTTCGAATCCTGGCGTGGACAGAAATGACGGAGAAATTTACTTCGTTATAACCAACTAAATTTAATAATATAAGATTGCGATTTTTCGTAGAATGCAAACACGTATGTAATATGTACTTAATAAAACAGCGATATCGATTCCTAATAAGCAAAGTGACCTGTAAAACATTGCAATTTATATTTCTCTCCTATCTACCATAGTTTTACAGTTGTGCTCGCTAAGTTCCACAATTCGCCAACAGAGGCGCCTATGTCCTGCCCGTTAGATCGCGCCCAGCAACTGCTTTGCTTCTGCATGTGTGTGTGTGTGTGTGTGTGTGTGTGTGGGGGGCGGGTCCCAAACAATCTCATACAGTATGTATATGTTATTATATAAATATCTACTAGAATGATTGACATAGTGAGATTGCGAAATAGGAGACCAACGCCCAGCTGCGCAATTGCAGCACACCAGGACATGTCTCAAAATAGACAAAAATACAGTATACACTAAAGTAGCGTAAGCCTAAAACACGAAAGTTTAACCAAACCATGCAAACTATGAACACAGAAAGAAAGATTCAAACATATCACCATAATAATGGACAGCACATTCTACACGAAAAATGAAACACCCACTTAAAACCCAGATTAAAACCAAGTAATTAACTTCATACCAGCAGAACATACATGTAAAAATAACCTAAAAGCAGCATTAAAAGTCATAAAAGACATATTCTATTAACCCCATAAATGCAAAACATGAAACACCGAAAGAAAAATTCAAACAGATCACCATAATAGCGGACAGCACAGTCTACACGAAAAAAAAAACAACAACAAAAAAACACCTTAAATCCCAGATTAAAACATGGTAATTAACTTCAGGGCAGCAGAACAAACATGTCAAAACAACCCAAAGACAGCATTAAAAGACATGTTCCCGAAACTCCGTAAATGCAAAACATGAAACACGAAAAATCAGAAAGTCAGAAAATCGTAGTATGAAAGAAATACTTTGTCCTAACCTGACAGAAGTAACAGAGGACAACGCATCAAAATGCGAACCCCCAAAATTTTTGAAGCCATTCGTTCTTTATATATATATATATATATATATATATATATATATATATATCATCATCATCATCATCATTGTCAACCATTATCAATCCACTGCTGGACGAAGGTCTCCCCAAGTTTCCTCCACAACGGTCTGTCTTGTGCCAGTCTCCTCCATGTCACCCCTGCATACTTTCGAATTTCATCCACCCATCTCCCATGTGGTCTTCTTCTGGGTCTTTTCCTGTCCCGTGGAATCCAATCTAAAATTTCGGCTGTCCATCGATGATCTGTCCTTCTGGCAGTATGTCCAGCCCATTGCCATTTCAGGGATTTAACTCTGATCATGATGTCTTCCACTCTTGTCATTTTTCGGATCCACGAGTTTCTCTTCTTATCTCTCCTGGTTACACCAAGCATGCACCTCTCCATGCTGCTTTGAGTTGTCTGCAGCCTTTGTATGTCTCTTTTAGTTAAGGTCCACGTCTCTGCACCATACGTAAGCACTGGAAGGATGCATTGATCAAACACTTTTCTTTTAAGACATAATGGCATATTGCTCTTGAAAATTATGCTGTTTCTTCCAAAAGCTCTCCAGGCAAGTTTTGTACGCCGATTAATTTCTTCATCAATGTGACCCTCACTTGATATCTGCTGTCCAAGATAAACGTACGTGTCTGTTATCTCCAGCTTTTCTCCATCAATCGATAAATCTTCATTTCTTGTAAAAGCATTGAACATCACTTTTGTCTTCTGAAAGTTCATTTTTAAATCCCACTTCTTTACTCTTGTCAGCAAGTTCCTGGATCATACTCTGCAGCTCTGATGGGGTAGTTGCAAAAATGACTACGTCATCAGCAAAACGAAGGTGGGTTAGATAATTTCCATTAATCTTTATCCCAGTGTTTTCCCAGCTCAGCGACTGAAAAACACCCTCCAATGTGGCATTAAAGAGCTTCGGAGATATGGTGTCACCTTGTCTCACTCCCTTTCCAATTTTTACGTGTGTTGTATTTTCAAACAGCCTAATCTTTGCACTTGCATTTTCATAGATGTTATTAATAATATTAATGTATGCATCTTCAATACCGCAGGTTTTCAGAGCCATTGTAACTGCTGATGGTTTCACCGAATCAAAGGCTTTTTCATAATATATATATATATATATATATATATATATATATGCATATAATCTTAGGGGGTCCGATCACTGTGTATGTGTGGTCGGACCCCCAGATTTTGAAACATTGTTACGTCACTGGTAACTTTCTAGTATTTCAATTTGTTCTAAGCTGTTATCTTTGAAAAGTCGTCCGTCGAAGAGCGAACTTGGCAAAATGCATGTTGAATTCCTTACGCCAAAAGATCGATAGCTATTTTAGTTTTAAGTAAAAATGTTGTTTCTCTTAAGGACTGACTTACACAGGTGTGCAAAAGTTTTTCATAACCTGCAAAAACCGTGAATTTTTAAGTTTGACTCTATTCTTAAATAATTTTCCCATTTTTTGTCATCATTTATATATGATTAGATGCGAAATTTAATGGAGATTTCAAACATTTTTTTAATTTTTCATGTAGCTACTTCTGTTCTTAAGATACGTTTCAAAAATCATGACCAAGTCGATATTATTATGAAAGGGTATTCAGGTTTAGAGCAATAAATCGTCTTTGTAATTCATAAGGAATGAAATAACATTTAAATACAGAAATATAACGAAGCAAAATTATAAAACATACCTAATGTTTTGTTGCTCAGCCTTTAGTTTTAATCACAGCTTTGCATCTTGCTGGTATACGGTGAACTAGGTTTTGTAAAACATTGGGTTGAACAATACGATTCCAAATTTGAATTACATCTTCATTGAGTTGAATTTTAGTTGTTGGTTCTTTTTTTTTTGATAGTTGACACGACACTTTGAACCACAAATGTTCGATCGGGTTTAAGTCCGGTGACTGTAGTGGTCAATCAAGATGCTGAAATGTTTTTCTTGAAACCACTTTTTCACTACTTTAGCACGATGACAGGGAGCATTGTTGTCTTGAAAAATAAAATTGCTATCATGAAGTTTTCTGGATGATGGTAGCGTGTGGTTTTTCTGATATCGCGATGAATTTCTGGGCATTTACGGTGCGCCATCGACAATATGAAGGTTTCCAACGCCATGTGCACACATGCATTTCCAAACCATAACCTTCACCGGATACTTAACTGTAGTCACTAAGCAACTAGGATATAATTCTTCATGCTTGAATTTCCTTACGTAGGCACTACTCTGATTCCATTAATATTCTGATTCTTTTAATTTCAGTGATTCATCACTGAAAATAACATTTTCCCATTGCTTGCTTGTCCATGAGACACGCTATTTTGCCCAGGGAAGTGTACACTGTCTTTGATTTGCAGTTCATAGTGGTTCACCCCTGCCTTTGTAGCCACGTAAGGTATAGTGAAGCATCCTTCCCCTAACAGTAGATGAACTAACAGTAACATCAGTTACTTCAGACCATATTTGAAGCAATTCAGGTGAACTGAGCTTCCTATCTTCCAGGCTTTGCTTTCTGAACATTCTGCCCTGCGTGGTTGTAGAGGATCTGGACTTTCCACTGCGACGTATATTTTTAATATCAGCAGCGTCTTTTACTTTCGTCAGTTGCCTAATAATGTAGATTGATTACAGCCCAGTCTCTCAGCCATTTGCCTTGCAGAATATTCCTCTTCATACGGAACAACTATTTTTACTCTCTCCGCTGTGAACAATTCCGCAGTTTTAAAGATGACTGAGAATGTACATAAATTATACCCTAGTAACAACAAGAAGGGACCACTAAATTGCTCTAGTAGTCAATCGTTATAAAGGCTGGAGTAGGATTAAGATAGCACTAGGAAGCAACCAATCAGGTAAAAGACTGTCTATGACTGGCGGTAACAACTGATACGCAGATCACGGGAGTTTCAATGTGTTTGTCAAACCACATATTTTATGCCACATCTTAACAACAGAAGTAGCTACAGGAAGAACTAAGACATTTTTGAAATTTCTATTAAATTTCGCATCTAATGGCATGGCTATTTTAGTAGTTTAAAGTTGCTGCCCTGTTCCTCGGACCACTGTATGAGGACTCAAACTTTATGACATAGACCATTATTCTGCTGCAAGTATCCCTGCCCATCTGAAAGCATCATGCTTTCAGTTGGGCAGGGATACTACTTGACCTACAGTGATGTTAAGATACCTCCAGGCATACTAGTGCTGTTCCAGAGGTACAAACGAACCCAATGCTCGTCCTAAAAAACGACCCCAAGCCATTACGCCTCCTGCAACAGCTAGTACAATTAATGCTAGGCAGTTGGAATCCACAGATTCGTGCCGTTGATATCGTACCGCCGTGTATTAATTAAAATAGTGATTCATCGGATCAGGTAACCTTTTCCCAGTCCTAGGTTTGGTGCTCCCATGCGCATTGCAGACAGATATTTCGGTTTTTACCACAGACGCGTGGTACACAAAGGGTTGTAGCGTAATAGCCATTTGTCAATAGTGGAGATCGAACCCCATCCTTCTGCTCTGGTGCCGAATGCTTTCCGAATTAAGCTACACCTATAAAGTTTGTCGCTGCAACTTTCCCTTCTTGACATGAGCGTCACTTTTGAGGTAGGTACGTCACATATATCCCCCGCCCCGCCCTTGAAAATGGCCTGACACGGAATCGTAGGTTTCCCGGTCAACCAGCAAACCACGTTTGAAGGAGATCACTGAAGAAGGAGGAATTCTAATTAATTCCAGATATGTGGAACGTACAACATCCCACATTTTTCGAAGAACCCAACGGCCCGGAGATCCATTTAAAGTCCGGGCACCAATGTGAAAACACAAATATGCCGGCGGAGGAGCTCGAAGCCTCCCCGCGTCTTCTGCTCCGGAGCCGAATGCCTTCCCCAATTAAACTACATCGACAAAGTTTGTCGCTGCAACTTTGCAGTCTTGTCATCTGTGTCACCTCTGAGGTAGGCACGTCACAGGGTACGTCTACTGCGGCAGGCTGTGTACACTGACATTTTCCTCTCGATACCATTTTCTTACAACGCGGTTATTTGATGCGACAGAGCTCGTCTGTTACCTCGTACAATCCTCCACAGCAGCCATTACCATCGAATATCAACAAGTCATTTCCGGCCAAAGGAAGACTGCCATCTGCTTGTTTCGTTATTTGTACACCACCAAGTGTACACCCTCGACACAGTTGTTCTGACATCACATGTCAGTCTGTGACAGACATGATAGTGCCACAAAATAATCTGAGGTCTTCACTGGAAAAGATGAATTCGCACAGGTAAAAAGTACAAATTTTAAAAGTGAGAGAGAGAGAGAGAGAGAGAGACGGAGGGAGAAAGTGAGAGGCAGAGCGAGAGGGAGAGAGAGAAAGTGAGAGAGGTGGGGCGAGGGAGGGAGAGAAAGGAAGAGAGAGGGAGGGAGGGAGAGAGAGAGACGGGGGGATAGAGAGAGAGAGAGGGAGACGGGAAGGGACAAAAAGAGGGAAAGAGAGGGAGTGAGAGAGACGAAGATAGAGGGGAGCAGAGGGGAGAGAGAGGGAGAGACAGAGAGGGACAGAGAGGAGAGAGGAAGAGAGAGGGGCAAAGAAACGAAAAGAGAGGCAAAGAGAGACGGAGCGAGGGGAAGAGAGAGGGAGAGTGGGAGAGAGAAGAAGAAAGGAACTGACCATCTTAGATTTCTTTTACCTTAAAAAAAAAGCTGACCTGGGTACTACAGCACTTGCAATGACAACTAGGATCACGAACACCCTGCTCTTCGTACCTAGAGGTCTGCCTACATTTCCAAGCTGAAACACAAAGATTTATGGAATAACATTATATTTAATACCGCTAGAAAAAATTACGATTACGAGAAATATCTACTTTCCGTCCTACTTCCGTTTTTGAAAAAAAAATTCACATAAATAAATTATGTTTAAACAATAATACAATGCAAGGAAAACACAGCGGTGTTAAAAAAACTATTACAGGAGAAATCTTCGCTGTTTTTTTTTTGCTTCCATTGATTAAAAAAAAAACTTGTATTTTACGATTACGTGAGAAATTTTTACATCATCCAACTTTCGTTTTCGGAAAATGTTCCCTATTTGCAATCTTAAATATAAATATTTAAGTAAATATAAATGATATTAAGCAATCATACGGACGAAACATTGCGAGTAAAAAAAAACTGATTACACGGTTCCGTTTTCGGAAACTGTTGCTTTCACTCTCAAACTGAAACACAAATATTTATGCAATTAAATGATATTTAACACCAATACCGGGCAGAGGGAAACATCACGAAAAAAAAATTACGATCATGGGAGAAATCTTCACTCCGTCTAACTTCCGTTTCAAGAAAGTTTTGAAAGACGGAATTCTGTCCGAGGACGGAAAACATGTGCCCATGATCGAAAGTCCAGAAGAGAGGATTTAACAGGGTTCCGAGGGATATCGTTTGCCGTTTTTTGTCTGCAAGACCAAAATAAAATCTGTGACATACGTCGTCTGTCGCCGCGACTGTGCTACTAGGACTGCGTCTATCTAAGTAAGCTTCGTACATGTCTGGATCCTTTGTAGTGAACTGTTAATAAAACCATCTCAACATCATAAAAGTGAAGATGGTACGTGTCGGATTGCTATTGGGTGTTTCTAAAAATATATTACATCAGTATGAAGTTTAAAGCCAAATCTGTTTTTCAATAAGCTATAAAACAGAGCTCATTCGAAGTTTTCAATCGTGTTCACTTCCAACATGTCCAGCCCATCTCCACTTTGCTTTTATTATTTTTATAATATCGGTTATTCCTGTTCTTTCTCTTTTAATTTCATTTCTAACTCTATCTCTTCTTGTTATTCCTAACATTATCCTGTCTAACTTTCTTACCGATATTCTTATTTTTTTACTTTGTCGCTTTGTGATTGTCCATGTTTCACTTCCTCAAGTAAACACGGGAATGATACAGGCATTAAAGATTTTTTCTTTTCAAACGCAATGGAAGATCACCGGTTAAGTGGACTTTAAATATCCCAAAGACTCTATTTCCTTGGATAATTCTCCTATTGATTTCTCTTTCTTGTCTTTCTTTAAAACGGATTGTTTGTCGTAAATAAATGTATTAGTCTACTTTTCAATTTCTTTTCCTCTTATCAAAAATCTTTTCTGTATTGTTCATATATTTAGCTTGTGCTGTGTTTATTGTCAGACCTTTTTTAAGACTTTCCATCCATAAGTTCTTTATCATATTCTGCATTTTTCTATCGCTAGTTGTAATGATGACTGTGTCATCAGCAAATCGTAAGTTATTTAGGTACCGCCCATTTATGTTTAATTCCTTTTCTTCCCAGTTTAAATTTCTGAAAATGTCTTCTAATACAGAGTTAAATAATTTTGGAGATGGTGGATCTCCTTATCTAACTCCTCTTTGTATCTTGAAAACCGAGCCTAGGTTCAACAACTTTATTTTTGCTTTAACCTTGCTATACATTTCGTTTATTAAACAGGCAGAACTACTAAGAGATATAAATAGACTTGTGCGACTTTTTAACGCAATTCTAATTTGCATATTCCGGCTTGCGGCAAGAGCAAATGCAGGATAGTCTTCCGCGTAGCGAAATGCGTGCATGTTCGCTGATTTTCAGTGCATTATTTTGCATACTTCGGCACCTATGTACACTTTTGTAGATTTTCCTTTAATGTTGAGCATCAGTATATTACCCACACACCTATCACTGAATAAAAAACCTTTATGCAGATGTACATAAACGTCTCTTACCCGGCATATGTGCAAAATACGTGGTCAGGTGCGTCACCACGTGATCTAGGCAACAATCGCTGGTCAGTAATGATGATCAGAGTGGGAAAAACAAATGCTCTTTCGGATTTCGATAAAAAGCTTATTGTGGATGCCCGTCTGGCTCGAACGACGATTTCAAAAAGAGCGGTGCTGACTGGTTTCTCAAAAGTGATATATCCCGGATCTTTAATCAGTGAAAAAATAACCCACATTGCTAGTCTAAGAGGCGTAACTGCGGCGCGAAGACGATCTGTTAGGAACGACATCATCGAGAAGACTCTGAACGGAAACACAGAACATGCGAAGAAATTAAAGAGAATCGTTATTGGCAGTCGCATGACTATATGCAAAACCCCTAATTTCTGTGAAAAACCGGAAATTTCGTCTACAATGGCGTCACGGACACCGTAACTGGACACTGCTAGAGTGGATAAAAGCCATGTAGTCCGACGAATCACGGTACATCTTGTTATATGACTGGAAAATGTCATGTGATCCGACGAGTTGCGGTACACCTTGTTCTATGTCTGGAAAAAAGTCGTGTGGTACGACGAGACGCGGTACACCTTGTTCTATGACCAAGAAAAAATGGTGTGGTCCGAAGAGTTGCGGTACACCTTGTTCTATGACTGGAAAAAAGTCGTGTGGTACGACGAGTCACAGTACACCTTGTTCTATGACTAGAGAAAAGTCACGTGGTCCAATGAGTCGCGGTACACCTTGTTCTATGTCTGGAAAAAGGTCATGTGGTCCGACGAGTCGCAGTACACCTTGTTGTATGACTGGAAAAGGTCATGTGGGGTGACGAATCGCTGTACACCTTGTTCTATGACTGAAAAAAAGTCGTGTGGTCCGACGAGATGCGGTACACCTTGTTCTATGACTGGAAAAAGTCATGTGGTCCGACGAGACGCGGTTCACCTTGTTCTATGACTGGAGAAAAGTCATGTGGTCCGACGAGTTGTGGTAGACCTTGTATCGACGGTAGCCAGAGAGTTTTGCTGGCGCACTGTGAAGAAATGGATTCAGCTTGCCTTGTAAACACAACTCAAGGTTCTGGAGGTGGTATTATGGCGTGGTGCACATTCTGTTGGTACGAAACGGATCGTCTGATATTGCTGGAAGATTGGGAGTTCTCCAAGGGTTATCTAAACATTGTTGCAGACCAAATCCATCCTGCGATGTTGACTTTTTATCCAGCAGGGAGCAGCTGTTTCATGGACGACGATGCTACTGTTCGTTGCGCAAGGTGCTTTCAGAAATGCTTCAGCGAGCATCGCAACGACTTCCACCGTTTTCTTTGGCCAATACAAAGCCCGTATCTGAACCCGAGTGAGAATATATGGGACTTCAGAAAAACAGATCCGGGAGGAAAGTCTTCTTCCGTGAAATCTCAGCCAGCTATAAAACTGTAGTGAACGTCTTTTTCTCCAGTAGAAGTAAATGCAATCCAACGCCTTGTGGAATCTATGCCAAACAACATACGTGCTGCAATTTGGTATAAAGAAGAGCAACTCGGTATTGAATACAATTTTGTAATTCAGTGGCCGGTATGTGTATAATGCAGTGGTTCCATTGTAGAATGGAAGAAACTCTGGAGCCCTGTTCACCACATTCAGAGGCACTTCAATCAGGGAGATTGCAAAAATTCTCACAAGATCTGACGTCTGCAACGATGGTGTGTCGGTAGAGCTACTATAACGGTGGAATGCCTTTACCCACAAGCACTGACCTGGAGTCTAAACAAAGAAAGTGACCTTTAAGTTTCGCTATATCTTACTACGTGAATACTAGGTATATGTAATGGCTATTGTCAGTTTATATATTTCTAATTCAAACATAGTTCTTATCTCTGGATTAGAACGATTTAAAGCTCTACATTCATCGAACGTAACTGGACTTGGGAAAGCCTCCTATTGCCAGGCGAGAGCTCGACAAAATACGAAGGTTATACCGAAAGTAACGCAAAAGATCACATGATCCACATTCACCAGGTCGTTCAAATTGCACGTGTTGGTAGAATATCTCTTCATCTATAGTAATCCTTCTTCTTCATTGCAGGTAAATAATGGATTCCAAGCAGAAGCAACGTGTCGTCATTGAGTTCTTGACGAAGAAATGGTGCAGGCTGTCCGACATCCTCAGAAGACTACAGAATGTTTACGGAGATGACACCATTGACAAGAGCAATGTGCAAAGATGGATGAAAAAGTTTAAAGAAGGGGAAACCAGCACTGAAGACAAAGTACGCAGTGAGAGACCATCATCTGCGATCACTGACACGAAACGTCGGCGAGTGGATGAAGTGATTTGCGCGGGGAGACGCGTCGCTATCCGTGAGCTTGTTGCACAACTGGACTGTGGTCAGAATGCCATACAGAAGATGGTGGATGATTTAGGGTATCGGAAAGTGTGTGCAAAGAGGGTGCGTCGGCAGTTGACACCCGATTTGAAGGAGAGAAAGGTGGAAGTCTGCTCTGACCTGCTGGAAGCGTTTGAAACCAATGAAGACACGTTTTGTTTTCGATCTGGTGACAAGGGATGAAACGTGGGCGTATCTTTACAATCCAAAAAACGAAGAATCAATCCATGGAATGGCGTCACACCTCTTCACCAAGGCCTAAGAAGTTCAAGAGCCAGAGATCAGCACAGAAAATCACGGTGACTGTTTTTGGGATTACAGGGGTGTCATCGTTCTTGATTTTCCGGAACGTTGTCGTACTGTAACCAGCGAGTGGTACATTGAAACACTCGAGAAGTTTAGAGAAGCCATGAGGAGAAAGAGACCGAACAAGTATCCGAAAAGGATCCACATTGACCATGACAATGCCAGACCATACACAGCTTTAGAAACAAATCATGCGATCAGCAAGTTAGGCTGGTCGGTAGTCCCCCATCTACTGTACAGTCCAGATCTGGTGACTTCCACCTGTTCGGTACAATGAAGGACAATCTCCAGGAACATATATTTGATGATACAGACGAGGTGAAAGTGGCTGTGAAGAAGCTGGTACAATAGTCTACACCTGAAAACTTTCAAAGAGATTCGAGAGTTGGGTTCAACGACGGCGCAAATGCATCACTTGTGATGGGGACTATGTCGAGTAGTACCTTTGTATAGAGGAAGAGTTACTCTTCCAACATGTGCAATTTGAAAGACCTCTGTCAATGAATAAAAAACTAATGCCCACGTTTGCATAACTTTCGGTACAAACTTCATAAAATATCTTTGCTGCTAAAGCAATAGCAGAACTTCACAGTCTGTCTTTTTTAGTTATTATACATCCTTAGTAAACGATATATGCCGTGAAATGTTTTTTATTATTGTATTAGTAACAATTACACTGGCGGAAAGTGAAAAAAGAACACCAAGAACGAGACGTCTGATACCAACGAAATTTATACAGCATAATAACGGAATACAGAGGGTAACGTGATCAAAACATTATGGCAAAATACAGCTGTATTTGCTGATAAACTGAAAAATAACATTTCCATGTAACATGGTTAGTACGAGGTTGAACCGCCATGAACTGCGTCACACTGCAATTCTGGCATGGAGTCTGTCGTACAGATGTTGGACGTAAGTTTGGGGTAATGAGTTCCAAGCATCCTCAACCTGGACGCGTAAATAGGGGATGGTCGTGGCTGGCCGTGGAGACCGGATAAGTCGTTGTCCCATAAAATCCCACACGTGCTCAATGGGGGACAAATCCGGTGAACGTGCAGGTCATGGAAGTTGTCTCACACCCTGAAGTGCATGTTGCGTTGCACGTGCCGTGTGTGGGCGTGCGTTATCTTGCTGGAAAACACCACGATGGACCGACCTTACAAATGGCACAACAACGGGCTGAATGATGTTGTTGATGTAGGAGGTGCTGTTTAACGTACCCGGTACAAACATTAGTTGTGTACGGGAGCGATAGCTGATCGCTCCCCACACCAGGAGACTAGGTGTAGGCCCTGTGTGTTGCTGGTGTATGTAAGAAGGGTGGAGACGCTCCCCTGTGCGTCTGCGAACACACATACGGCCATCGGAGGCTCTCAAGCAGAATCTGCTTTAATCGCTGAACACAACAGATCGCCATTGCGTTCTCCAGTGCAGACGTTGGCGACACCACTGCAGCCGTTCCTGACGGTGGGCTGGAGTCAGAGGTACGCATGCCAGAGGCACACGTGCAGGTAGTCCTGCATCCAGTAGACGGTTGCGGATTGTTCGCACAGTCACCTCAGGTGCAACGGCAGCTCGGATTTGCGTCGCAGTGGATGTTCTGCTTGACAACGCCGCTCTTCTTATGCGTCGATCGGTCCGCTCATCAGTCCGCCTGTGACTCCCAGGTTCCACGTCTTCTTGTGTGGGAATGTTCCTCGGACCATCTACGCCACCATCGTACCACCACCGATACTTTCCCGTCCAATTCGCTCCGCAATACGACGATACGACCACCCGGCCTCGCGGAGTCCGACCAGACGACCTCTCTCAAAGTCCGATAACTGCTGAAATTGTACACGTCTTCCATGTCCAGGCATTGCAGCTTCTTCAGAGTCTTCGCACGTGTCCGTACGCCGACGACTGATTACATTCACTTCGCCGTACTCCTTAAATACCACCGACGGTAATTTGGATATTATGCCGTGCTGTGGCGTAAGCGCTCACCGGTTGGTCCCGAAATTAACATAACACCTACATAAACTCGACCCCATTAACATATGTAAATTTCATGATCGTTTGCCAATACCTTCTTGGTGTTCTTTTTCACTTTCCGCCAGTGTATATATCCACTAATAGATCAAATACTCTTACGTACCTCTAATCCTTAGTTTATACGATGTACCTTCTTGGTGTGTGATTTTTTTTAATTTGTGGATTCATTGACGATTCTCAACACACGTCGCGATATTCCAATGATAATTCCTTGGGAAATGAAACTTTTCAGTTTTAATCTTTTCTTTTATGTACACTATTGCTCACACATTATTGCACTTTGGCTCCAGCTCTTTAAATGTTAAAATCACTATATACATGTTGGTAAAATATTCTATTCCATCGTTATTCACTGCACGTATTGCAGCAGTAGTTTAATTTGAAGTTTAAAAATTCATCATTATTGTATGTCATATTTTTACACTTCCTTTTAAAACAAAAGTCGTTTTCATCACACCATAACAATTGTTTTTTTTATTTCGCGTAACTGCATTTAGTGTAAAGAATCGCCTTAAAAAGATCAGTTACTGAAAAAACAACGTTAAATAAAAAATAGCCATGACCGTTTTAAGAAATGGAAATTGCGTTTGCACAACCTTAAGTCAGGTGGAAGGAGAAATAACATAAAGTATGCATATGATATCCTGTCTTTCTCTTTTATGCAGAAAAGCTTTTGTCTCCATGCTGCATAACATAAATTAAGAAGTTTCCAAAAGGCGAGGTTCAGAACTTTTTTGCCTTATGAGCAAGAATATGAACTTTTTTTCAGAGGGTAATTTTTCTTTAAAGCAATGGTTCTCTTCGTGGAAAACAGAAGTTATTTTATGACACCCAGAGACATGAAACTCCTCGTTAAGCCCGCACGCACAAACACACGCACGCATAAACTCATAAGAGGCTGCACCATTTGAGGCTTTCAAAAACCGCAGTCCTGCATCATTCCGGAGACATCTTCCTAGTCTGAAGCTAAATTACTGAGGAAGATTACTACGCCTCGGTTGCTATGCAAGATCAAAAGCCTCCTTGCTTTAGTTGGCTAAGAAGTATGCTTCTGCATATCCGAGTGACGCTAGACTGAAAATCAAGCTCATAAATTATTCAAAACTTAATACATTTGCTGACGATAGCGCCACAGCGACGGCAATGGAATGAAAGGATCACCGTGGAAAAAGGAAGTGCTCCAGGAATGATGGAAAACGATTTTGATTTTCCTTTGCTTTCTTCGTTTAAGGTACAACTGTAGAACTTTCGGTATACCCGAGAAAACAAACTTCCTGAATGTAGCAAGTCTATTAACAGATGCAATGCAATGACGCCATTAACCAAAATGCATTCATTTCAAAAGGCGATTCAAAAGATTTATGTGGGCTTCTGTTAAAATTTTAGCTAACAAGAAAGACGCATGCACCGAAGATTCTAGCATACTTAGCGTGGCTTTTGACGAGATCTGAAAGTCACGTTTTAAGAAACATAAAAAGAAACAGATATTATGTCCACAAACAAATAATAACGTGATCATATCATATCTGAAATTATTATTATGTCTACAAAAGATAATAATTTCAGATAGATCAGATCATGTGTAGAGGATTTAGAAAGGGAGCGTCAGACCCCAGGTCTCAAACAACCCTTAGAAATAGGACGCTAGGAGATTTGGTCTAGAGCGCCAGATTGGAAAGTGACACGGAAGCGAGGGGGAGGAAGGCGCTCTTATTTATTATCGGGGGCCAGTACCCGACGGCTTAACGTGTCCATCTGATGCGCAGCGGATGTTTAGTGGTTCGAGCGTTCGTACCTGCCTGGGATCGAACTCGAGGTCTCCTCCGTGGTAGTCAGGAACCTTGGCCACAAAGCCACCCGTGCGATATCATACATCAGGAATTCATACACTCACTTCTAACGCCTCCCAACCACCTAGATTTCTTTATACTCCCGATAAAAAATCTGAACCCTACATTTGAAGGTGTGTAACACATTCACCTATCATTGTCAACATTATCAATCCACTGCTAGATGAGGGTCTCCCAAAGTTTCTCCCACTACTATCTGTCTTGAGCAAAGTCTCCTCTATGACGTTCCAAGATGCTTTCGAATTTCATCCTTCTATACCACAAGAGGTATTCTTTGGAGCTTTTCTGTCCTTTGGCATCCAGTCTAATATTTCAGTTGTCCATCCATGGTCATATCTTGTAGCAATATTGCCATTTTAGAAATTTTACTTTGATCATTATGTCTTGTCATGGTTTTGGTCCACGAGTTGTTTTTTTCTTCGCTTTCCAACCGTAGCTTGAAGAAGCGTATATGCTCCAGCTTTGTCCGTCTGAATGTCTTATCTGCCTGTCCGCACGATAACTCGCGTGAAAATGGTCCCATTTCGATGAAATGTTAGTCTGTGGTAGGAGACCACCTGGGGACGCACTCTATTGAAAATGGGCGAAATAGGGTCAAAGGTCAGGACATAGGAGCGGGATCCATTCCGTTGCCCTTATGCGTCATAACGTAAGCAAAAATGCTTCGATTGTGACAAAAATTTATCATGTTGTTCCGGAGTTATACTGAACCGGTTTTGTTGAATATAATCGAAATGGGGTCAAAGGTCAGGGAACAGGAGCGAGATTTATTCCACAGCCATTATCCTCATAACTTGACTAAAAATGCTTCTATTGTAACAAAACTTTAGTATTTTGTTCCGGAGGTACACTGAACCAATTCTGTTTAATATAATCGAAATGGGGTCAAAATTCAGAGCACAGGAGCGAGATTTATTCCACAGCCATTACCTTCATAACTTGAGTAGTGACTTCCAGTATGTTGGAAAGTGTATCATAAGCAATGCATTACATGATTTTTATTAACTTGTTTTATCTTTTCTGGTAGCAACAAGCATGCACCCTCCATGCTCCTTTCACTTGTCTTCAGCTTCGACATATCTTTTTTACGCTTTCCAACCGTAGCTTGAAGAAGCGATATGCTCCAGCTTTGTTCGTGTGTCCGTCCGCACGATAACTCGCGTAAAAATGGTTCGATTTCGATGAAATTTTGGTGTGTGGTAGGGGACCAGCTGGGGACGAACCCTATTGAAAACGGACGAAATGTGGTCAAAGGTCAGGACATAAGAGTGGGATGCATTCTATTGCACTTATGCGTCATAACTCGTGTAAATATGGTTCCATTTCGATGTAATTTTAGTATGTAGTAGGGGATTACCTGGGGACGAACCCTGTTGAAAATGAGAGAAATGGAGTTAAAGGTCAGGACATAGGAACGGGATGCATTCCATTGCCTTTATGCGTCATAACTTGCGTAAAAATGTGTCGATTTCGATGAAATTTTAGCATGTCGTAAGGGACCATCTGGAGACGAACCCTATTGAAAATGGGCGGAATGGGGTCGAAGGTCAGGACAAAGGAGTGGGATCCATTCCATCTCCCTTATGCGTTATAACTTACGTAAAAATGCTTCGATTGAGATAGAACTTTATCATGTTGTTCCGGAAGTATACTTTACCGGTTCTGTTGAATATCATCGAAATGTGGTCAAAGGTCAGGTCATAGGAGCGAGATTTATTCTACAGCCATTATCCTCATAACTTGAGTAATAACTTGAGTAATGATTTCTGTTATGTTGGAAAGCGTATCATAGTCAATGCATTGTTTTGAAACAAAGTGACGCTGATTCCTTTTATGAACTCCTTTTTATGAAATAAAATAACGCTGATTCCTTTTTATGAAGTTCTTTTTATGAAATAAAATAACGCTGATTCCTTTTTTATGAAATTATTCTGCAATGCGAAGAAAATTAAATGAAACACGACATAACACCTACGTAACAGAACAAACGCCGCAGAAAATTTTTTTTCATCGTCCTTGAGAGGGATAATTTTCAATATAATTAAATATAATTTTCAATTTTTAATTTTTAATTTCTCCAGCTCATTGCCTTTTTAGTGATTTTTATTTCTTATTGACCTGGAGCATGGGAAATTTTCAAGTTTTTCAAAGGACGTGCTTATATAGATGACAGTGAAAATATGCCAATCATAGCATTACAGTGCCTACCATGTATTTATGAAGAACTATTTTTTCGGGGAAATTCGTTTCCCAATTGTATATGTCCCAGACAGTTGTCCGAGAACGTGCGTGTTGCCACAGATAAAGTCGTTTATCCCACTAACTTTATTTAATTTTCCGGTACTTCTCCTTGATGTTACGTATCGTGCGATAGCGGTGAGCTTAGTTTCGATTTCAACCACCGGATAAAAGTAGATGGTGCTGCAAGTAATGAATGACGTCATATATTATTATATAGGCTACGTCTGTCCCTAACGCTTTTTTCTATCAATTTTCTGTCTTCAGCCAGTTTCCCCAATGTCACTCTCACATGCTCTACTAGTTTCATCCTCCCATCTCCCACGAAGTCTTCTTCCGGGTCTCCTACTTTTCTTTGAAATCCAGTCTAGAATTTCAACTGTCCAAAGGTAAGCAGTTCTTCTATCAATTTCTCCAGCTCATTGCCTTTTCAGGGATTTTATTTCTTATATACACTCAACGGACAGAACATCAGAGATAATAATAAAAATCATTCGCACGACATAGTCATTTGAATATCACGCTGCCTTCATACGATATGAAAAAACGAGCTTTCGAAATTGCAAATTAAAACCATATTTATTTACAAACCAAAAAGTCAGTTATAAAAAGACAAGATCTTTCGGAGATCACTAGGCTCCATCATCAGGTCAAGTGCCGACAAGACACCTGAGGAGCTTACATTATTAAGCACCTGCGGTAGACCCACAACACATCTGGTTGCCAGCCTCACCTTTCGGTGATGCCAGTTTGATAAGGTTAAAGTTAAAAAACCGATGGTGCCAGTTTGATATGTTTAAAGTTAAAAAAAAAAAATCAAAATAATTCCTCACCTTCAGACTGTCGCTTCAATGGTTCAATCAAACGACTCCACTGACGGGGCACAAATGACAGAAGTTCCAAATTACAACACGTTTAACCATACTTTAGGATAAACAGGCTCTCTGTGAAAAATTCAGTTCGTTTGGTGACATTGGAGTTGAGTATCTTCATTTCAGACCAGTTCGGAATATATCCTCCCTGGTTGACAGCAACTGTAAAGGCAGTAGAGGTGTTGCCCGAGTGTAGAGCATATTGATGCTCAGACAAACGGATCTTCAATGTCCTAAGTGTAGAGCCAATATAGTATTTTAAGGCACGATTCGGGTCCCCATCAATGAAGGGGATACAGTAAACACCAGGTTTCTGCAAGGTAGGCACTGCATCCCTGTCGTTACGTACTAAAGAGAAGATATTTGTGGTGCTTATACCAAAATCCAAGTTATTTTTGTGACATACCCTTTTTAAAAGGGGAACAATCATGGGGTGGTAATCTAGTTTACCAACAAATTTAACTTGACTGGATTCAGGTGTTAATGTCGTGAATCTCAGCTTCTGGACTTTTTGTACCAAAGTTTGAATATAGTGGGTAGAGTAACCAAAGGAACGGGCTAAAGTCGAAATCGTAGACATTTCTTCCCTCCGATTTCTGCTGGACGAAGAGTGCGTGAAGGCCCTTTTAATTAGGAACCGTAGGGCAGAGGCTTTATATTCTGACGAAAAAGGAATGATACAAGGTGTGAACGTTGGTTTACGATATACAGAAAACGCTAGCTGGTTGGTGTCCTGGTTGCGGGATAGTAGAATGTCCAAAAAGGGTAATTTACCCTCAACCTCAAGTTCTTTGGTAAACCTAATTGTTGAAAACTGGGAAGAGAGGCATTCCATAAATTCTTCAAGGTGAACTATCGAGTGAGGCTAAAAGATTAACATGTTATCAACATAGCGAAGAATAAGAGAAGGTTTATACGGACAATCAGTCAAAACTCTCAGTTCCAGGGTCTGTAAAAGGATTTCAGCCAAAATGGGGGAGAGGGGGGGGGCATTGGTGTGCCTTCAAACTGTTGAAAAAACTTACCATCAAATCTGAAATACGAACGTTTCGATACTAGCTTTAGGGCCGAAATCACGGCATCACGTTCGAAAGGGAGATAGACGAGTCTTCATGTAATTTTACAGCAATAATTTGATGAACTTGCTCAAGTGGAACATTAGAGAACAACGACACTACATCTAATGACGCCATGATGAACGATGTTCCACCAGAATCAAATTTTAGATGGCGGGTTATGGCCCTCTGCAGACACATGGAGAGATCCTTAAATGTGCCCATGAGAGGTTCTCCAAACACATTGTGAGATCATTAAATGTGTTCCATGAGAGGTTCTCCAGACACATGCAGATATCCTTAAATGTGTCCCATGAGAGGTTCTCCAGACACATGGACAGATCCTGAAATGCGTCCAATGGGAGGTTCTCCCAAGCATCACAGATTAACCACCATCTTGAACAGAGCCGATCTGGCACGATGGGCATAGGCCCTCTCCAGATACATGGAGAGATCCTTAAATCTGTCCCATGAAAGCTTCTCCGAACCATCACAGAGCCATCATCGACTTGAACAGAGGCGGCTGACGCGATGGGGTTACGGCGCTCTACAGGCACATGGAGAGATCCTTTTATGTGTCCCATTAGAGGTTCTCCAGACACATGGAGAGATTCTTAAATGTGTGCCATGAGATGTCCTCCAAGCCATCACAGAGCCACCACCGTCTTGAACAGAGCCGACCTGGCACGATAGAGTTTGGGCCTCCTCCAGACACTTTGTGAGATCCTTAAATGTGCCCCATGAGAGGTTCTTCCAACCATCACAGAGCCACCACCGTCTTGAACAGAGCCTACCTGAGACGATGGAGTTTTGGCCCTCTGCAGACACATGGAGAGATCCTTAACCTTTTAACCGGCTGGAACGCATTAACTCGGGGTTAGAATAATGAGCTGAAATCAGGTCTAAGCAATATTTTTGCTGTCTAAGAAGTGGATAGAACGCAACTGGAAGGAGTGCACCTGAGAATTAGAAAGTGTTGCTTTTTCCTTAGCTTTGTTATTCAAAGTAATCATGTAGGGGAATGACTCACTCTAATCCATTCTGACTGATTACTAACTAAAAGGGCTATATCAATGGTGATGAACCTACGAAGGAGAGAGAAGATATTTGAAACTTGTTTTTCGGTCTAGTGGTATGATGTCCGTGTCAGGGGGACTAGACATTGACACCATGATACTGGAAAGAAGCAAGCCCGTTCCCTTCATTGATAGAGCAGACTAGCAGAGAGCGCTAGAAAAGAGGACTAGAAGGGTATATTATATACGACCACTGTTCACAGGTATATGCTCGGTACTACTGAGATGAGAATGGGAAAGGTGTTGTTTTGCCATAGCTTTTGTTAAAGCCTATTGCTATGTGGACAGTTCTGTTTGAGAAGCTTAGTAAATTTTAGGCGCCATTTGGTTCAGGTATATCGGCCACTTAAAGGGTTAAATGTGCCCATGAGAGGTTCTCCAGACACATTGTGAGATCCTTAAATGTGTCCCATGAGAGGTTCTCCAAACCATCACAGAGCCACCACCGTCTTAAACAGAGCAGACCTGGCACGATGGGATTATAGCCCTCTCCAGACACATGGAGAGATCCTTAAAGTTGTCCCATGAGAGGTCCTCCAAACCATCACAGAGCCACCACCGTCTTGAACAGAGCCGACCTGGAACAATGGGGTTATGGCCGTCTTCAGACACATGGAGAGATCCTTAAATGTGTCCCATGAGAGGTCCTCCAAACCATCACAGAGCCACCATCGTCTTGAAAAGAGCCGACCTGGCACGATGGGATTATGGCCCTCTTCACGACACTTTGTGAGATCATTGAATGTGTCCCATGAGAGGTCCTGCAAACCATCACAGAGCCACCATCGTCTTGAAAAGGGCCGACCTGGCACGATGGGATTATGGCCCTCTCCAGACACATGGAGAGATCCTTAAAGTTGTCCCATGAGAGGTCCTCCAAACCATCACAGAGCCACCACCGTCTTGAACAGAGCCGACCTGGAACAATGGGGTTATGGCCGTCTTCAGACACATGGAGAGATCCTTAAATGTGTCCCATGAGAGGTTCTCCCAACCATCACAGAGCCACCACCGTCTTGAACAGAGCCGACCTGGGACGATGGAGTTTTGGCCCTCTCCAGACACATGGAGAGATCCTTTTATGTGTCCCATTAGAGGTTCTCCAGACAAAGGGGGAGAGATCCTTAAATGTGTCCCATGAGAGGTTCTCTCAATCATCACAGAGTAACCACCGTCTTGAACACAGCCGACCTGGAACGATGGGGTTATAGCCTTCTCCAGACACATTGAGAGATTCTTAAATGGGCCCCATGAAAGATTCTGCAAACTATCACAGAGCCACCGCCGACTTGAACAGAGCCAACCTGGGACGATAGGGTTATGGCTTCGTAGTGTCTACGCCACCCACACGGACCTCCCTTCAACTCGGAACGGCTGAAAATGGGATTCATCTGTCGATACAACGCAGAACCACTTTAGAGAGATGCAGTTTTGATTGTCCCGGTACTAGGCGTGGCGTAATATCAGCTGGCATGCGTGGATAATCTACGTTGATTCCGGTCATCAATGACATGTGGTCGGCCCCCACTTACTCTCTGGGCACTGGTACGTCCGTCGATGGCATACTCGCGGTACACCCTTGATACAATTGTCCTCTGGAATCATGAAGTTCTTACCACTTGGGCGATGGAATGACTTACCTGTCTTGCGCCGACAATGTGTTTACGATAAAAGTCGCTTAGATAACCACGCTCAGCTACGGTCGTTGATTGAGATACACGGTTGGAAAGACCTATTGTCCGCCTATTTATCGCCTGTATTCGGCTTTGGTCTGTTCCACTCTGCACGGGGGATGCCATATCAACTGCCCATCACCCATATCTGCAACGTTTTATCTACTGAGTCTAAATACGAGTATATACAGTACAGTATATATAGTAGACTTTAAACCCAGAAACAAGCAAACGAATAAAACAAAATTCCATCTTGTAACAGGTAGCAGTTGTAGTGCGACAGTAGCGCCACCTAGCATGGGCGGTATTTTTGCGCACTACGATTAGCAGGGACTGAGTTTGACAGTTTGGGGCGCTGGGCAAGAAGCTTTCAGGGCTCCCACATACCACAATCCCAAAAGGTGAGATATCCCCGGTCTTTAACCAGGTGAAAAAATAATCCACATTGCTAGTGTAAGAGGCATAAGTGCGACGCGACGACGATCTGTCAGGAATGCAATCATCGTCGTCTGAGAAAACTTGAACGGAAAAACAGGACTCAATTTGTGCAGCAGTTTGGCCAAATCATAAACACGTCGTCTACGTATCTTGGGCAGTATTTGGCCACGTATTCTGACAGAACTTTGAAACTTTTGTTGGCTTGATGTCATCTAAGTTTCCCTCAATAAATTTCAGTTTTGAAATTGAGGTAAAAACAGGCTATCTTTTTAGATTTTCTGGTGATCAAAGGACCCTATTAATTTAACTTTTAAATTACTCAGTTTACAGGAAGCCGTTGTTTAATCCCTCTATAATTCCGTTTCAGTCTTCCCATCCAAGAAATTACAAACTTGCAGCCATTAGGTTTTTGATAAAAAAAGCATACTCTTATTGTTTTTCCTCAAGCTTTTTAAAGCGTGAATTAAAAGAGATTCGTAAAATAACGCCTGTGCATGGATATTCGGATTACTATATGAATGAGCTTTTAAAGAAATTTAAAAACGCTCGTTCGACTGCCCTTCACAGAGACTCTCCTCAGGCAAGATTTGTTGGTTCCGTAGCATTCCGCTATCCAATCACAACAGCTTTGACAGACATCTGCAAGAAGAAGAATATTGGTTTTGGGACCGAAACTTCAAGCATTATGTCATTGGTGAAGAACGATAGAGATAAAGTTAAACCGGAAAATCAATTTGGAGTGTATAGTGTTCCTTCACAGGTTACGTACAGTGACGAATTGCCAAAGGTATATATAGAATCCACTAGGAGGAATTTAAAAGCACGTTTGCAAGAACACTCTTACGATATCAAACAAAGGTCATCGCTCTTTCCACGTTTATAAGTGAGTCACGGAAAAATTCTCGTTCGCAGCCACCGGGAGTGAGTCATGGTGGCGGCAAAAATGAGAATTTTTCCGTGACTCACTTATAAACGTGGAAAAAGCGAAGACCTCTGTTTGATGTTCCTGGTCCACGTCAAGTGTCTGTATTAATTATTCATTCGCCTTTTAATTATTTGTTCAGTTGCTGCTTACCATCTTTGGTGAATCCCCAGCATTGTGCGAGGCTCCAATAAGCAACCTGCCAAACTGACTTGGCAGTTAGTGTGTGTGAGTCTGGAGGAATTCGAGGCCGGTGTGGTGCAGAGGAAGCATATCCGGCGCGTAACTGGAAGATCCTGGGTTCGTTTCCCGGTGGCGACTAAAGAGAATTTTTCCGTGACTCACTTATAAACGTGGAAAGAGCGATGACCTCTGTTTGATATTCCTGGTCCGCATCAAATGCCTGTATTAATTACTCTTACGATATGCGAATGGGTGCCAGGTCTACCGCCTTGGCACGCACGACTTATAAAGGAACTCACTTCCCAGTATGGGAACAAGCAAGAAGCATAAATACGCCTCAAAGTATATCCTCATCGCACTTCTCAGAGGCCTTGTGTATTTGTGAGAAGGAAAAACAGTGCTGTAATGACTCTTACCCGGTGGACATTCCAGGTATTTATCGAACTTTAGTTAAACAGTAAATAAAAATGTATATCAGTAACTTAAATACTATGGGCAGCTCGGTGGTGCCGAATTTTCCTTAGGTTGTTCTAGAAGTCTCCGCAAGGTGTCTCTTTTATAAAGTTTGTGACAATTAAACCGTCACTGACGACATGTTTGTTTGTATTTAAGATCGATCACAGGCGTCTTGTGGTTAGTTTAATAACGGGCGCAAAGTGACGTCCGAAAGGTCTTACTATTTTAATTGTAAATATTTTTTTTCCGTGTTTTAGTAAAAGGTTTGACACAAAATGTGGATTTCTTTTCTTGTTGAAGTCAACATCGTGCAATAGAAGGTATTCTTCAGAAACTTAAAATAACAAAGAAACTGGTTAATTTTATGAAAACAAATTTTTTTGCGATGTCCATTATTATTTTTGAAGTGGCTTAAATAAACAATGCTGTTTACTGGTAAAATGAACTCATTCTCATTTTAATATTGTAGATTTAAGTATGAAAAAAACAACAACAACCAGAATTAGAAATCTGTAAGAGTACACAGTACTCAACTTCATTACTTTTCCCTCCATATCCAATAAAAAAAGGCGGATCTAATGAATTAAAGAAAACGATCTTGATCGATGCTGACCCCCTGTCGGTGAGGTCAGTTCCGACAATCGATGGTTGTTGGGCTAAGTTAGTTTGTGTCCCTGTCAATGAAAGTTCAGCAGTGTCCTGTGGTGAAAAAAAGACACGAACGTGACATGTCATCGATAAAGGGATTCCGAAGTTTAAAGGAAGAAACAAAACGTTAGAACTTTACCGAGGGATTATTTCGGCTTCTTATCAAAGGCAACTATCACTTTTCGGATATGAACGTATGAAAATAAAGAAACGAATTACTGAATTAACCAATTAATTAACAAGTGGGGATAATTTAATAGCGTGAAGATTTGATTCCCCTTTATTTGAGGAAGAAAGCTAATGGGCAGAAGGAGATGTCATTTTAGAATTACAGTGGAACCACATATATATATATATATATATATATATATATATATATACTGAAGAGCAAAACTGAAGACTAAAGAAAAACTTTTAGAATTTAAAACGAAAGTTGCAAAATAACCTGAAGATCAAAACGCGCAACGCAGCAGTTTTGAAAATTCAGAATTCACATTCTATTAAGAAGATACCTAAGCAAAAAAATACATATATAATTTTGACTCACACCAAGTACAACATAGAAAAGGTTATGTATCTACCTGTGTGAGTAAAAGGAGAAAAGATAAAAAAATAAAATAAAACGACTGAATGTAGAAGGTGTCGAGAATACTGAGCCTTGGCTTTATCAAGGACCAGCAAAAACTCTGCATTTTCTCACTTCCACAAAGACCTAGTTGGAAATGGGTTTCTGCAAGGCCATAGATGCAAGTAACATTCCCACCTAAAATTGTTTTAAAAAATATATATATGTCATGTCCTCCGCAGAGCCGCATGACCCAGCACTAGTTAACAATTTCGCTTGCATCCATTAACCTTCCTGGCCCGACCCATGCTCTTCATCTGTTACTATTAAACAGAGAGAAGAAGATTAAAGAGAACTCAAGCTGTGAGAGTGACATAATAATTAGAAAATAATTTTCAGCTATAACGAAATGCCAAGTTCGTTTGAGAGAGAATTTAAACCTGAAAAACAATGCAAAAAGAAATCCAAATTTTTTCATTGCAATTAAAAAAGGAAATATTAATTTTTAAAAAACAGATTTTTGAAAGAAAACTTGAGTCTAAAACCCCTACTCTACAACTTATGACAGCACGAAAACGAGAATAAGTTAAAGACAATAATTAACTAAAGAAAACTTTGTGAAAGTTATATGACTTAAACAGTTAGTTACGGTTGCGGATTGTACGCACAGTCACCTCAGGTGCAACGGCAGGTCGGATTTGCGTCGCAGTAGATGTTCTGCCTGACAACGCCGCTCTTCTTATGCGTCGATCGGTCCGCTCATCAGTCCGTCTCTGACTCCTAGTTCCACGTCTTCTCGTGGGGGAATCTTCCTCAGACAATCTACGCCACCATCGTACCACCACCGATACTTCCCGTCCAATTCGCTCCGCAATACGACGATACGACCACCCGGCCTCGCGGAGTCCGACTAGACGACCTCGCTCGAAGTCCGATAACTGCTGAAATCGTACACGTCTTCCATGTCCAGGCATTGCAGCTTCTTCAGGGTCTACGCCGACGACCGTACGCCGACGACTGATTACATTCACTTCGCCGTATTCCTTAAATACCAACGACGATAATTTGCATATTATGCCGTGCTGTGGCGTAAGCGCTCACCGGTTGGTCCCGAAATTAACATCACACCTACGTAAACTCGATCCCATTAACATATGTAAATTTCATGATTGGAGTTCTTTTTCACTTTCCGCCAGTGTATTTTCGATGTATTGGGTTGTAGAGGAAGTAATGTATGCAAATACAAGGCTACAGAAAAGGGACAATTACCGTATATACAAGTACAAATCGGTTCAAAATGTAGTCACCATCGTTTGCCATGACATGCTCCCATGGTCTAGGCAGGTGTTGGTTACCGTCCCTGTAGAATTGTGGCAGCTTGGACGCAAAGAAGTAAGTGCTCGTTCGACATCGTCCCTATAAAATTGTGGCGGCTTGGACGCAAAGAAGTAAGTGCTCCGACATCGTCCCTGTAGAATTGTGGCGGCTTGGACGCAAAGAAGTAAGTGCTCCGACATCGTCCCTGTAGAATTGTGGCGGCTTCGACGCAGAGAAGTAAGTGCTCGTTCGACATAGTCCCCGTAGAATTGTTACGGCTTGGACGCAAAGATGTAAGTGCTCGTTCGACATCTTCCCCGTAGAATTGTGACGGCTTGGATGCAAAGAAGTAAGTGCTCGTTCGACATCGTTCCCGTAGAATTGTGGTGGCTTGGACGCCGAGAAGTAAGTGCTTGTTCGACATCGTCCCCGTAGAATTGTGGAGGCTTGGACGCAAAGAAGTAAGTGCTCGTTCGACATCGTCCCTATAAAATTGTGGCGGCTTGGACGCAAAGAAGTAAGTGCTCGTTCGACATCGTCCCTGTAGAATTGTGGCGGCTTGGACGCAGAGAAGTAAGTGCTCGTTCGGCGTCGTCCCCGTAGAATTGTGGCGGCTTGGACACAGAGAAGTGTTCGTTCGACATCGTCCCCGTAGAATTGTGGCGGCTTGGACGCAAAGAAGTAAGTGCTCGTTCGACATCGTCCCGGTTGGTGAACCACTGTCCGTCCACGAAATTCTGCAACGCCCGGTAAAGGTGGCAGTCGCTTTGGGCAATGTCCGGGGGAATAGGCTTGGTGCTGCAGCAGCTACCAGCCCAGTTCCCTGATCTTTTGACAAGTCACCGTTCCTGTGTGATCACTCGCTCCATCCTACTGTAAGAGGATGCTCTGGTCGTTTCGACATGAGCGATGCGTGCAGATTGTCGAGATGACGACAATACACATTGGTAGTGATAGTAGTGTTTTCTTGCAGCAGCACAAAAAACATGGCACTCTACATGTCTCACCAAACAGACAGCAGGACTTTATGGGGATGAACGATTAAGCCGGCGTTGGAAGCCGTCAAGCGCTTCTGTTTTGAGTTCAACCACTGTTTTCGGGTGCTTACATTGTCACACCGGACCCATTTCTAGTCAACTGTCACAATGAGATCCAAGAACGGTTTGACTTCGTCTCGTGCAAGCAGAGAAACACATGGTTTCATGCGATTTGCTTTCTGCTCCACTGTGAGTTGATGGAGTACCCACACTCTCCTGATGTGCACCTTCCCAAATTGCCGCAAGTGGTTGATAATGTACGTGTGGATAGTCCTCAGCTGTTCGGCTAACACCTGCGTGGTCACGCTTAGGTAGGTCTCTACTAAAGTCATCAGCATGTTCATATCCACTGTTGGGGATGGGGGTGTCTTCGGCTTGGGACGATCTGACATGTCAGAGTTTTCCTTTCGAAAACGTTCGAACCAACGACAGTACTGATGACTTTACAGAACTTGGGTTGCTACCGGAACGAAACTCATACAGCATGGAATGGCGGATGCGTTCCTTGTCCACTTCCTAGATGGCTGGCGCTTACACTCTTCGCCTGCTGATGGCTGACTGCCACTGACTTAAGCCCCCTACATACAAAAGCTCCAACTTTTGAAAAATATTGGGTGAGCTCAAAGACTTGAGTTATATATGATTTCATTAAAACAAAATATCATAAAGCCTCCTATACATAGATCCTGATATTTACTTTCATACCATCAACATGACTGCGGATAGTATATAATATAGAAAGCTAAAAAATAACAGATTGGAGAACTTCAACTTATTCTTTCCGCGCGAATATACGGTTGTGAGAAATGCTTGCAAAATACAAATCATGGAAAATACAAATCATTACAACCCGCGAGCCGCGAACTGTCCGAACCTGCACTCACAAGAACTCAGTGTTTCCAAAAAACATTTCGTTCTCTTCAATTCACACTTGCGAATCCTGGCATTGGGACTGGAATTTTCTAACCAGAGGCCCTACCCCATTCACTGCCAGACGAGACGTCAGACTGCCTGGCGGCTATATTGCACAGGGGAGCAATTGGAAGAGGTATTGCAAGCATTTCTCACAACGCTGCAAGACGATGCACAAAAAGAAGAAAATAGATTTCTTTTAGACTTCGTTTGAGAACTTCAGAGAAAGAGGTTTGATTTCAAACGAGGAGAATCGACAATGGTTCATGTTGCTTTCAATTGCCTAAGTTTTGTAAATTATATGTAAACAATTATATTTGAACTCAAAAAGGATACAATAGATATTTGAAACTCGTTTAGCCTTGTTACTTGAAACGTACATTCTATACTTATGTTTTCCATAACACAGGATTAAATATTTTCATAAAGTAATTTCTCTAAAAAACTCTAGTATAGTCGTAGGTAATATAGTAGTAATCATAATAAGGCTGCTGGTAGCCTAGTGGGCAACGTTCGTGACTGCCACGGAAAGGATCTCAGGTTCGATCTCAGGCACGTACAAACGCTCGATCCATTAAATATCCGCCGTGCGTCGGATGTGCACGTTAAGCAGTCGGACCCCGGCTACTGGCCCCCGGTAATAAATAAGGGCGTCTTCCTCCCCCTTTCTACTTCGCTTCCGTGTCCCTTTCCTATCGGGCACTCTAGCCCAAATCTCCTCGATTCCTATTTCTAAGGATTGTTTAAGACCTGGTTTCAGACACTCTCTTCCTAAAATCCTCTACACATGATCATCCATTCATTCAGTAATAGTAATAAAACATGGCAAATTATTGGATGGGCTCAGGCTCCACGGGACCATATAAGTTGGCCTACATGCTGATGTCATGCCAATGTGTTGCACAGTCTCAGTATCCAATACGCGCCGTGGCTGGGGCTTCGAATTCGGGTACCTCGTCATCGAACATTACTTTCTTTCCAACCCAATCGTTGAACCTGAAGATGTTGCATTGTTCTTGATCTCTTTATGTTTGTAAATCATTATCGTGAGAATTGGAACTGCACTTCTTATTTTTGGAGATGAAGAAGTTTTCGTCCGAATGGGATTTTTATCAATTCATTTCAAAATCAGCATTCTGTTTTAAAGACGAGGCTGTACGAGACCGTAAAGCCATGACTTCAAAACAAGAAAGCTAATGCAAACGAAAGGTCTCAAGGGAGGAGTCGGTTATGAGAAAGTCAAGCAATAGTAGATGTCTACTGTAAGTGCCATCTGAGATGACAGATGGTGGCTCGGAAAGAGCACGCGCAGTCAGCGGAGTGAGTCTTAAAACAGGTAAATGACAGGAAATAGGGCGAGCGAAAAGCGGGGCGAACGGAAAATGGAAAAAGGAATTAGTGGCGAAGGAGAAGGGTGGGAAGAGAGTTTAATCAACGGAATTCGTGTGGTCTGAATTTCTAAATCACAACGTTATATAACACACAATTTAACGCATAAAGGAGAAGAAAGTCAAATTCGGTTAACGTATGATTGTTTAAATTTAACATTAAGAGCAATTCAGACTTTTTAAACCGGCGACATTTCACGTGTAAACGAGAATGATGTATAAGTGAGAAATGTAGAAAAGCGGTTCTACTGCACATTGGTTTGAAAGAAAAAGGGTTTCAATGATATTAATGCACCTCTCTAAAGTACGGCGAAATTAGCTGAAAACTGAAAATGTGTGCTAAATTTTTGAATAACGTAATTTAGTGCACAACATACATGCTCAGAGAGTTAGAGGGTATCGCAGACGAAGTTTGTATGTAATGGCAGCAATTTTCCAATGTAATCATGCAGTTTAACTGAGAGAATCGGAACTATTTTCTGTGAAAAAGTATTTCTCTTAATAAATGTGAGACGGATTTTTGTCCTAACTTTGGGCTATTGACGAAGTATCGTAGTTGAAGCAAATCGTCATCTAGCTCGAAAGGTGCTGATGTCACGAATCTACGGTACCGCTGTATACGTTGTAGATGGAGCAGCTTTTTTTTGATTGGAGGTTTAACGACCACCGTGAGCAACTCAATGGGCTATAAGCAGTCGCCCGTCCCTAATTTAGGGTCACTGGTTCCAGGGAAGGAAGAGAGCCAAACACAACATCCATGCCTGACCGGGATTCGAACCCGGACCCCTTACGGACGAATGATCAGAGGCCAGCGCCTTAGACCACTGCGCCACAGGGGCGGCGATGGAGCAGCTTTTCCTCGCATGATCAATAAGCACATTTGTTTACTCCTTTTTTTTTAAATCAGTTCTGAGTTGATTCTGAACGAAGAATGTTTTCACGAGCAGTTCTCGTGCACATACAGAGGCATTGACGTACATGTTATTATTTCCTTCTGTCGTCAATCGATATGCGTAGTGTTTCAAATGTTTATAATTTTCTGTTCGGTGAATTACATTTTGTTTGGCGAAAGAGAAAAAATTAGAAAAAAGTGTTTTTCTTTCCGAAGAGTCCGTGAGCCCTGAAGTGTGATGCTTACGGAAAGGAAAGAAATGCAAGGAAGATGGGACGTACTCGCAACAACTTGTGTTTTTGCTTCGTTGAATATCAAAAAATGCACTTGTGGCTAATCCTGCGGGTGTTCGAGGTTACGCTTTTCTTATTTCCATTACCGAGGGTATTGAGCGGTGACAGAAACGCGAAGTGGTTGTTATTGAAGTGTGGAGAGGACAGTTTCCGATTGAAGTGCGCTCACAGCTTCGTTTTCGGGGCAATGCACCCGTTTCTCGTGCTCTCTGCAGGTTACGGGTGAAGTGATGCTTTACTTGAAGATATAACGAAGCAAATTTCTCCGTCATTTCTGTCCACACCAGGGTTCGAACCCGGATCCCCTCATTCCGGAATAAGTCACTCTACTAATTGAGCTACGCGGACGTTTTATTCTGATTCCTATCTGCCTTTATGTCGTGTGCGTCCTTCTGGCAGGTACGTCACATCTCCTGGTACGTTACAAAGACGTTAGGTGACTTACCTTTCAGTTGATTGCGAAAGGCGTGGACGGACTGGTGCTTAAAGTCGAGATAAAAACCATTCATTATCAATTCACGACAAGGTTCGAGCTTCAAGAGCTAATTAGTTCGCAGAATTCAGGGAATTTTGAAAGAATAGCAGCTTGTCCCTTTAAGCGTCCGATGTCAGAACCAAATGGTGTCCAAAAATTTTCTGCTCCGCAACAAACATAAATGTCCACACACTGGCCGGGATTTACGAAACCTACGAGAAAACCATTTCGTCTTTCCCCCTCTCATCTTAGCAATACAGACCATAAACCTGTCAGTTGCGAAAAACGCTCCATTCTGACTAGTGGCTAGTGTTAACCGAAATGTTTGCCTGAAATTAGTAGATTGCAGCCAAATAATTCGCTCGAAATCAGTAGATATGGTTTTTTGCTTAATCCTTCGGATGGCAGGCACGCATGTATACGTTCGGAGAGTTCTGTGCCCAAACCGGTGGCGATACAAAAATACGCCCATCGAAAACCTATTCAAAAGCCGCAAGAACGAAACGTTGCGTTGAAATATTTTTTCAGGTCTAATAGTGGTGAGAACGCATGTATGTGAATCTTAACGACGACGAATACAACAGAAAGATAGGACGATTGGGGGGGGATCTCCTTTTATACATGACAAAGTTTCTCATTGCCTGTTCCAAGGCTCCTGACACTTGGAGGGTTAATATTTGCCCCATTGAGAAATTGAATTTAGCAGGGTATCTAATATGGACGGGATGCGTACAAGATACTACAAATGATCAGCTTCATAAAATATTGCACGCAATTAAAACAAATGCTGGTGGAGATAATAATGCAATTTACCCTATCATAGTTGTGTTGGACCTATTTAAAAAAAGAAAAAGAAAGAAAAATATAATTTCACATTTGTTAATGAACAATTCTCAGATGTTCTCAAAATAGGTGAAACATCTTCCATACTCGAAAATGAATCATTAATGCAAATACAAAACTATAAATTTGTTTCTGGTGTTTAGGGATTCAGTAAAATATTGGAGAGAATCTTTGATAATAGACTAATCAACGATTTGTAATGAAAACTATTTCATCATAGATGGTACGCAATTGGAAATAATTTAGGTAGAATTAAAAAAAAACATCAAGAACAGTTAGCTTTTTCTTCTCGGAAAAAAGTTGTTTTGAATGTTATCAACTTGATCAATAGATAATGAGTAAAAAAAGAATGCTAAGTTTGGGAGATAGCATGTCCTTCGGTGGTGCTGGAGAAACCACAGAGGCAAGAGATTGGTGAAAGTCAGAAATGACTGGCAGACACTTAGCTATCTCTCTTCCACGTGTCTTTTTTTTTTTTTTTTTTTGATTGGAGGTTTAACGACCACCGTGAGCAACTCAATGGGCTATAAGCAGTCGCCCGTCCCTAATTTAGGGTCACTGGTTCCAGGGAAGGGAAAGAGCCAGTGCCGTAAGACAAACACAACATCCATGCCTGACCGGGATTCGAACCCGGACCCCTTACGGACGAATGATCAGAGGCCAACGCCTTAGACCACGGCGCCACCGGGGCGGCCGTGTCTTTTCTATCGGAAGCCTTAGCCCAAATTTTCTAGCATCCTACTCTTAAGGTCACCCGAAGTCAGACAACCCCTTTCCTAAAATCTTCTGCAACAGTATTCATTCATAATTCATTTTTAATCGATTTACACAAAAAATAGGAATTCACTGAACTAACTCTGGAATTTTTTTGACTTCTCTAAGATATTCAATAAAAGTAAAAATAATAAAAAATTTGAAAACTTATATAACAATAGTATCACAGGTGCATTAAAAAAATGCTTTAGAGTTTACAGGGAAAAGCGTCTGCCAAAAATTACGCCACAAGCCAAAAACGTGAGCATAATAATAGAAAATTCAGGAGGTTATTTTAAAAACAAGAAAAATCAGTAGATTCCTATGATTTACAAAAAATCTATCAGTAGACAGCCAACAGATGAGCCAACAGATGAGCGAGTCTACGGGTCGACAATTTCTAAAGGGTCAAACGGGTCGGGTCAAGGTGTTTCTGACCCAATTTCGACCCGTTTTTTTCCGTTTTATTTTTGGAAAGCAAAAAAAAAATTTTTTTACAAACAAAACCGCGCACTGTGGAAATTTGTGCTCGACACCGTTGCCTGCGGACAGAAAAATGATTTGTCATCCAATATGGAGGAAGAGTGTTCTTAGAAGGAAAGGTGTCACTAACTTCTAAGGGGCAACAAGGAAAACAGCACCCACATTTTGGAAACTTTCAACTCATCATAAACTTGTGAAAATTAGTGTTGCTGTGAAACATATTCTAAAGCTTGAAACGTTATCAAGAAAACAGCAAATTCTGAAACTAAACATACAACAAGTTGCTTAATTAAAATCTTGAATATAGAGCCATCTAAATAAGGTGGGACAGCCTTCAAATTACGGCGGAGGGACATTTTGACTCTCGCAGATGTGCTTCAAAAAGTGTGTAAAACAACTGTGTCATGCCATGCAAATACGGGACGAGAGTTTCAATACTTCCTGTAAGCAAGTGAATAAATTATAAGTTCCTATAATACACTTGTTTGATTTCGATATAACCTAAGATACCTGCTGCGGAGAGACTTTTTGAATGCTTTGTATATTATCGTTCAAAGCACATTCTTCCGTGTCGGGTCCAGATCCAAACCTTTTGGCCCGTTTTCAACTCTGATCACAACATCTTCACCCTCCTTTCTTAGTTCGTGGCAACGACTGTAGCTCTTTCAACAGGTAATCATTCAGAAAAGAATTAGTGTCAATCATCCCCTAAATGATTAGTTTGATCTTTTTTCTTGATTCGGGGTTTAACAACCACTGTGAACAACTCAACTTGCTATAAGCAGTTGCCCGTCCTTAATTTAGGGTCACTGGTTACAGGGAAAGGAGAGAGACAGTGCCGTAATACAAACACAACATCGATGCCTCACCCAACTCGGATGAATGAATGCTCAGAAGCCAGCACTTAGACAACGGCGCCACCGGTGCAGCAATGATCAGTTTGAATAACAAAATTAAGAGTAAAGCAACGTTGTTCGATGCACAGGTTAAATCGTTTCCGCCGGGTTCGGCCGATTTCTTAGGAAGGAAATATATTCGTCGGAGCCAATTTCTGCCCATTTTGAGTTAATTCTTTCCAAATGGTTAAAGGATTAATGTGTTAACATGCCAAAAAAGAAGTGGTGTGAAACACAAGAACAAAAGACACGCAAATTAACACTCAACACACTAGTGATGAGCCCGGTTGAATTCCACGTGTTGAATTTCATTGTGGATTTGTTACCATGGTGGAAGGATTTTCAATTTCCTAAGCTAGCTGCCATTGCAAGACAAATTTTGCTTAGCAAGACTTGCATTATGCATTGTCCAAAGCTATGGCCCAAACAAGGATTACTTTAAGGAGGTCTGGTATCGAAAAACTGGGAAAAAATCACATTCCCATTTTTTTTATTTTATTAAAAATCAAGAATCTTATCTTTAAAATGATATATTAATTTCCAAAATTGTGCAGTTGGAAGTATTGTTATTTATTTTTTTAAAATGTCCTCACTCCCGCGATTTCTGGGGTGACGTTGGTTTTTAGTGCAGCAGGTCGAGTTTTAGAGGAAAGAAGATGAAGTTGAAGCGCTCAGGCATTAGATGCAATTCTCTCTCTTTTTTTCATGATGAACTTGATCTGGAAACTGCACACACATATGATCATATTTTGATTTTTATACTATTAAGAGCACAGCTTTGTTAATGGTACAAAATGCAGAATTATCTGGTCTGGAATGCTTTAACGTTCTTTTTTTTTTTAATTTTGGAAATTTTCCTACATGCTTTTTTATATTCTACTACATCACTCTAAACTACCTTTACCAATTAGCATATACCCTATCTACCAACAAGTAATTGGAAACCTGTGATAGCAGAGGAAAACGAAGTTTATTCACCTTCAATAGTTGGTGGAGCCTCCACGAGCGGCGATTACAGCTGCGACCCTCCGGGGCATACTCTCAACCAGGAGTTGTACGACGGCTAGCGGTATTTTCTTCCACTCGGCTTGGAGAAGACAGGTCAGTTCCTTTACCGATTTCGGACGGTGGGGGCACCCCTTTAGTCGACGCTCCAACTCGTCCCAGAGGTGCTCGATAGGGTTAAGGTCCGGCCTCTGCGCAGGCCAGTTCATTCAGTTAACTCCATTGTCACCATACCAAGCCATGGTGGACCTCGCAACATGACAGTTGGCATTGTCATCCTGAAAGTAACATGGGTCCACCCCGTAAAACTGCCACAACGTAGGAAGCGCATGGTCATCCAAAATGGTGCAGTAGGTCTCGGCGTTGAGTCTACCAGGAATTGCGACCAAAGGGTCCCGTGCCATACCAGGAGAAACACCCCCATAGCATAATTCCACCGCCGCCGAACTTCACAGTTGGCACAATACATTCCGGCAGGAGGCGTTCTCCAGGCAGACGCCAAACCCAGCCCTGTCATCCGAACGGTAGAGGGTGAACCTTGATTCGTCGCTCCAGAGAACCTGTTTCCACTGTTCAACGGTCCACTGTCGACGTTCTTTGCACCACGTTAGCAGAGCAGCGCTATTGGACTTGGTGATCAAAGGCTTGTGGGCGGTAGCATGTCCATGATAACCGAGCAGATGGGCTTCCTTACGGATGATATTCATCGAAAGAACACTCCCGGATGCCTGTTGAAACTCCTCGCGGATATGGCCGATCGATCTCGTGCGGTTCTTCCGAATTTCTCTGGTCAGCCCCCGTCGGTCTCTAACTCCCAGTTTTGTGGGTCTGCCGGGTCGGGGCACATTCCGACAGTCACCTCTCGTCTTCTACTAGCCAATCACGTAGGCCACTGTCGATTTTGGGTACTTCAACTCGCTGGATATGTCACGTATGGATCGGCCATTTCTGTGATACCCGACGATTACACCTTTCTCGAAATCAGAGAGCTCCGAACTGCGTGGCAATCTTGCATGCGACTGGTTGCGTTGTTCTTTCCCACACGATATTTAACGGCGGCGGCAGTGACGTGTATCAGGACAGCAGATATCATCGATTGCAGGGGTGACCAATTACATATATACATATATGTAAATTATATTGCAAAGATTATTTTTTTAGAGTCAAAATTTCAAACACTTGCAACTGTATGTACCGCGTTGTACGTTTTATAATGCAATTTAATCAGAATAAAAGTAAATTTAGAAATCAAAAAGAAATGACGAATGGAATTTTTGTTTCTAAACAATTTTCTTTTTTTAGCTTTTACCAAAATTACTGATTCCCCTGATACGGTCGAAGGGCACGTTGGTTATTTATTTATTTTCAAATCCACAGTTTAGAACATTTGGCTTTATGCGTAGTATTTCTAAAAACATATTAATGTTGTGAAGTGGATTAACTGACCTGAACTTTTTAAACTAATCCTTGCTTGGGCCATATCTTTGACCAGTGTGTAATGCATAATTTCAAGTCTTGATAAGCAAAATGTTGCAAGAATCAAGGCCCGGGTGGGCCCGGGCTCAGCAAACACATGTAATCAAAGAAAGCGGACCGGATCCGGGCTCTAGGCACTTGGGACCCAGGCTCCTAAAATTGAGCCCGAACTCATCTCTACAACACACACTGCATTCTACTACACTAAATGTTTTCCTTAATTATATGATATTATTTTGGAATACTTTCTTATAGATTTTCATAAATTTTCTATATATAGTTAAACATTCCACGTTTAAAAAATTTTTCAATTTTGAATGTGTTAATTACTGAGGAAGCACGGAACACATGAAGCACTGTAGACTCTTGAAGGTAAAGAGTGGTATGATTTCCGGTATGGATTGGTGATATTTTTACCGTATTATTGCTTTCAAATCTTAGTAATACGTTATAGCAAATCCGCAGATTATGAAAAAAAAGTAAGAAAATAGCAGCGAATACGTAAAGCATTGCGCATAATTTTAGATAAAGGCTTATCCAAGTATCTGATGAATCTTTTAAATTTTTTTTATTTTTCTATCTCAATTTTTAAATTAACAATATTTGTTTCATGGACTTTATGCTTTAACCTTTTTCACAGCGCTTACGTATTCTCCAGCACTCCAGAGTCAAATATGAAATTGTTTAAAACTCTAGCAGGGTTTCCATTCAAAAGTAATAAAAATGTCTCTGACTCTTCCAGGTTCTCCAGGTGTTTTTAAAAGTTTTTCCAGTGGCGACACCCATCATGTTGCGATGAATTTTTACGTTTCATTCCATTCACCCATTTTCTCACCAAAACACACATTTGTAATTAATACACACATTTGACGTGGACTAAGAATATCAAACAGAAGTCATCGCTCTTTCCACGTTTATAAGTGAGTCACGGAAAAATTTTCATTGGCCGCCAACGAGAATCGAACCCAGGGTCTTCCAGTTACGTGCCGGACATGCTACCACTGCACCACAGCGGCCTCGAATTTCTCCACACCTATATACACTAACTGCGAAGCCACTTGGCAGGTTGCTTCTTGGAGCCCCGCACAATGCTGGGGGATTCACAAAAGATGGTAAGCAGCAAATGAACAAATATATGTGAGTCTGGAGGAATTCGAGGCCGCAGTGGTGCAGTGGAAGCATGTCCGGCGCGTAACTGGAAGACCCTGGGTTCGATTCCCGGTGGCGGCCAATGATATTTTTTCCGTGACTCACTTATAAACGCACAAAGAGAGATGACTTCTGTTTGATGTTTCTAGTCCACGTCAAATTGGTGTATTAATTATTCATTCGCCTTCTAGTTATTTGTTCATTTGCTGCTTACCATCTTCGGTGAATCCCCAGCATTATGCGGGGCTACAAGAAGCAACCTGCCAAGTGGCTTGGCAGTTAGTGTATTTGAGTCTGGAGGAATTCGTAGCCGCTGTGGTGCAGTTAAAGCATGTCCGGCGCGTAACTGGAAGACTTGGGTTCGATTCCCGATGGCGGCCAATGATGATTTTTCCGTGACTCACTTATAAACGTGGAAAGAGCGATGACTTCTGTTTGACACATTTGTAAATTCTTTAAGTAATTTGTCTGTATAAAATTAACCGCTTTTCATTAATAACAACTAAATGCACACATTATTTTTCGTACCATAATTCAAATCTAGAAAATAAAAGTTTTTTGGCAAACTAAGTATCCCTTGATTTTTACAAATAACAGGCAGTTGTCCCTGAATTTTGGAACCATTTTCAAATTCCCTGAGATTTCCATGTTTTCCAGATCGCATGGAAACCCTGTCTAAAGAATAAACAAAGACATCGCTCTTTCCGCGTTTTATCAACACATAGCAACCCAAAAGAAAAAGTTAGCAATCGAAAAAGAAATTGCGGTGGTTGATAACGGACCTTTTGCTTACTTATCACTTCGGTGAGTATGTATTGGTCACCTATTAAGTGTTACTTTCTTTCTCAGCTTTGTTTCTCGCTGTAACCGAGTTGTGACGCGGACATCATGTCACTCACCAAGATCGCTGTTGTCTTCGGGTCTACTTATAAATTAAGTGTGTGTGTTCTCTTAGCTTCCAATTCTTTTAATTTGATGACACACAGGGCAGGGCACCAGTGTGTCTTTTTAGTAGTAAAATTCCAATTGTACGTTTTGGGTTGGTTGAATCCTTATCCCAGATCTCTCGCTACGTAGCCGAGAGCGTTAGCCTTACGCTACGGTGACCAACAATCAACGGCGCTATGTGTGTTTTTCTGTCAGCTTCTGACATCATAAATCCGTAAGATGGGCTCAGCTACTGAGACGTCTCCATCTGGTGGGGATTAACGGCACTGGATTTATATTAATTATAGAAGTTAAACCGAAAGGCCGAGATCCAAATTGAAAATCCTGTGGCGTCAGTCAATAAACAACGACATCGTTCTTTCCACGTTTTATCAACACATAGCAAGCGAAATTGTTATACGGTCACCACAAAGTGACCGTATAACAATATTTTCACAGTGGGCTGCAAAAAGCTTTTCTCGGCTAGATATCGAGAGATCTGGGATTCGGATCCATAGCAGTGACCGTATAACAACTTTTCGGTTGCTATGCGTTGATAAAACGTAGAAAGAGCGACATCTTTGTTTATTCACTGACGCCATGTATTTGGAGGATTTTCACCCTGTCTAGGGAGTTTTTCAACTAGAAATTAATTTACAACTTGAACTTATTTTAGAAATCGCGAATTCTTTTAGGGGAGTTAGATTTGAAACTATAATTAAAAATATCACTCACATTTCGACTCTTGAAAAATCAAGTGAAAAAAAAAACAAGTTGAAAAATCTAGCTGCTTCTTCAGAGTCTGTTACAGCAATCTGTTACACTGAATGACTCAATTTTTCGAGGCTACGAATAAATATCAAAATATTTGGCCCTAAACCATCCTTTTCTTCGCAGTGGGCTGCAAAAAGCTTTTGCTCCACAAACCGTGCGGGTCCAACTTTCAAGAAAAAAAAAAAAAAGAAATGAGTATTATTCCTAAAATTTCCATCTTAGGCTAAAGGTTTATCGACAATTCAAATATCCTTAATTTTTAGGGTTTCTCTTCGAGCAATTATGTTCTCGCATTTTTGCTTATCATAAAACTCCAACAATTTTTTTTTCAGATTTCATTTTTAAGAAATTAACATGCGATCAAAACCTTTGAAATGACCAATGCATTTTACATTCTAAACAACTAAAGATATACAGAGCAACCGAAAAATAATGTCAAAAAGTGAAAATTTGGGGACTTGCAAAATATTTTTTTTTCCCTGTTTTCGTTAAGTACTTACAAAGAATTCGAATTTATTTAATCACTTTTTTAGAGTTTAACAGATTTTTGCGTGAACGCTTTTAATTGGTCATGTACAACTTCCCGTCCGCTAGGCATAATCTTACAAATGGTATTGGGTAATTGGGTATTATGGCCAAAAATTCTTAAAGATCCTTGGCGTAGCATAGTTAATGTCATTTACGTACCCTTATAAGAAAAAAATTCAGGAAGGTTAAAGCTGGAGAATAGTAATTTAATCGGCCCTCCTCAGCCAGTTTCATCTCCGCCCAAATTCCTTATCTACAGATATCTTCACTCAGGGTGACTAACATAATGGAGCACCATCTTGCTGGAATACGATATACAGTTTTAGCATCGGGAACTAGATGAATACGCGTTGTTCAAGCTTACCATGCTATTTTATTTCTGTTGCCCGTTTTACTGTCGTATTAAAAATACGATAAATATATCACATGATCCAAAAACGCGTTATCGTCATTTAAATCTCATTCCTTGTATTGTCTTTCTTGAAATGACTTCTCAATCTGCGTATTGTGTACCTACCTCCCTTTTAAGTACTTTAAAAAGAACTGATCTTCAAGAACTCAGTTAAGCTGCAATGGAATACTTTCCTAAATAACAGGGTGATTCATAAATGACCGAGACTCACCTGAAATATAAGAATCAAGATGATGATAGAGCCGCACTGCACACAGTAACATTTCCCACATACTTCCCACCATGATCAATGCACCGTTACCATCTTTTTAGTAACTTCATAGTGTTTGTGGCATGCCAATTTTTGGGAAGAGCATGCACCAAACCGCTAACACTTCTCTGCACGTAGTGTTCCTTCTGAAATAATCGGCCATAGAGACACGAATAACCCCTGCAGTATACTCTACTCTTTTTTGCTGTACTCTGTAGAAGCCATTGCATTATCAGGATTTAATCCACATCCCAGAAAACAGCGGCCACGTGCCTGCCAGTAGAAGGAGCTTCTCGAAATTCCTTCAGGTAAAGACTTTCGCCATGTTTCCACTGCATAGACTGCAGTTTATTTTCTGTGAAATCATGACTCATCACCTGTGACCAGCCTGAAAAATAAATCTTCGGATCCTGATAGTTAATCGCGAGCAGTTCCCGATATGTTTGAACCATTTTCTTATTTTGTTGAGGATTCAGTTAGCGTGGCACCCCCATTATGCACACAGTTTCTTCATTTTAAGTTCGTCATGCATTATTTCATGAAGTGTTCACGGCACAGACTTGTTGCATGCTTGCACTTCCTCAACTGCTATGCGTGTGTTATTTGTATTGGTCTTGGAGACACATTTGCTGGAATTCTGGCTGTTGCAGGTTGATCTGCGCTGACTCCTTCCGTTACAGTTTCATTTCCGTGGTTGAAGGCTTCCACCCATCGGTAAACGTTGTTGGAGTCTGGTCTTGTTTCAACGCATATCGATGTTAGTCGACGATATACACTACGTGGACAAAAGTGATTGGTTACCGTACGTAAATAGAAAAACAGTATTGTATTTACATCAGTAGGAGGTTAAGTCCTCCATTTGTAGCGATTACAGCAGCCCTCCGTCGAGGTAAACTGTCCATAGGTAAATGGAGTACGGAGAGCGGGATGTTCCTCCATTCCGCCTTCAGTACACCAACAAACTCTGTCAGTGAAGAAGATCTAGGCCTCACCCGTCGTTCAAGTTCATCCCATAGCTGTTCAACGGGAATGAAACCCGGGGTCTGAGCAGACCAGCCTATCCGCGAGATCTGATTTTCCTCATACCACTCTACTGTAGTCCTGGCGACACTACAAATGGCAGTTTCATCCTGGAAGAAACAATCGTCGTGTCCGTAGAACTGCCGCAACGTTGAGAGCATTGAGTTATCAAGGATATCTCTATGGTATGGGGCTGTTTCAGTTGGTACAGTGCAGTTACACTGTACCCGCTGAAACAACCCCATCCCATAACTCCCCTACCTCCGTGCTCCAAAGTCCAATTTTTGAGCTGTTGGCCCAACGTAGCAGCGTGGATTTATTGGTCTTTGGGATGAGAGGTTTATGGTCGGCTGCTTGGCCATGATACCAGAATGCACGGGACTCTCTTCGAAGTGTCTTGGTGGAGACCATAACATCTGTGGTCATGTGGAACTCATGTGCTATGGCGGGCATTGGTAGAGACCTGGTTTTCCGGACCTTCCTCTGCATCATCCTCCTATCACTGAGTTGCTGTTTCGTGGGTGTTACAGGGTGAGGCGAATTCCAGCAATGTTCCGTCTTTTTCCACTTATTGATGACAAAGGCCACAGTCGATTTAGCGACATGTCTCACATCATCAGTGTTTCTTATGTTCGTACCTCCAATTGAGCAGCCTATTATAACGTCCTTTTCAAACTCAGATAGTTCTCTCCAGTCAGCCATTTTATCAGCGATTGATCTGAACGTACTGCCGTTGCCATTTTTGTACCTTATCGAACACGTGTCTGCTGCGGGAGCACACCATTGCGCTTGCGTGGGTTTCTCCAATCACTTTGGTGCTCATGGTGCATTTCAGTAGTCGAAACGCCTTCCTTTTAAATGAAGAACGAGTTTCAAGGTCGTCCGTGATAATCTCCTTCTCTGTGTGGTTGTCTCCCAAGGGTGCTACTGATCTGAGAAATCAGTTAGTTGTGCGCGACGTAATCGAGCCTCAGCTGCCATCTGGTGGGTAAATGCTATACTAACGCAAGACTAATCAGCGTGGGAAATAACGACCGCCTAGATGTTAGCTATCATGCAGTGTTGCCAATAGTCCCACTTATTTATGAACGATCCTTGCAAATAAACTTGCGCGTCAGATACACGAGGCCTTCAGTTTGAGAATTCTTTTTTTTTTGATTGGAGGTTTAACGACCACCGTGAGCAACTCAATGGGCTATAAGCAGTCGCTCGTCCCTAATTTAGGGTCACTGGTTCCAGGGAAGGGAGAAAGCCAGTGCCGTAAGACAAACACAACATCCATGCCTGACCGGGATTCGAACCCGGACCCCTTACGGACGAATGATCAGAGGCCAGCGCCTTAGACCACTGCGCCACCGGGGTGGCGAGAATTCTTTGCAACACTACCTATTGACGTAAACAACTGAAATCGGATTTCTGTTTGACATCTTCATGGTGGAGTTCTACATTTCGATAAAATCTTAATCAATGTGTTTTTATGGTTAGGCATTTACGACATTTTTCTACCGGTTCCAAATGGACGCACGTGTTTACAAATGTGAGACCCACAGCACCATTTACTAGCGCCCATAGGAAACTTTTTTTATTGGAGGTTTAACGACCACCGTGAGCAACTCAATTGGCTATAAGCAGTCGCCCGTCCCAAAATTAGGGCCACTGGTTCCAGGGAAGGGAGAAAGCCAGTGCTGAAAGACAAACACAACATCCATGCCTCACCGGGCTTCGAACCCAGACCCCTTTCGAACAAATGATCAGAAGCCATCGCTCAGACCACTGCGCCACCGGGGCGGCATAGGAAATTTCCATTCTTTCACTTGTGGTAACCAAAAACCGCATGACAATAGTTTTATATATTTTAAGATGTTTTTTTTTCTTCGAGTGACATTATTTTACGGACGCTCTATGTATATAAAGTTGAAATCACAACTACGTGTCTACCTCATGAAGAGTTAGGAACACGTATGGATAGGAGGAACGAAAAAGGTTGATAGAAAGAAAGAAAGAAAGAAAGAAAGAAAGAAAAAGAAAGAGAAGAAAGCATATAAGCGAAGCAACACGTACTTGGGGCCCGAGTGGTGGGTGAAGGGGGTGAGCGGTGGGTGGAATTGAAGAACAGCGGACGAAGTCTCACTCACAGCTGCCGAGCCGCTGACTACAGTGGAGCAGAAAAAAATAAAGGAAAAAAAAGGGAACACACAATCAGTACATATATAATAATGGACAAACATTTTATGCACAGACAAATAAAGAGGAACACAAGCAAACACAAAATAAAAATGACTTAAGGAAACGCAAACACTGTTTACATCAAACAAGCTAAATATAAAAAATTCAGACAAGGCTAACGTGCTCATACTACGGTCTAACAAGGTGAAACAGTAAAAACTAATTTGTGCTCAAAGTTACAAGACTAATACTTTCATGCTCTAAACTACAGAACAACACATATTTAGGGAACTGCATTTTAAGCAGAGTTTTATTAAATTTTTTTTTTTGCATTTAGACATCTATAAAAAGGGAAATAGGGATTGACCATCAAATTTAGGGGAACTACAGTTTTGGATGGATATTATTCAAAAGCTTTTTTTATACAAGGGTTGTACCGAAAGTAATGCAAACGTGGGAATAACTTTTTTATTAACTGAGAGAGATCGTTCAAATTGCACACGTTGGTCGAGTAACTCTTTCTCTATACCAATGTACTACTCAACATAGTCTCCATCACAAGTGATGCATTTGTGCCATCGCTGAACCCAACTCTCAAAATGTCTTTGAAAAAATTCAGGTGTGGACTGTTGTACCCACTTTTTCACAGTCACTTTCCCCTCGACTGTGTCATCAAATCGCTGTCCCAGGAGACTGTCCTTCTTTGGACCGAACACGTGAAAGTAGGCGGGCGCCAGTTATTGGCTGTACGGTGGATAGGAGACCATCAACCAACCTAATTTGCTGATCGCCTAATTCATTGTCAAAGCTGTGTGTGGTCTGGCATTGTCATGGTGAATGTGGATCCTTTTCGGATTCTTGTTCGGTCTCTTCCTCCTTATGGCTTCTCTAAGCTTCTTGAGTGTCTCAATGTACCACTCGCTGGTCATGGTACGGACAAGTTCCAGAAAATCAAAGAGAATGACACCCCTTGTAAAATACGAACTTCCACGCACAAAAGTGCGGAATGATACATTGACATTTAATGACTTGAGCGTGTGGTGAGTGATGTGAGGAGTTGCGTGAGAGATATTGAAGGAGTAGTACATGCCGAGCTTTGGCTAAGACAACAAGTTCAGTTTGTACCGCGGAGTGTATTCCAGTTTATGTTTTTGTGTAAAGTAATTAATGTTTTGTGTTGTGATCGAGTGTCTGTGATGTTACAGACCAAAAAGATAGAAGTGGAGGCGCCGGTGAGATGGGATTGCGCCACTTCAGCGGCGTTTTTTATGACCGTGGGAATCGATGAGTTGAAAGATCTTCAAGCGTGAGAAAGAACCAACGCGACAGGGATATTTTTTTCCTCTTTGTATTGGGAAGAACAACGGATGGTGACTGTTGTTTTTCGAAATCAGTTCGTGAGAAAAAAAAAAGTTCCGTATCGGATTTACACCACATTAGATGTTTATGTAAGTACTGTTTTTGTTGTTGTTCTTAGAGAATTATCCAAAGGAATGAAATATCAAAGCAAGTTTTTTAGAAGTTTCCGGGCACGGAATTAAATAGAAGGAAATAATTTCTGTCAAGAAATAGTACATTCAGAACAACTGTTTGAGCCTAGATTATAGGTAAATGTAGAATATTGTTTTAAACAATTTCTGTGAACGTATACACATATACGATAATAGAAGATCAATTGAAGCGGAGAGTGCCTATAGAAATAAGGGAGCATTTTATTGATAAATGGTCAAATA